>CM064529.1:17222724-17227724 GCA_032716605.1 Paralithodes platypus | reverse complement strand
CCCCACAAACGTTTACTGCTAAAACTAAAAGCGCATGGAATACAAGACGGTGTGTTGAAATGGATAGAAAATTGGCTCAGCGACAGAAAGCAAAGAGTAGTCATAAGCGGTAAGGCATCTAAATGGACCAATGTAAGTAGCGGGGTACCCCAGGGATCTGTACTAGGACCAATTTTCTTTCTAATTTACATCAACGACATACAGTAGATGAGGGTCTCACCTGTACAATCTCAAAATTTGCTGACGATACAAAAATTGCAAATAACGTACTCTCAAAAGAACAAGTTGACGATATGCAACACAATCTAGGTAAGTTATGTTGGGCCCAAATTTGGCAAATGAGTTTCAATGCGGATAAATGTAAAGTACTACGATATCGGATACCAAAATGAGAAAGCAAAATATTTGATGAATGGCACTCAGCTTAAGAATGTAAACAGAGAAACCGATCTGGGAGTAACAATATCGAGTAACCTAAAACCGAGTCAACAATTTTAGGAAGTTGTTAAGAAGGCAAACAAAATAATTGGCTTTATAGGCAGGTCATTTGAACATAAAACCAAAGACGTTATCCTAACCCTTTACAATTCCTTAGTCCGCCCTCTTCTGGAATACTGCGTTCAATCCTGGTGCCCTTATTACCAAAAAGATATAGACAAGCTAGAACGGGTTCAACGTAGAGTTACCAAAATGATACCTAGCCTAAAGAACAAGCCATACGAGGAGCGTCTTAGAGAATTAAATCTATTTCCTTTAACCCAGCGGAGATTAAGAGGCGACTTAATTCAAGTGTTCAAAATCATCAAAGGCATCGACAATATGAACTGTATTAAGTACTTCACTATCGACCAATCTAATTACACGCGGGGAAACGGGTGCAAAATTATTGGTAAATCTTTTAACTCACACGAAGCTAAAATATCAATAATTTATTCGTCTTGTTATATTTTGTATTTTGATATGTACGGTATTATTGACAGTGCATTATAATGCTTGTCTTTTCTTCACACTTGTATATTATACTTGTTCTTTCATTCAATTTTGCTAGAGACGATGTATATACAATATATAATTATATATATATATATATTCCGGTATATATATATATATATATACCGGTATATATATATATATATATATATATATGTATAATATATGTATATATATAGCCTATATATATATATATATATAAAATATATATAAATATATATATATATATATATATATATATATATACAGTATATATATATATATATATATACTGTATATATATATATATGTATGCGTGTGTATGTGTGTATTGTTCGTCTTATTTGAGTATATTTATAACCATTTTTTCAATTTTCCTCTTGTGTAAAAAAAATTCAAGCATAATTTTTGGTCGACGATCAAAGAGGTGATAATGAGGGGGCCACGCGTAAGAGGAAACTTGTGATATATTATATTTATATTAAATTGCTCGTGATATCGGGGGACAAGGCTGGACAAAAAAAAAAGCGGCGGGATATTTTTAATGCTGTGTGTGCTTTGAACTCGGTGTGTTTGATGAACATTGTGTGCTCAGGAAGTTGTGTGCTTTGATTTAGTTGTGTTTGACAAGTTGTGGGAGTTTTTGCTTTGTGGGTGATGTTATTGTGTGCTTTGTGTACATATGTTGTATATGATTACAGTCTCTTCATTCCCATTGTTGTTCTGCATTTAACTTCGCCTACTATTCATGTTATCACCATTTATAAACGTTTAAACACGACTCATCCACACCAAACTTAGCCTAACAGGACTTTATCTGACCTAGACAGGCTTAACGCCTTCTATACCAGTGACGCCCTTTTAAGTTGTATTCTGTCAATTATTATATTATTTTATTCAGCTTAGTAACGACCACTAGCAATGGAAAGGCTACGGACTATCTCATATAATCTATTTAGCTACGGTACCACAGATCCTTCCTAAGTTGAATAATATCTTCTAATAGTTGACATAATGTGATGAAAAGGACGCCGCCGATATTGAAGGGGTTAACTTAAATGTATTCAAATGACTATAAAATGTGGGTTGGCCATATCGACTGTGAGCAAGCAAACTTGAGCCAATTGACATGGCTCTCTTCTCATTTCACTGACCAACCAGGTGAACAAGCCTTCATATTTTCTATCCTAAATGACCGGGAGCAATTAGTTCAGTACCCTACTCTTATCCCTGACCGCCTTTGAGATCGGGCCTACATATATTAATTATTTTTAAGGGGGGGATGGTTCACTTTTTGGGCGATTTTTGCATGTATTCATTATTTTTCTAGTTTCCTCTCTAGGCCTCCATAAAAAAAAAAAAAAAAACATCCATTAGATCCCCCTTCTAGATTAATTTGGACATTTTTCGGTAGAATTTTTTTCCGGCCAAAGGCCGTTAGCACCTAACAAAGCACCTAACAAAGCACCTAACAAAGGTGCACCTAACAAAGGCCGTTAGCACCTAATGGTGCTAAACATGAGGGAGAAAATGGTCCAGAAAACCGGCCCATATCCCCTTAACACCTAACGAGCGGCCTAGGCGGTAATTTATATGTACCGCCCAGCTGGGTGTTTTTACCCTAAATAGGGTTGTTTACGTGATCATTTTCATGCCTAAATAAGACCCAGAGTGTAAAACTAGTATCTATCCCTGAAAGTGCTTTCCAATGACACCCCAACCATCCTTGTACGACCGCTAGTTTTCTTGCAACGATCGCGCAACACGAGTGCAAAAACCATGTAATTAGGTACTTTCCCTACATAATTCCCTGTGTAGCGAGTGTGAGGGGGGAAGGAAGGGTGGTTTTCACTTCAGTTGGCCCACCGCGGTGGTGTGCGACGGTCATAGCCTTACTACGCTCCTCACACCGCTCAGCTCTCTCTCTCTGCAACATTACATGCTGAAAATGGCACACGACGTAAGTTGTGAACCGCCACTTAGTCCAAATTTCTTTCACACGACATTTGTTGCGCGCCGCCAATAAAGGGTTAATATCTAATAATTTTGCTTACACTGTAAATCGTTTCTTTTCATTGGGCTCCTCCGATAATAACCGTTCCTATCTCACCAGTGCAGTTATCTGCCCCCCTCCCCCTCCAACCGACAGCGCTTGTGGCACTTTGGCACTGCCGATAGAAGGGCTCTCCGGCAGTACTCCTTTGATTTCCCTTTGGAACGATTTTTTCTATCGTGGCCGGGGACCGTCACAGTGTGTTGAATGCATTGCTGAAGTGATCATCTCGGGCATTGAGGCATAAATTCAATTTTCTTTCTCACAATCTACAAATAAATCTTGGTTTACTCACACTTCTTATACTTCTATCTGCAATAATGAGGAAGCATTCAAATAGTAGGCCTACTATCGCTTTCAAACTCAAGAATCTTGTACGCTTTATGTTTCTTCCAGGAATCAACCCAAATCTGTTCTTCAACTTGTCAAATACTATTTCACCAATAACATGTTTAAGGAACTTTCCAACTCTAGCTCTTTCCAAGCTGTCTGGCATCTAGCCAATTACCTCTCCAACAATTTGACTACCTCATCTTTCCCTCCACTTTTCCACTCCGACGGTACCACCGTCACTTCTTCTTCTGACAAAGCTGAACTCTTCACTCAAACATTCGCTAAAATCTCTACCTTGGATGATTTTAATGCTATTCCTCTGTCTCCACCCCCTCTCTATTACGTATATCTAATATCTTAATATTTTCCAAGGATGTACTTTCTGCCCTCTCTGGGCTTAATACTAAGAAGGTGTACATATCAGATGGTGTTCCTCCTGTTGTACTCAAAAACTGCTCTTCTGTTCTGACTCACTGCCTAGGGAAACTCTTCCATCTCAGTCTTTCCTCTAATAACTTCTCTTCTTGCTGGAAGTTTGCTCTCACTTATCCTGTCCCAAGAAGGGTGACTGCTCTCAACCCTCAAAGGTGTTCAAGTCGGTTAGTGGGATTTATAAAGGGGACATGAACAATGTACTGGAGGTCAGTGATAGTGAAAGAACTCGAACAAATGGTTTAAAACTAGATACATTTTGTTTCAGAAAAGATATAGGCAAGTATTGGTTTGGTAACAGAGTTGTACACATGTGGAATAGGCTACTGAGTGATATGGTAGGATCAAGAACGAATGAGGGCTTCAAAATAAAATTAGATAGCCATAATGGACGAAATGGGTTGGATTTGAAAGGGATCTGCCTTATGTGGGCCAATCGGCTCTCTGCAGACTCCCGTTTTCTTATGTTCCTAAGATATTATTACACATTTCTTTTCTGTTTTCTGGCTATTGTTAGACGAAATTTTATAGATTAGGAATAATAGGATTCTTGGTCAGCTGTGACCTTTAATTTTTGACTGGTGTAGCCGCCCGGGTTGTTTTGATGGCGTGGCTTCAATATTGTGTGATCGATGATGTAGCCGGGGACCTGTTATCATGTTCGCCCCCATTTATTTGTCACTATAAAGACCTTTCGTGTCATTTAGGCGTCGATTATTTCCTGGCGAGCGATAGCGAGCCTGTAATTCTAGGAGGAACCAGCCTTCGGCTGGGAAATTTGTCTACCGAAAAATGTGCAATTTTATCTTGAAGGGGGGTCTACGGGGTGTTGTTCTTTTTAAAGCTTGATGGAGGTCTAGCGAGGTTACTATAATATATATAGATACGTAGACCAAAATATAACCAGATATAAGCAGATTTGTAAATTCACTTTTTTAGAGTTTTTCTACAGTATACTGTGTATACTTCAATTAAAAACCCCGTTAAAATGTGCGTGTTTTGTGACTGCGTTTGGGTATTAACTATTAATATTATTGTGGTAGCAATTACAGAAACTAACGAGATGAGATACCACTCTCTCTCTCTCTCTCTCTCTCTCTCTCTCTCTCTCTCTCTCTCTCTCTCTCTCTCTCTCCTATAGTTTGTCTTTTCTTTTCCATTCGTGTCTTCCTTTTCTGTCATCTCACACTTTCGTTTACAGCAAAAACTAAAT
>CM064529.1:17157724-17212724 GCA_032716605.1 Paralithodes platypus | reverse complement strand
TCTCGATAGAAAAATTTCTCCGGCGTTGCCGGATTTCTCCATACAATGCTGGCTCGCTATCGCTCGCCAGGAAGAAATCGACACCTGGATGGGGATAGACGTCTTAAATCAGTTGGCTGAATGGGGCCGAATGGATACAAGCCAGAGCAAGAGAGAACAGGAGAGAAAGCGAAAAAAAAGCAGGTGACCCCCCCCCCCTAAACTTGGCTCTCGCTGGGTCTCGGTTCCGGGGGAAAAAAGACTTTACTTTGTGGCAGAAAGTTCGCGATCCATATAACCCTCAAGTTTGCATATTCCTTGGAAGTGTTTGCAGGAGTTGGCCGACGAGTGTTCTTTTTTGGGTGGTGAGCGTAGTGTATCTTGGAGTACTGGGTAGCTTTAGTTACTCTGGTTCTTTGTTTATCTTCTCTGTGGTTTGGTTAAGGGAGCCCACCTCGCTTATTTTCTCTATCTCTCCCTCTCTCTTGGGCTTGTATCCATTCGGCCCCATTCAGCCTACTGTTTTAAGATGTTTACCCCCATCCAAGCGTCAATATTTTCCTGGCGAGCGGTAGCGAGCCAGCATATATATATTTTTGTTTTGACAGCAAGCTAAATTTGTACAAAAATTTCTCCGGCGAAGCCGGATTTCTCCATACAATGTTGGCTTGCTATCGCTCGCCAGGAAGAAATTGACACCTGGATGGGGATAAACGTCTTAAAACAGTTGGCTGAATGGGGCCGAATGGATACAAACCAGGGAAAGAGAGAAAAGAGAAAGATACAAAAAAAAAAAGCCGGTGACCCTCCTTAAGGATATCCAGTGTTCTGTATTAGCTTCCCAATCTTGGGTTATAATTACTGTTTTGGACGTTTATGATTACTAATCTAATTACATATGTGGATGTAGCGCTTGAATGTGTATTTTTGCAACTTCAAAATGTTCAGAATTGTTTTTAACATATCCAAAATGTTACGTATTTACATATCTTGCCTTATTTTGATTGGAAATATTTATATGTGATGTATTTAATCGAAAACATTAATTGTTGGTAATGAGATATTTAATTAGATTTTCCTCTGTTAATTACTTGCGGAAAGTGAAGCGGTTGGCTAATTTATCATAGTAATTGACGAACCTCGATTCAGGTTCATCATCAAGTGCCAAATATTCTTAGTGTTGAGTTGGACTATTGATATGGTATTATATCATGTTATAATACTGTACAGTATGATCTCGTGTTCTCTTCTTGGCTACATTGTATGAATTATATTATGATATAATTATATGTAAGCCATACTTGCGGGCACTATGTGTATGTAAGTGTGTGTTTTGTGTGAGCATGTCTGCGTTTCCATGCTTTAACCCCTTCTCTAACGGCGACATCTTCTTCATTTTATTCTAGATATGTTTATGCATTTTGTGAAGCTTAAGAAGGATCTGTGGTAGTATAAAGAGTTAATTAAGATAGTTCGAAGCCTGATAATTGCTGGAAGCCCTTCATAAAATTGCATAAAATCGTCTGTTAGTAGCCAGTATACAATGAAATGGGCGGAACTGATATTGAACGGGTTAACGCTTGCGTATTTGTGTGCTCACATGTGGCCCTGAGTGAGCTCTGATAATTCATGGTCAGAGGCGCACCATCCGTCTCCCGTCCAGAGCAAGGTAGAGAATCATCCATGTGCTTGCATATATGTGTCCATGTATGTTAGATGGCCCGCCCTTGTGTGTAGGTACAGTATGTATGTCAATATCGTCCCTCTCCGCTTATGACTGTCATCAAACATGTATGTCTGCCTGGGTGCCGCACATATCACATAACCAGGTCTTGCTGTAACCCCCACACCCTCAACCATTTTTTGTTCTTAGTATTTTGGTGATTGTAGGTCGTGTAGCCCCATTAGTTTGGCAATATTTAGACGCTTCGGCCTTATTCAGTACCGTATCGATTTTTCTCGGCGAGCGATGGCGAGCCTGCAATTTTGCACAAATTGGCTTTTGGTCCAGATAATTTTATGCTGAGAAATGTAAACGTCGAATATGAAGAGGCTCTGTCTGTGTGTGTGTGTGTGTTATCTTTGTATGTATTTATTTATGTTAAATATCTTCAAAGGGTCTAGGGAGGCGGTTTTTTTTAAGATTAGGGGACATATTAAATAAGTGGCTGGAAATTGCCCCCTCCCCCCCCCCCCCCCCCGTGTGTGTGTGTGTGTGTGTGTGTGTGTGTGTGTGTGTGTGTGTGTGTGTGTGTGTGTGTGTGTGTGTGTGTGTGTGTGTGGTGTGTGTGTGTGTGTGTGTGTGTGTGTGTGTGTGTGTGTGTGTGTGTGTTTCCGCTTGTGACTGTCAACAACCAGGTGTGTGTGTCTGCCTGGGAGCCACTTTTATCACATGTCTGGCATAAGTGAGTCTGGGTCTCTGTTGGGGCATCTCGTAGTGCTCCCGGTCATTTCACCTACAAGTCATTTTCGTTGCTACCATCTTGTATCTGTCAATGTTTTCAAGGCCCGCTAACATCAGATCTTATTCATTTGTTTCTTTCATAAATTGATTAGGTTACAAATGATGAAAACACTTCTTTGACTGTATTCTAAAAATAAAAACAAAATTCAAATAATTTAACAGTGGTGATTTCCAGATAACATTCTGATGGTAATGTCAAGAGCCAATATTCATATACATTTATTTAATCGTCTATATAATAAACGGGTATTATTTATCAGTGGAAAAATAAGTAGTGTATTTTGGTTTGGTAAATTAGTTTACGGATGTTAGGTGTGAAATGGAAATAATGTAATATTATATCAGGCCAGACCCATCGATGACGGCATATTGGGGTTTCTATACCAACTAAAAATAGATATATGAATATGTAATTTGTTTATCCTATTACCATATATATTAACCCTTTCACGCATATGACGCGATTTTGAGCCTATTAGGGATACTTTAAAGCCTTTGTTACCATCAGGGGTATTTAGAAACTTTTAGTTTAGTTACTTCAACCTCTGCAGTTGTCTTTGAGTTAGCTGTGGGCAGAAAACTAATTTTGGAGAGGTAATTATAAGAGTGAGAGAGCTCTATTTCTTATTGCTAATCTGGCAACCTCTGCGTCATATGAGTCTGAAAGGGTTAAGATTGTTGACAGATAAACTGATTTGGGAGTAACATTAGCGACTAACCTACTGTAAAACCGAGTCAACAATGAGCAGAAGTTGTTAAGAAGGCAAACAAAATAATTGGCTTTATAGGCAGGTCATTTGAGCATAAATCCAAAGATGTAATCCTAACTCTTAACAATTTCTTATTGCTAGTCTGGCAACCTCTGCGTCATAAATGCGTGAAAGGGTTAATCTGCTGTAAGAGTTATATACTCTATTAGTTTATATTGAAATGGTGTGAAATCCGCAAAAATAATGAAATTAATAAATAAATAAAATAAAAAAAAGGTTGCCGGTGTTAGTAGTGAACCATAAGGGGAGATTTGTATTTATTTGTTCATAAATGTTTATATTTATTATTATTTTTTTTTTAAAGTTTCCTCCCAAGACCTCCATCAAGCTTAAAAAAATAACCTCAAGACCCCCCTTCGAGATAAATTTGTACATTTTTCGGTAGAAACCTGTCCCTGCCGAAGACCGGTTCCTCCTAGACTACAAACTCGCTATCGCTCGCCAGGAAAAAAATCAACACCTTAATGGCAGAAAAGGTCTAAAAATCGCCGAACTAATGAGCGAACGTCTTACAATCTCAAAAGTAATGGGGCTAAGCATGAGGGAGAAGGGGGTCCAGAAAAACCAAAGCTCCCCATAAGTGTAGGCTCGGTTAATATATATTACGTTATACTACTGTATTTTAACGGGAGTTTTTTAGTTTGTTCCCTAGACCTCCATCAAACTTTAAACTGCACTCCTTAGACTCCCTTTCAAGATAAATTTACATTTTTAGGTAGAAAAATGTACCTGCCAAAGGCCGGTTCCTCTTAACTTACAGGCTCATTATCGCCCGCCAGGAAAAAATCGACACCTAAATGACTCGAACGGTATTAGATTTGGCAGAAATGGGGTGAACAATTGTTTTATCGTCAAGCTAATGGGGCGAATGTCTTTAAATCTCTAAAACACTGGGACTAAACATGAGGGAGAAAGGGGTTCAGAAAAAAAATCCCTCCAGTAGAAATCTCCCCTTAAGTTATTTTTTTATTATATAATGGATTAGGTGATTAGGTTAGGTTAAATTTGACAAAGCAGGCTTAGCTTATTAGGTTAGGCATTATTATGTAAAACAAATTGTGCGTATGTACAACTGCCAGCAGAGATAACTGATACATAACTTTATTTAATAATAGTATATTTCTACATAGCCTACATGAATATTATTGAAAGAAAACAAAACGAAATTAAATAGGATTAAACTACTAAATGCATAGTTTAAGTTTGTATATTTTATTTGCCTTTACAATGTATTTAATACAATTAGCTCTGTAATAGTTGTCTATGTTGACTGATATACGTTAGGTATTGCTAATTTATATAAATTAATTCGGTTCTGAAGTGCATACCACGTTGCTCCGGGCGAAGCGAAGTGCTGCCGACAAGACCATCAGCCATAAGAAACCACACTCACAATTATTCATTCATACTAATTTTACTTTCATACATAAGATCACGACGAGGAACAGAATTGATGTGGACAACTGTATACAAATCAGTGTTAGTCGTGGATTATAGCGGATATACAAGATGTCAGGTATTCATATTATCACCAACCCACCAGTTAACTTACAAATAAACTTAATTAGTGAAATCAATTAAACTAATGAATACATGTAGTACTCCAAGGATTCGAACCTAGGATACTTACACCGAAATTCCGCTCACTAACCATTACGCTATTAGAATTATTGGTATTGTTGGGCCTCTGCCTACTGAAGGGTGTCTACTCAACATTCACGGGGCCTCCTGGACACCTCTCCCTCAGGGCTCTCACACGGCGCTTCCGTCTCGCTCCTTGTCCGGGTTTTTAGTTCTCGGGTCCTCTGGTAGTTATGTCCTCGACTTCGGGAGTCGGAATTCATGGCCTCGTTTATGTTACTTTATATTGTATTTGCCTTCTTTGATTCTGTCTTTGCCTTGTTGATGTTGCCTCACCTGATTCTGTCTTTAGTCTTCTTTGATATTGTCCTCGCCTGATTCGGTCTGATTCTGATTCTTCTTTAATATTATCCTCGTTGATTCTATCATTGTCTTCTACGCTATTATCCTCATTGATTCTGGTCCTTAGTGATCTTGGCCCCATTCAATGTTCTTTCCTCTCACTAAAACATTACGCTTTCAATAATGCAGTTGGGTTTGAGTACGTGATTAGATTGATATCCAAAATTCGAAAATGGATATTAATCGTGATCGTGTACTCAACCTTTAACTGTGTTGGTGGTGTAATGGTTTAGGTGCTTATGTTCTGGGTGTGGTGTCCCGAGTTCGAATCCCGGGAGGACCATATGCTTTCATTAATTTATTCAAGTACATAGGGGTTTGTAATTGATGATTAATGTTAAGAACGGGGTGTTACTTATTGTCTTCTTTGATATTATCCTCGTTGATTCTGTCACTATTCTTTGATATAATCATCGCTTGATTCTGCCATTGTCTTCTTTGATATTATTCTCATTTATTCTAGTATTGTTTTTTATGTTATCCCCACTTGATTCTTACATTGTCTTCTTTGATTATGTCCTTGACTTACCTTTTACATACCGGTAGTGCTCATGTTTTTCTCTTTGGCATGGTTTTTGTTCTCGGATTCTGGCTAGTGGTCTCACAGGGTTATACTACTACTACTAATAATTATAATAATAATAATAATATATATAATAATATATATAATAATTATAGATTTCTTTAACACTATCTGGTGCAATGTCTTGGGGATTATTAGGATAGGCTATTTTGTTTACATTTTGTTAAGGGTTTTAATTGCTTTTGCCTTCTTTGACCAATATATTTTTAGTTTACCCCCTAGACTTAGAAAGACGCCTTTACAGATTCCCTTCAAACTAAAAAAACGTCCCTTATACCCCCTTCAAGCCTTTGTCTCTAATTTCCTTTCCGGCCGTTCCATAGCTGCGGTTGTGGACGGCCATTGTTCACTTCCTCACCCTATAAACTCTGGTGTTCCTCAGGGCTCTGTCCTATCTCCTATTCTCTTTCTAATTTTTATAAATGATCTCCTTAACTGTACCTTAATTCCCATCCATTCATACACAGACGACTCAACCTTACACTACTCCATTAGTTTTTCAGAACGCCCCAGCCAGCAATCCCTCAACGACAAACGTAATGAAGCCATAGAACTCTTAAATTCTGATCTAAATACTATTTCCAATTGGGGCAGAGGAAACCTTGTTAACTTTAATGCTTCCAAAAACCCAATTTCTCCATCTATCTACCCGTCAGGATCTCCCAGTGGACTATCCCTTATTCTTCAACAATACAAAAATCAACCCTTTATCTTCTCTCAATATTCTTGGTGTCTCTTTTTCTTCTGCTCTCATTTGGAAGGACCATATTACCAGTCTTGCTAAGGCAGCCTCCCAGAAGCTGGGTGTGCTCAACCGCCTTAGGGGGTTCTTTTCCCCTGCACAGCTTCTTGCTCTGTACAGGGGCATAGTGCGCCCTTGTATTGAGATTTGTTCACATGTGTGGGGAGGTTCCTCTCACACCGCTCTCCTAGACAAAGTTGAAAGGAAGGCCTTTCGTATCATTAACTCCCGTCCACTCACCAACTCTCTGCAATCTCTCTCTCTCCGCCGCAATGTTGCATCTCTCTCGCTATTCTATCGCTACTATAATAATCAGTGTTCCTCAGAGCTATCCCAGTGCATACCACCTCCTTTACGTAGGGCACGTGGTACCCGTCTTGCAACTCAATCCCACCCCTACTCTGTGCAACTCTCCAACCCAAGAGTGAAACGTTACTCTCAAACTTTCTTCTACTCAACATCTGAGCTCTGGAACTCTCTCCCAGAATCAGTCTTTCCCTCTTCCTATGACTTAAATTGCTTCAAACTCCGTGTGTCCAGGCATTTTGGCTCGAACGTCCCTTGATTTTGGCACTGTCACTCTTTCAACTATGGGGGAGGCACTCGCTATAGGCAGTTATGCCTTTTGCCTCCCTCAATCACATAGAAAAAAAAAAAAAAAAAATATGTAGCCTATATTTTAAGGTAGAAAATTGTCCTGGCCGAAGGCCGATTTCTCTGTAATTGCAGTCTCGCTCACCCAGGATATATCGACACCTTATTGGATTGAAGCGTCTTATGATCACGAAACTAATGAGGTGAAACGTCTTAAAATCTCCAAACGAATGGAGTAAAACATGGAGGATCCAAATTGGCCCGCCCTGCACCAAATAGGGTTAAGCTCGCCAGCTAAGGATAGCCCAATAAGGCCGATTAGGCGTATTTCCGTTGGGATCCTGGGATACTATAAACCCATCCCTTTGTTCAAGGGGGATGGTAGCGACTCAGTGCTTGTGAAAAAACTTCAATGTGCCGAGTGTGGGAGCGATCTTGGGACCTGGGTGGGAATCCAAGACGCTAGTCATCACACCAGATTCTATCCTCTTTGTGGTCGTGTATTCTGCATTCCTATTCGTGTTTACTTGGTTTTATCTACATATTATTTGATTTGAGTATCCTAGGTTCGAATCTTTGGAGTGCCACACGTATTTGTTGATTTCATTAATTGAGTTTAGAAGTGAAGGTGGTTGGTGGAAAAAATAATATAATTAACTCTACCATTGCTTTCCTTGATTCTGTTATTCTCCCCAGGGCTCTTACAGAAGGCTCACGTTTACCTCCTTACCCCCTTCTGTATCGGCGACGTATTTTTACTATAATTTTAGCTATTGTTAGTCGATTTTGTGCAGCTTAAGAATAATCTGTGGTAGCCTACCGGTAGTAAAAAGCGTTAAGGGAGATACTTCTAAGCCTGATAATTGCTGGAGGCCCTTTTATAACTGAATACAATCGTCTAATAGTAGCCAGATTATAATGAAAAGAATGCCCCTGGTACTGAATGGGTTAACCGGGTATATAGTCTTCGGACACTCTGGTGGTTGTGTCCTCGTTTACCGGGAGTTCGAATTAATTATTATTATTATTTTTTGTTCACTTTTCTACACTTGCCTTCTCTGATTCTATCTTCGTCTCTCTCGCTCGCTCTCGCTCTCTTTCTCTCGCTTTCTCTCGCTCTCTTTCGCTCGCTCTCTCTCTCGCTCTCTTTCGCTCGCTCTCTCTCTCTCTCTCTCTCTCTCTCTCTCTCTCATATTATCTCTGGTGGTATTGCAGGGTTCTGTCCTCGACTTCAGGCATTCTCTCTCTCTCTCTCTCTCTCTCTCTCTCTCTATCGATCTCTCTCTCTCTCTCTCTCTCTCTCTCTCTCTCTCTCTCTCTCTCTCTCTCTCTCTCTCTCTCTCTCTCTCTCTCTCTCTCTCTCTCTCTCTCTCTCTCTCTCTCTCTCTCTCTCTCTCTCTCTCTCTCTCTCTCTCTCTCTCTCTCTCTCTCTCTCTCTCTCTCTCTCTCTCATATATTATCTCTGGTGGTATTGCAGGGTTCTGTCCTCGACTTCAGGCATTCTGGATGCATGTCTTCGTTATCGTGTGTTCTGCTTTTATGTTCTTGTTTACTTGGTTTGACATCTCCTTTGATTATATCTGTCTTCCTCGATTCGAACCTTCTTTATCTTGATTCTGTTTTTCTCCCCCAGGGCTCGTTTTTTTTTTTTTTTTTTTTTTTTTGTATCCTAGGGTCCTTTGGTGGCCTTGCAGGGTTATGTCCTTGATTTCTGGGAGTCTGGATTTACGTCCTCTTATTGATGTGTTCATTCTGTATTTGCCTTCCCTTATGGTATGTTCGCTTGTGATTCAATCTTTGCCTTCATCAATTCTGTCTCAGCTAGCCTGATTCTATCTTTGTCTTCCTTTTTCCTGTATAATCTTCAGCTTACTTTTTAATGTATCTGCCTTCTTTGATGTTGTCCATATCCTCATTAGTTTGTACTTATCTCTTTTAATTCTTCCCTCACCCTCTTCCCTACTGCCTCGCTTTCCTTCTTTCTACCTCGCCTTTTTTTTCTCTTCGCCTTCCATCTTCCACCCTATCTTGATAATGTTTTCGCATTTCTTGATTTTTCCCTCGCTTTTTTATTCAGATCTCAACTTCCTTGGATTATGTCATCTTTCTTGTTTGTTACCTCACCTTCCTTAATTATGTCTTGAATTTATCTGAATATTCTTTGGCTTTCCTTGATTATGTCCTCATCTCTCATGACTTTATTCCTAACTTTCTTGATAATGTTCTTATTTTCGTACATTATGCCTTGACTTTCCGTGATTCAGTACTCACCTTTTGTATCCTCACATTCTGAACTATGGTTGTCTCTACATAATCTTTTGTCCGATCGTTTTGACTTTCAAGTTCTGGCCTTTTCCTGCCTACACTGTTTTGATCTTTCTCTCCTTTTCTCTCTTTCTCTGGCTTGTATCCATTCGGCCCCATTCAGCCAACTGTTTTAAGACGTTTATCCCCATCCAGGTGTCGATTTCTTCCTGGCGAACGATACCGAGCCAGCATTGTATGGCGAAATCCGGCTTCGCCGGAGAAATTTTTCAATTGAAAAATTTACAAATTTAGCTTGCTGCCAACACAAATATATATATATATATGCTTGCTCGCTACCGCTCGCCAGGAAAATATTGACACCTGGATGGGAGTAAACGTCTTAATGCAGTAGGCTGAATGGGGACGAATGGATACAAGCCAAAGAGAGAGGGAGAGAAAGAGAAAACAAAAGCGAGGTGGGTTCCCTTAAAATATAACCGCTTTTCACCTGATTGCCTCCCTAAATACTCCGGTGCTCGTTTGTGTTATTGAGTTGTTACATTTGTGCAGATATGGAATGGATTAGTCATTTAAGGGGGTAGTGGTTATTATTAGTCTACTTATTTATATTTATTTACTTTATATTAACCTCGCTAGAACTGTATCAAACTTAAACAAAGAAACACCGCCTAGACCCCCCCCCCCCCCTTCAAGATAAATGTGTACACTTCAGTAGAAACATCTTGCTTATCTGAATACTAGGTCAAAAATAATATAAAAAATTCCAACGCATAGGCATTGTTATTGAACATATTTATACATAATATATACTTTTAAAAATACTAAGAATAATTATATTGTTGCGCACTTAGACAAGTGCTATATTTATGTGTTGGTAAATTACACATAATATCCACAATTCCTTAAGAACATGAGGGCTACTATATCGATGAGTAAAACCCAAAGTCCTTCCCGCATCACACACGACTTTCCCCGCATCACACACGACTATATCAATACTTACAACTCATAGCAGAGGTCCCTCTGCATCACACACAACTTTCCCAATACTTACAACCCGTAGCAGAGGTGTCCCTGCATCACACACGACTTTCCCAATACTTACAACCCGTAGCAGAGGTGTCCCTGCATCACACACAACTTTCCCAATACTTACAACCCGTAGCAGAGGTGTCCCTGCATCACACACGACTTTCCCAATACTTACAACCCGTAGCAGAGGTGTCCCTGCATCATCACACACAACTTTCCCAATACTTACAACCCGTAGCAGAGGTGTCCCTGCATCACACACGACTTTCCCAATACTTACAACCCGTAGCAGAGGTGTCCCTGCATCACACACGACTTTCCCAATACGTACAACCCATAGCAGAGGTGTCCCTGCATCACACACGACTTTCCCAATACTTACAACCCGTAGCAGAGGTGTCCCTGCATCACACACGACTTTCCCAATACTTACAACCCGTAGCAGAGGTGTCCCTGCATCACACACGACTTTCCCAATACTTACAACCCGTAGCAGAGGTCCCCCTGCATTAAATACGATTTTTTCATGTAAGTGAATATTAAGCAGCTCCCGAATTCCACCTGCAATCTCCGCCCCCACTATAAACCAGCCTATGGAACTGGAATTCTCTCGCCTCCACGCTCCAGATTTCCTGCTAACTGTAATCCCGTCTTAAGAAAATCCTGGCGGGGGCTCTCTTTTAGCGGGCCGTGCCTCAGGCTCTGGTAATAGGGAGACATAACCTTCACTACCACCCTTACCTCTCTCTCTCTCTCTCTCTCTCTTTGTGTGTGTGTGTGCGTGTGCGTGCGTGCGTGCGTGCGTGCGTGTGTGTGTGTGTGAGATCGAGTGCGTGGTTGTGAGGGAGTGTGTGTGTGTGTGAAACAGATCGAGTGCGTGGTTGTGAGGGAGTGTGTGTGTGAAACAGATCGAGTGCGTGGTTGTGAGGTGTGTGTGTGTGTTAGGGAGATTGAATCTGAATGCGCGTGCGCGTGTGTTCGGGAGATTGAATATGTGTGTGTGCTTCTTTTCTTGCCATCGCTCATACTCCCTTCAAATATTTCACATTCTCGCTTTCCGCTCTAATTTACCTCGTCTTTTTTTTCTTTCTTTTATGTCACTGTTCCCCTTGTGTGCCTCCCTAACATGTTAATTTCCATTTTTTTTTTTTCTTATCACTCTTTCTCACTTCACCTACATTATCATAATGTTCCTCTTGTGTACCCTTATCTCCCTTCTTCATTTGTTTACTCTCCTACATTTCTCACTATATACTTTTTTATATATTTTCTTTCTCTTTCGTTTTCACTTATGTATTGTTATCTCTATCTGTCCTTCTCTTGCTTCCACATCATTCCACTTGTTTACCTTTTTATGTTATTAAATTCTACTTCTCTCTATCTTAGTATGCGTTTCTCGATTTTGTTTGTGATTCTTGTTCTATGTTTTGTTTATTCTTCTCACTACCGTACCTACTTGATTCTACCCTCACCCTCATCCTTTCTGCCTCGCTTTCCTTACTTTTTCCTCGCCTTCTTTGTTTCTTTCCTTTCTTTCAGTCTTTTTCTACCATCTCCCGCCCTATCTTGATTTTGGTTTCGCTTTTCTTGATTCTGCCCTCGTCTTCTTGATTCAGATCTCACCTTTGATTATGTCCTCATCTTCCTTGGTTATTTCCTCCCGTTCCTTGATTATGTCTTGAATGTGTCTGAGTTGGTACCGTCTTTTCTTGATATTATGTCTAGCTTTCCCCTCAGTTCTGGATCTAATTACTTTCGCCCGTTTCTTATCCTCTTCGCCTTGCTTCCTTATTTATTTTTATTTTTTTATAACCTATCTTTTTTCCCTCTTTATCAATTTCTTCTTGCTCAGAGTGCATTGCCCGTCATTTAATTTTACTGTTTGATCTTATGCCGTAATACAATCTGTGTAGTTTTTCATGTATCCTCTTTTTCTTCCTTCTTTGCTGTGTCTTCGTTAATGTTTTCGCTTACTTTACTTTTTCTTCATACTCGTCCTCCCTCTTGTTCTTGTTATATTTGTACTTCTTTACTTTAGTTATACTCATCTGTCCCCCACACTTCAACTGCTATACATTTTCCTCCTCCACCCACTTACCTCTCTTCTAATTATTATTCTAGATTCCCCCCCCCCCTCCTTTACTTATCCAATGAGGTGTGTTTTCCCCTTCAAAATTTATTTTGATTATTTTCCTCTTCTGTTGTGGTTGTACTCATTCCCTCAATTTATGTTGGCATGCGATTCCCCTCATTCACTACATGCTCTCTCTCTCTCGTCTGGGCTATACTCTGGGTGCTGCTCCGACAAGACCAAATTTTAGGATTAGAGGGAAAGGTCATGAGTGATGGACCTCTTAGGGGCCCTCATCTTTTTTGTAGCGGGGGGGGGGGGGGGGGGGCGTTTAGGGGGGCTGGAGAGAGAGAGAGAGAGAGTCTGTGGTGGAAATGCAGAGACGAAATTGGGTAATGGCGTATAGAAGTACAACAAGCTGGTGAATACAGAATATTACGTAATTTACATAGACATTAAGAGACAATATTGGGATAATAATAATGCTTACAACCTGTGAGATCAATCACATGGTTCAATGAAGTCAGGAGGTCTTATACGAGATGGCGAGTGAGAAGACGGGACAGACAAGTTTACGCAACCGGATCGTTCAAAGTTCCACAGGCCTACAACATCTGATTGTCTCCTGCTCAGTGCAGTATCTACTTTTAGAAACCTCGCTACTCTTTTGCCATCTTGTCACGTAATCTCAGACGACACTCTCTCACGCCACCTATTGAGCTTCTTACTCTTAGGTATAATTAAACTAAGTACAGCAAAGTTTCTTTCTCAGTAAAATTTTCCCAATGAGAGATCTGGATTTGAATTCGGGAATTGACCAGCTCAATAACAAGGCCATTCCTTACAATGCCTACATCTACCCCTAAAAGTAGCGAAAGTAGCAGAACTATTGTAAATACACAAAGGATATACATTATAGTTTTGAAATATACTAAACAGTGACTGTAGAATTATATAGTGATCCTGATAAAAATATAATCAGAAAAAGTTGACAATGAATATCAGTGCCGTATGAGGAGGAGCACTTTATTGACAACATTTCGCTTACATCTTCATCAGGCCTGATGAAGCTATATGCGAAGCGTTGTAAATAAAGTACTCATCCTCATATGTTGTATAACTTTATATTATATTTATCTTGTCAATTAAGAAGTCAATAAATCAACATGTCTAACTCAGTGCGATATAGTTAAACTGTTTTATGAAATTTGTATGTAATCAAAACTAGTTAGCAAGAGAATAATTAACTTTCCTTGCCAACATTTTATCCTTTGGAAGAGAGTACCCAAGAAAGGAGTGGAAGAGAGCATTAGTGATGAGTTGGAGCAAAGAGTGACTTAAATGGTTAACGAGGTTCGGTTAATGGAAGAAGAAGAGAGAGAGAGAGTGAGGGAGGAGAGGGGGAGTGAGGGAGGAGGGGGGAGTGAGAGCGAGAGAGAACGAAGGTAGAGGCATCCTGAATGGCAGGGCGAGAGTGAGGGAGGCATAAAGGAATATATATATATAGAGAGAGAGAGAGAATGGTGGAAACTTGTGAGATAATGTAGAGAGCGAGGTTATCAGAAAGTAAGGAAGGGAAAAGGAAGCAAGGAAGGTGAATCGACAAGGAAGGCGAATGGGTAGGTAGGAAGGAAGAAAGGGGAGAGAAAGAGAAAGTGGGAGTGGTGGCGACTAGAAGGGTTGATGGAGAGAGGAGACATGATGGAGTGCTGCTCTGACATGGAGGAGTGGTGGGGGTAAGGGAATATTCACATGATGGAGGAGAGAGAGAGAGAGACAGACAGACAGAGAGACTAAATCATACTCTTTATTTTCACTTCCTTCTGTTTCTTTTCCTATTTTCTCTGCATAGCATTGTCTCTATACTCTCCTCGTCACTATTAACTCACACAGAAAAACGAACACAGAGAAAGAGAATGAGTGCAAGGATGAATGCGAATATGGATATGAAGGACATTGAGATCCATATTTTTGTTTGTATGAGTTTTGTTGATTAAGCAATAGGAGAGGATGAGACGTGAACGTAATTATAAACACACTGTTTTACTAGAAAAAGTGGAAGTGAATAAGAGGAAAGGCAAAACTTGACTGGAAAATATCTCAGAGCTAATAATACAAAAATTATATTCCACGCCCACACATATAGTTACATTGAGTTACATAGCTACACAGACTGAACAAATCTAGCGTTTCATATTAGCCAGTCCGGACTTCTTGTAACATTGGATTTGCTACAAAGTGGATGGTAAAGACAGCAAAGCAGAAGGCTCTCCCCCCACCCACCACTCCACAAACTAAGAGAGAGAGAGAGAGAGAGATAGGTTATGATTGCATGATGACTGTATATCGATGATGGATGAGAAGCAGAACAGTATCGATGCCAATACGGATAGTAGTCGGGGATTTGCAGGAGGAACATTAACCCATTCAGTACCAGGAACGTCCTTTTCATCATATTCTGGCAATTATTAAACGAGCTGCATAATATCGTCTAAATATAGATAGAATAAAATATAACACACGTCGCTGGTACTCGTAGGGTTAAATAGTAATAATATACAGCATATCAACAACATTTTACCAGAGGATGAAATCAATCATGTAACGGGCTCTTAAAGCTAGAGGAGTAAAATGGTTTGCCAATTGCTACGTCAATAAGTGCAAAACCTTTAACAATATTGAATAACTGGTAGTATGTATATATAAAATAAATATTATGACAAACGTAGAGCATTGAGAAGTTAGGTGTAATTGAAAAAGGCAAAAGAGTTGAGTGTATGAAATGTATAAATATTAGTTAGTAAATAATTATCATCTATATATCAAATATACCCATCGTCTACCCACAAAGCAAAACGACACAGTAACTTAACAATTTTAACTTCACATTAAGGGGCAGGTACTTGCTATTATTGACCCCTTCTCCCTCATGCTTAGCCCCATTAGTTTTGAGATTTTAAGACGTTCGTTCCAGTAGTTTGACAATTTTAAGACCTTTCACCCCATTTTTTTTAATATTAGGACCTTTCGTGCCATTTTGGTGTCGATTTTTCCTGGCGAGCGTAAGCGAGCCTGTAATTTTAGGAGGAGCCGGCCTTTGGCCGGGACATTTTTCTACCGAAAAATTTACAAATTAATCTTAGGGATATATTTTATTTACCTTGATAGAGGTCTCTAGCGAGGAAACAAAAAATAAATAAATAAACAAGTTAATAGACCAAACAAACAAGCACTACCCCCATAAACAGACTCAAGGATAACAAATAAAGCAAGTATCGTAAACAGTACAGCAGAAGAAGGGGAGGGGGGGGGGGGGATCTGCCAGCAAGTTGGGAGAAACTTTTAAGTGCTCCTCCTCCTCGTACTCTCAGGCTCGCAGGTAACAGGCCAACAATATTCAGGGAATTTAAGAGACAGGTAGTTGCTTTTTTTGGGGGGACCCCTTCTCCCTCGTGCTTAGCCCCATTATTTTTTAGGTTTTAAGACGTTCAGCCCCTTAGTTTGGTGATTTTAGGACCTTTCGCCCCATTTCGTTATCAATTTTAAGACCTTTCGTGCAATTTAGGTGTCGATTTATCCCTGGCGAGCGATAGCGAGCCTGTAATTTTAATAGGAATCGGCCTTCGGCCGTGACATTTTTCTACCGAAAAACGTACAAATTTATCTTGAAGGGGGGTCTAGGGGGTGTTTTTCTAAGTTTGATGGAGGTCTAGCGAGGAAACTAAGAAATACATGAATTAATAGACCAAAAAACAAAACAGCCACTAGCATTTATATTGTATTACTTTGCCCGTAAACCCTCTTCAAGCTAAGAAAGGCACAAAGAACCGCTTCACCTCATCCCCCTTTAAGCAAAATAGGTTATTAAGAGGCATGATGATTGGGGTAGTGATGAAGTGGTGGTGGTGGTGATAGTGAGTGGTGGTGGTGATGATGGTGGAAGGAGGTATAAGCTGGGATGTTTGTGGGAAAGGTAGAAATGTAATTTTAACACTGGCATCAGAGATATGGAAATAGTGCCGATGCTAGAAATGCAATGACGGAGATAATGGCGGTAGGAAAGATAGGACGGTGAACCTATACTCTGTTTCTTTTCAGCTGACGATAAATTGAATCCCTTAGCAGCTAATTTATCGATCCTTAATGGAAAAATATGAAACTACCATGTCTCTGCATCATATTAAGGCATAAGTTTATATAATTAGCACCATATTTCACTACAATATCTTCAAAATAACTGACAAATCTTGATGGGAACTTTGCAATTTACCGCCAGTTGAAAAGAAAGACTATAGTGGAAGGAGTGGGATGACGGAGGGTGTAGAAGTGAGTGTCAGGAATCTGGGTACGTAGGAGGGAGTTTACCTGAAGTCTCGTCAGTCATGAAGGTTATATCGCTGGCTGATGGGCCTCGCTTTATGTTACTGCAGGAGGCACGGTGGTGGTGGAGTGCTGGGGTCATGGTGGAGAGGAGGCTAAGTAAAAGGAGATTGGGTGGTAGTGATGGTGGTAGCTGGGGTAGGATGGTAGTAGTTATGATGGTAGCAGGGGTAGAGTGGTGATAGTTATGGTGGAAGCAGGGGTAGGATGGTAGTAGTGATGGTGGTAGCAGGGGTAGTTATGGTGGTAGCAGGGGTAGGATGGTAGTAGTCATGATGGTAGCAGGGGTAGTTATGGTGGTAGCAGGGGTAGGATGGTAGTATTTATGGTGGTAGCAGGAGTAGGATGGTAATAGTTATGGTGGTAGCAGGGGTAGGATGATGGTACTGGTGGGAGATATGATTTGTGGTAGTGATGATGGTAGCAGTGACAGGATGGCTGGTGGAGAGATGGTGGTAGCAGGGATAGAGTGATTGTATAGGTAGGAAATAATGGAATGGTGATAGTGATGGTAGTAGCAGAGATAGTATTGGTGGGGGAGATGGAATGGTGGTAGCTGAGATAGGATGATAGTATTAGTGAGGGAGATGGTATGGTAGTAGCAGAGATAGGATGCTGGTGATACTTGAGAATTGATGTTTTGAATCGGTACGGTAACCAACAAAAAACACACATTCAGAATACTGCGGGTGTGACGCCGTCTTTAAGATGATGGTAATCGTGATGTGATGTAGGATTATGTTTTGTGAATAATACGATGGTGAACTGGTGGCAACTAAAGTCCCTTAACTAATGATGGCCACTTATGAGCTTATTAGTAATATTAATTGTTAGCATGAATACAACATAATTTATATATCATTGTACTGGAGACAGTACTGAAGATAGTTTTAATCCCATGAACGAAGCTGAGCAAATCTGAATACAAAAATACGTCATCTTTCTGAATGGCTACACTACTTGGTTTGTTACTATAATAATGATATGATCTTTGGAATGATGATTGTTTTGTTTTTTTACGATGGTCGAACTCTTGTAATACATATGAGATATTACTTGGTTATGGTTGTGAAAGATCGTTCGTAGGTGAAGATCTGAATAGTATAAATTCAGAAAAGTAATACGTTTCAATAGATAGTAGTAGAAATGAGGACGACTACGTGATATGGTGAAGACGCTATTATTTATATTAATCGATTATCGAGTGGTGGAATCCGTAATCTGTTAGTTACCGTGTAGGGCAGCCGAACAGAAAACAGCTAATTATTAACGAAACATTGATGCAGAAAATAGTATTGGAAGGAAGGAAGGAGAGAAATGTAGACGAAAATGACAAGATCATTATTTTCATCGTTGAATAAGAATAAGAATGCTGAACAACGTTGATATTCTAGTGAAGTGTACAACAAATATGGTCTGAACATAGTGCATTGACAAAAAAGAAAATATGAGGGAAAAACTTTAAGAGACAGAGTCCGAACAGAAACCACATTTAAAGTTCCAATTCTTGGACTCCGGGACCACTTTTGCGTTCCCTCGCTCCTTTCTCTGTCTTGTCTATATAGTAGGGTCAATTTTGCATGGGGAGGAGGATTTTGAGACTAATAATAATAATAACATAACAAAAGACAAAACAAAAAGAGCATGCATAAGCCAAAATATCCTTAGGGGGGTTGGGCGTATTTATTTGCTTATTTTTATATCTTTGTATCATGTTTTTAGTTTCCTCCCTAGACCTCCATCAAGCTTAAAAAATACACCCCTCAAGAACCTCCTTCAAGATTAATTTGTAAATTTTTCGATAGAAAAATGTAGCGGCCGAAGGCTGGTTCCTCTTAAACAACAGGCTTGCTAGTGCTCGCCAGGAAAAAAATTACACCTAAATGACACGAAAAGTCTGAATAGTGACAAAGAGACGGGGCGAGAGGTCTTAAAATCGCCTAACTAATGAGCCGAACGTCATCAAATCTGAAAACTAATGGGGCTAAACATGAGGAAGAAAGGGGACCAGAAAAACGACCCATCTCCCCTTATCACTGTTTTAGGAATGAGTTTTATTATTTTGTGGATGAAAGGTAAATAAGAAGAGCTTGGTGTGGGGGGGGGTGGGGGGGGGGGTGGGGGGGGGGGGGGGGGGGGGGGGGGTAAATGATGGTTGGCCGTACATCCCTCCTCGTGATAAGACCAGGTGTGAGGCGATGGAGGGGGAGGGGGGAATTGATAGAGAAAGAGATTGATGGAGGGGAGAAGGGTTGGGAAATGAGTTGGAAAAAAATGATCGTGGTGGGCGGGAGATTGGAGGCTGGGGAGAGGGGGGGGCGGGAGAGGGATTTTTTATTTTTTTTATTTATTTTTTAATAGAATAGGAGTCAAAATTCGCTGGAAAGTTAATTACGGTTTAAGGGAGCCCACCTCGCTTTTTCTTTCTCCCTCTCTCTTTGGCTTGTATCTATTCGGCCCCATTCAGCCTACTGTTTTAAGAAGTTTACCCCCATCCAGGTGTCAATATTTTCCTGGCGAGCGGTAGCGAGCCATCATATATATATTTTTGTTTTGACAGCAAGCTAAATTTGTACATTTTTCGATAGAAAAATGTCTCGGCGAAGCCGGATTTCTCCATACAATGCTGGCTCGCTATCGCTCGCCAGGAAGAAATCGACACCTGGATGGGGATAAATGTCTTAAAACAGTTGGCTGAATGGGGCCGAATGGATACAAGCCAGGGAAAGAGAGAAAAGGAGAAAAAGACTAAAAAAACCGGTGACCACCCTTTATAGCTAACTCACGGCAGGTTAGATAATAAGGTGGTATAATAGTAACCCATTCAGTACCTGGGACGTCCTTTCTAGCATATTCTGGCAATTATTAGAAGATTTCATCCAGCTTAGGAAGGACCTCTAGCAAGAATAAGGCTTCAAATAATCTCAACCAACCCTTTGAACTACCACAGACCCTTCCTAAGCTTCATAATATCGTATAAATATAGCTAGAATAGAATATAAAACACGTCGCTGGTGCTCAACGTGTCAACAATGTATAATAATTGATCTTTTACAATAATAAGAGTACCTTAACGAAATGCACATGAGGATACCCGAAATAACAGAAGTATATAAGAGAATAGCTAATGGAACAGTAAAACGTTTAATGGGTGAAAATATACGGAGATATCATGCAGTTCCAATGACTAAACAACGCAATTTAGGTTCGTAATAGCTGGATGGGGCGAGTGATAATCGAATGGTAGTATTGATATGGAATGGACGATTAATGAATATTGCATATTGTAAGCAATTAATGAACAGAGTAATATATAAGACTTACCGGTACATCATTGAAAAATAGTTTATTAATGGTGACGAGTTACACATTGAGGTTATTTTGATGCTTACAGACAAGAAGAGAGTTGATGAAAAAGGCGAATGATTAAGAGGGAGGTAGCTGTTTTCTCTCCCTCATGCTTAGTCCCATTAGCTTTGAGAATGTAAGACGTTCGTTCGATTTTAAGACTCATTTATTTGTCAATATAAAGACCTTTCGTGCAATTTAGGTGTCGATTTGTTCCTGGCGAGCGACAGCGAGCCTGTAATTTCTACCGAAAAATTTACATATTTATCTTGAAGGAGGGTTTAGGGGGTGTTTTTGTTAAAGCTTGATGGAGGTCTAGCGAGGAAACAATAAGATAAATATATAAGTAAATAAATAGGCCAAAAAGTAACCACTACCCCCTTAAGGAAAGACAGGAAAGAACTGTGTCTGGTGCATCGGAAAGTTGTCGAGTGATATGAAAGCTGGTGAAAACAATAATTAATGTAAAGGGGAAGGAATGTGTTGTGGAGAATATTACTAATCTAGAACTGCAAAGGAAAGTACAGGTATCCACTTTAAATTGGAATCCAAGACAAATATAATGGGTGGATGAAATAATTTAGTCGTTAGTTTATGATAGACACACATTTTTATCAGGAAGTAGAAATATAATAGAACAATAATATTTCTTGCTTTATACAGGGTCACAGTGCGGACTTCGGAGTATAGGTTTAATTCCTAATAAAGAAGTGCCACTATATTGAATAAAGGCCCCCCGAGAACCAATGCAGAACGTTTTCATGGTGAAAGAAGAGGCGGATGAGAGTTAATAGAATACAGGGCCTGAGAGGTTAAAACAAAATAAGCAAATATACAACTTGAAGGATAGACAAATTGAATGCTGGAAGGCTTGGGGGATGGAAGATACTGTATAAAACCGATATAATATGAATAATGGATATATACACGAATTATTGACTCCAAATTTGTAATGCAATGGAAAGATGAACTACAGGAAAGTCGAACAATAGAAAGATGTGAAATGGAGGATAGGAAAGCTTGAACACTTAGACAGGAGGGAAGGAATGTTGGAAGAAATGAGAGAAGGGATGGAAGGAGGGAAGCAATAAAGGAAGGAGGGCTGGAAGGACGTAAATAGATGAACAAATTAGGGAAGGAGTGCTTGAAGGATTGAGGTAAGAAAGGCTGGAAGAAGGGTAAGAAATTAAGGGAGCCCACTTCGCTTTTTTTGTTCTCTTTCTCTCCCTCTCTCTTTGGCTTCTATCCATTCGGCCCCTTTCAGCCTACTGTTTTAAGACGTTTACCTCCATCCAGGTGTCAATATTTTCCTGGCGAGCGGCAGCGAGCCAGCATATATATATATTTGTTGTGACAGTAAGCTAAATTTATACATTTTTCGATAGAAAAATGTCTTCGGCGAAGCCAGATTTCTCCATACAATGATGGCTCGCTATCGCTCGCCAGGAAGAAATCCAACCTGGGATGGGGATAAACGTCTTAAAACAGTTGGCTGAATGGGGCCGAATGGATACACGCCAGAGAAAGAGAGAAAAGGAGAGAAAATAAAACAAAATCCGGTGACCCCCCTTAAGGCTAGTAGACGAGAAATAATTACGGTTAGTAGAATGGAAGGAATGAAGGATTGCCTGAATGACAGATAGAATGGCCGAAGAAAGGGTCGAACGGGGGAAGGAATTGAGGAAAGAAAGAGCGGAAGAAAGGAATGGATGATTAAGAAAGGGAAGAGGTAAAGGACGATCAGAAAGAGGACTGGAAAGAGGGAAGGAATGAAAGGGTGAAGGAGGGGAGGGGAGGGAAGGAATGAAGGACTCTGGGAAGGAGGGGTATAGAATGAAGGACTCTAGGAAGGAGGGGTATAGAATGAAGGAAGGAGGGAAGGAATGAAGGACTCTGGGAAGGAGGGGAAAGATTGAAGGACAAAGAGAAGGAAGGAGGGAAGGAATGAAGGAAGGCTGGAAGGAGAGGTATAGAATGGAGGAAGGATGGAAGGCCTGAAGAAATGAAGGAGGTCTAGAAGGAGGGGCCTGCTGGCGATAACAGACGTGAGGGTCGTAATGGTTTCAAGATCGGTGTGAGTGTCGGCCCGTCCCAGCTGATGGATGGAGGGAACGAGAGTGATGGAGGCAGCCAGGGAGGGAGGGAGGGAGGGAGAGAGAGAGTTAGGGATGGAGAGAGGGAGCGAGTGAGTGAGTGATGGAGGGAGTCAGTGATGGAGAGAGGGAATTAGTGATGGAGGGAAGGAGTGAGGGATGATGGAGGGAACGAGAGTGATGGAGGGAACGAGAGTGATAAAGGCAACGAGAGTGATGAAGGCAGCCAGGGAGGGAGTTTTGATGGAGGCAATGAGGGAGGGAGTTAGTGGGTAAGAAGGATAGTGATAAAGAGAGAGAGAGAGAGAAATAATAATAATATTAATAATAATGTTCCCTTCTTTGTTGCAGGTGAGTGTTGTTGTTGTTGTTTCCAGCCATCATCAAGGACGTGAGGGTTTGGGTAAGTAGCATTCCTAGATACCCTACATGGAACTTAAGGGGGTAGTGATTAGTGTTTGGTCCATTTTTGTATTTATTTATGTATGTTATAGTACCCTAATTAGACCTCCACCAAGCTTTAACAAAAAAAAACACCCCCCCAAGACCACCCTTAGATATATTTGTACATTTTTCGGTAGAAAAATTTACCGGCCAAAGGCCGGTTTTTTGTAGAATTACAGGCTCGCTATCGCTCGCCAGGAAAAAATCGACACCTAAATGGCACCAAAGGTCTTTATATTGACAAAGGAATGGGTCGAAAGGTCTTAAAATCGTCAAGGTAATGGGCCGAATGTCTTAAAATTGCAAAGCTAATGGGACTAGACATGAGGGAGAAGAAAAACAACTACCTCTCCCTTAAGCAAAACGAAGCCGCCTACACGTTTAGAAATATGATGTTAACAATAATAGCAATAGGTTCAGGAACATTTCGTTGAGAGATCGGTCCTTTGAGATCTGTACCCCATAAACAAATTTTTCCTCTCGCATAAACATTAGGTTATTCGTAGTGCAGTTGGGTCCAGTACATGATTAGATTGATATCCAGTACTCTATACTGAAGTGCCGTGTCAATTTTGACGTTGGCGGTAATGGAACGCCACTCAGTCCTGTCCTCTGCTCTCCTTGCCACTTGTTCAATGCTTCCGATGTCCGTCACTCTTCAAGCTCTCCAGGTACTTCATCCTTTGACGCCCCCTCGATTTCCTTCCCTCCACCATGCTCATCAAACAATCCTCCACTCCGTTCTCCCGTATTACATGCCCAACATATCCCAGCTGCCTCGATATATGGATATTAATCGTGGTCATGTGCTGTACCTTTAAGTGTCTTGATGGTGTAATGGTTAGAGCGCGCAAGTGCTATGTGGCATCCTGGGTGGATTGCATGCTTTCATTAATATCATTTGGGTGGTTATTTGTTTTAAGAACGATGTTAAAAATAATATAAAATAATATGATAGACACATTCGAAGATGAGAGTAATTTTAACCCTCTGTGTAATTAACAGAGATACAGAAAATGTTTAATGTTTTGAAGGAATATTACAGATAATGAATATAAAGCCATTTTCTATGAGAGTAAAACTATAGTAGGTAAAATTAGATAATGATGCGTTGACGCACTTTGATAAAAGGAGTAGACGTGGTATATATTTATATCTATCTATCTATCTCTCTCCCTATATATATATATTGAGGAATTGAGTTTTAGAGAAAAAGAATAGGAAAAGAAAATCATGATGCTAAAATAAGGTAGGTGAAATAGATAAAGTAAGTGATGGACAAGAGGTGTTTGAGAACTCTAAAAGTCGAATGGTGTATAAAAGGGGAGGCGAGAAAAATGGTTGAGTATCGGCCATCCTCAGGTAATTGATGAAGTAGCAGAGAGAGAGAGAGAGAGAGAGAGAGAGAGAGAGAGAGAGAGAGAGAGAGAGAGAGAGAGAGAGAGAGAGAGAGAGAGAGAGAGAGAGAGAGAGAGAGAGAGAGAGAGAGAGAGAGAGAGAGAGAGAGAGAGAGAGAGAGAGAGAGAGAGAGAGAGAGAGAGAGAGAAGAGAGAGAGAGAGAGAGAGAGAGAGAGAGAGAGAGAGAGAGAGAGAGAGAGAGAGAGAGAGAGAGAGAGAGAGAGAGATTATATTACTCTAAACACTAATCAGCTTGTCATTCTCTAGCTGTTTGTGGACATGGTATTTAAGGGGGAGGTAGTTGCCTTTTCTGGACTCCCTTAAGACATTCGTTCCATTAGTTAGGCGAGTTTAACACCTTCCACCCCGTTACTATGCCATTTAGGTGTCAATTTCTTCCTGGCGAGCATCAGCGAACCTGTAATTTTTGGATTTTTCTTCCGAATGTATTTTAATTTTATCTCGAAGGGGGGTTTAGGGGGGTTATTTCTAAGCCTGATTTAGATCTAGCGAGGAAGCTAAAAATAAATAAATACATGAATACATAGGCCAAAAAATAAACCGTACCCCCTTAACTGATTCAGTATATGAGCATGCATATTTACACGTTGTTCTGATTATCATCAAAACATTCTATGCAAATTAGGAAAGATCTCTAGTAATCAAAAACTTACAAACTAAGTATTATGTAACTATTATGTAAAGGGTATTAGTATAAGAAAGAGGGATTGCAAGCTGGAAAAAGTCAGGAGCAACCATAAATTGGTGAACAAATAGGTAATACTGACTGAAGAAGATGATATAATAAGAAAATGTGAGTAAGAAGTTTAAATGGGGAATGTAGATAATTAAGGGAAGAAGACGGAAGACAATAAGAAATATGTAAGAAAATAATAGATGAACAGATAAATAAACAAATAACAAATGAAGAGATGACAATGATGAAGTTGAAAACATGACGTAATAACGAACTACTATATAGAAGCGAAATATATGGCAGAATTACAGAATAAGCGAGACACACGCAGGTATCGGAGAATATGTGAATCCCCCAGAAGGTAAAGGTAAAGACGACCATGTTAATATTGTTAAGAGAGAGAAAAACGGGTGGTAAAGAATGGTTAGTAAAGAGAAGATGCCAAGGAATGGAGGTGGAGGCATCTACAACAGTTGATCCAGATCTGATATACTGTATATATATATATATATACACTTATACAGTATATATATATATATATATATATATATATATATATATATATATATATATATATATATATATATATATATATATATATATATACTCGGAACCTCGTCGGGGGCCGGGCTAGTGCTGGAGCGACCTTGGTGACCCTGGTCTCTGGGTCTTCTCCTGGGTGACCTAGATGTGTGTGAATTTGTGTTTTTTTATCTGTGTTTATTCGTTGTTTTATGTTGTTTTTGTGTTTTTCCCTGTTCTTGCTCTGTCTTGAGTCGGCTACCCCCATAATGGGGATTGGGCCTGAGCATATAGATAGATAGATAGATATATATAATGTATATATATATATATATATATATATATATATATATATATATATATATATATATATATATATATATATATATATATATATTTAGAGAGAGAGAGAGAGAGTTAAAACAAGAAAGGGAGGAGTAGAAGTAGAAATGCAAAATCTGATTAATGAAAATGTTTAAGCGAAATGTGTATACAGTACAGGAAAGAAAGCCAGCCAAGGGAAGAGCTAGAGAGATGCAAGTAACGAAATGAAAAAGTCGAGTGTTGTGATATATCAAGATCAATCCTTGATATACGATTCCTCGGGAGATTTAGGAGGAAGGAAGAGAAAGAAGACGAGATGTAGGAGAGGGGAGACTGAGAATATAAATATTAACCCCTTCAGCACCATGACGCCTCTTTACCTTTGATTCTGGCTAAAATTTGATGTTTTTGTGTAGTTTAAGAAGGACTTATATTACTAAGAGGGTTTATTGAGATCGTATTTACACATGTGTGTCATATAGGTAGGTTATATACTAAAACAAAAAACGTCTAATGGTAACCAGAATATAATGCAAACTACGTAATGGAATTTAGAAACGCCTATTAATAACTCATTCAGTATTAGGACGCCTTATAGCCACTATATCCAGGCTATCATTAGACATCACTATTCAGCTTTGAAAGGCCCTCTAAGCATCCAAGAGGTAGAGCATATCTCAATTAATCCTCTTGACTTCCCAAATTCCTTCCTAAGCTAAATAAATCGTCTACTGATAGCAACATAACAGGAAGAAATGCGTAAACATACTGTATACTGAAGGGAATATATATATAGGGCAGATGTATTTTGTGAGATGAAGTGAATAATATAATGGTCCGAATTAGTAATGATACCATAATGGGAAAGCATTTATGAAACTTCACATTAACCCATTTTATACCGCGGAGGTCTTTTTAATTTTCTTCTATCTATATTTAGACGATTTTTTTGCAGTTTTAGAAGGGTCTGTGGTAGTAAAAAGGGTTAAGTTAGATAGTTCAAAGCCTGTGAATTGCTGGAGCCCCTTTTAAACTGAATAATATCGTCTAGTTGTAGCCAGAAAAAAAGTTAAAAGTACGTTACCGGTACTGAAGGGGTTAACAAGACAATATAGATAATACTATAAGAATCACTGACGAACGAGAATGTGAATGAAGCAAAAACAATTCAGATATTAAATAAAATAAAAGGGAGGTGACTTGAGAGAGCGAGAGGGGGGGGGGGGTCAAGCAAGTAACCGGTTAAAGTCGTCAAATATTTTTCCTTTCCTTTGTGTGGTCGTGAGAGGCAGAGAAGAGAGAGAGAGAGAGTGTGTGTGTGTGTGTGTGTGTGTGTGTGTGTGTGTGTGTGTGTGTGTGTGTGTGTGTGTGTTTGGAGTGACAGGGATTTAGTTAGGAACGGGTGTTGTGGTTTATTTAGCTTTGGTGTGTGTGTGGTCGGATTATTTCACAAGCAGAAAAATAGTATTGCATTTATGTAACTAGACGTAATTTATCGATTGGTGAGTAGAACATTAGTAACTTCCCTATAGTTTTACAATGGACTGATAAAATAAGTGATCATTGGTATAAAATGATTTTGTATTTTGAGTGCAGTTGATATTTGTATTTATTATTATTTTGGTACCACCATGAAAAATGAACAAGTATAGCAAGAGCTTAAAAAGAAGAACAAAAAGGAAGGAAGTCTACCCAAGGATGTTAATAAAGGAAGAAGTGAAGTGAATCCAAAGGTTTTTATAAGTTACGAATGGAAATGAACCTAAGAATGTTGATCAGGAAAGGTTGAACGTGAACCCAAAGATGTTAATAACCAAAGAAAGTAATTCAAGCATAGGATGTTGATTAGAGAAACAATTTAATGAATCCAAGGATGTTTATCATTCAAAAAAGGAAGTGAACCCATGGATGTTTATCTGCATGAATGGAAGTGAACCCAAGGATGTTATGTGGATGAAAGGAAGTGAACCCAAGGATTTTTATCTGGATGAATGAAAGTAAACCCAAGGATTTTAAATGGGAAGAAAGGAAGTGAACCCAAGGATGCTATATGGGAAGAAAGTGAACCCAATGATGTTTTTAACAGACACAAATAAAGTGAACCTAAGGAAGTTTATAACGGAAAATAAAGTGAACCCAAGTACATTTATAACGTAAAGAATAAAGTGATCCCAAGGAATATATGGATGAATGGAAGTGAACTTAAGGATGTTATATACTTATATGGTAAGAAATGAAGTGAGCCCAAGGAAGTTTATAACGGAGGAAAAAGTGAATCTAAGGACATTTATAGCGGACGAAATAAAGTGAACTCAAGGAAGTATATATAAGAGAAGAAATAAAGTGAACCCAAAGAAGTTTATAAGAGAAGAAATAAAGTGAACCCAAAGAAGTTTATAAGAGAAGAAATAAAGTTAACCCCAAGTACGTTTATAAGGGAAGAAATAAAGTGAACCCAAAGAAGTTTATAAGAGAAGAAATAAAGTGAACCCAAGGAATTTTATAACAGGAAATAAATTGAACCCAAGGGAGCTATAACAAAGGAAATACAGTGAAGCCAAAACAGTTTATAGCAGGAAATAAAGTGAACCCGAGGAAGTTAATAGCGAAAGAAATAAAGTGAACCCAAGGAAGTTTATTAGAGAAGAAATAAAATTAACCCAAGGAAGTTTACAACAGGCAATACATTGAATCCCAAAAAGTTTACAACAGAGGCAATAACATGAACCCAAGGGAGTTTATAACGTAATAAATAAATTAAACCCAAGGACGTTAGCAACAGAGGAAATAAAGTGAACCCAAGGAAGTATATAAACGAAGAAATAAAGTGAACTTAAGGAAGTTTATAACAGGAAATAGTGAACCCAAGAAAATTTATAACGAAAGAAATAAGGAAGCGAAATTAGAGAAGAGGTAAAGTGAACCTAAGGAAGTTTATAAGAGAGGAAGTAAAGTGAACCCAAGGAAGTTGATAACAGGATGGAAGGATGAGGGGAGAGGTATACCCATGTAGGGAGGATCAGTGTCAGGTTCCGGATCCACCATCACTCACTCACTCATGGTCGACCGTGCTTCAGTGGTGGGCTGGTTGATTCCTTTCTATTATACCCTCTGAGCTTGCCTATTATTCTTCTTCTGTTTTTTTCTATTTCTTCTTCTTTCAAATTTATGATGGTTTGATTTATTAAAGGATACGATAATGGAAAGTAAAGGTAAAGGAAGGTAGGTGGAATGTGAAGGTGTATCCATGTAGGGAGGATCAGTGTGAGACTCCGGGCACCATAACTCATTCATGGCCGACCCTGCTTCAATGGTTGGCTGGCAGGTGGAGGTTGGCACGAGGCGGGTACATCTATATTGTAACAATGTCAAAAGGGCCACGCTCCTATAAGGCCCAACTAAGACAACCACACGCTTTTATCGTCACAATCATAATGGCCACACTCCTAAACGGCCACAACCAAAACGGACACCCATCAAAATGGCCACATCCAAAACGCTTTGTATTTGTATTTGTATTTATATTTATATATACTGTATATTTATATATACTGTATATTTATTTATTTATTTATTTATTTGTTTATTTATTTATGTATTTATTTGTTTTGTCTCAACCTCGGGACTTAAGGCTGTTCAGTAGCCTGTAACTCTGGCGAGGCCTCGAGATTATCGATTGAAGCTTCGAGATGTTGGGTGCTTCATATGTGTCTCACTAAATGGTGACAGTGAAGCTTCAAGGTGTTTGCTGCCTCCTTTCTTCCACACTAGATGATGACACCTTATTCATACACGTCACTTGATTTGGCGAGAGCAAAGGACTGGAGTTCCCGAAAAAGGGCTCCAGTCCTGACGCTATTCTTGACTTAACAGTGTGCTGGCTTAATAATCCACAAGGGGTGATAGCCTCTGAAGTCCTATTTTAACTAACTTTGGAGAGAGCAGCTATACAGTCGTTCACAGCACCCTCGAATATGGTCGGGCATCTTCTATGCCAAGCTGCTATGGTTAGATAGTACTCGGCTTGGTTTGGTTAGTTTAAATTGGGTTAGGTTAGTTCAGGGTAGATTGGATTTGATTAGGTTAGATTATGTTTATTTGGGGTAAGTTGAGTAAGGGTAGGTTAGGAGATAATGGCTGCTGTGTTTGTGGCCATTTCGGAGTGTGGCTGTTTTGACTTGGAATCTGTATTATTATACCTTTCATGCCCACTTCATTTTTGTATACCGGTAACTGTATTTGTTTCTCTGTGTTAAAGAAGAAGACCTATCGATTTTGTTGTTGGTGGTGTTATTCTTATAATCACTTTGAAGAACGCAGGTATCACGTAGAGAGTATTTGTTCTGTCGTTACTTCTTTTTGTTTTCGTGTTTTTCCTCTTCCTCTTTCGTATCCTTTACTTAATTACACGAGCCCAATCGACCTCTTGAGACTCCTCTCCTTGCTTTTCTGTGGTTGCCAGGCCATTTACTTTTTCTTTTCTTTTTGTGCATTTTTTTAAATTGCTGCATTCCATATGTTCTGTTGTAACTTATCATGTGATAATCTCCTTTCTCAACTTTATTTTTTCCTCTGTGTTTCCTCTCTTTTATAGTTTTTCAGCAACTATCTAATTTACTTAATCAATTTTGATTTAGTTTCCCTTTAAATCAGTCATAATACACATTATATCATATCCTTATATATTCCTTTATCTATTATAGTACCACCGAATAACGTTTTTTATTCATTTTCATCCTTCGATTTTAGTCTCACTGAAGGTTTTTTGTTCTTGTATTTATTGCTTTAAACATATTTATGTACGTTCTCTATATTTCATAGTGTAGAATATGAGTGTCTCTATTGTACAGAGCTTTCCTGCTTTGACGTGTAGTGCTATGTTTTAATTATATTTGAATTGCCTTCATCCTTGCATTTTTTTATCTTGTTCTATCTCCTAAATGTTTTGAAAATTATCTGTTTTGTTTCAGAAAATATACACGTTTTCAATCTTGTGTCTGTCATCAAGCATCTTTCTCAGCATATAGCTGTTCCTATCCTTTACCTCTTTCTCCTTTCTCATTATCATTCCCTATATTCCACTCCAATTTCAGACGGTTCTTCCATCTTCGCTACTTGACTTTGTAGTCCGTACTGAAGAGATATGTGTTCTCTCATCACCGATATTCATTCTGCCGCAGCTTATCAAGTTATCATGACGTCGTATTCAATGCACTTATTAACCTTTCCTTCGTTATACTATATTATCCATAAACATCTCTCTACTCAAACACCCCACTTGTCTCAATCTTTGTTTATTTTGCACTATGCAATTTGTGGGTGCTGAATAGAGCACTTGGACTGTAAATTCTATAGAATGGTCTTTCCCAATATCCATAATTTTCGTAACATGCTTCCTTTCAGTTCTTCTCTCTTTCCATCTCTCTGTCTCTTCACCTTATCGTCTATTCTTCCCCATATTCTTCCTCTCAATGCCCACCTTTCTTTCCAATTTCCCCATCCATCCCTCTCCGATCTCACCCCTCCCTTGCATATCCCCCACTTCCTCTCTATCTCCAGTCCCATTTTCTCTCTCTCTCTCTCTCTCTCTCTCTCTCTCTCTCTCTCTCTCTCTCTCTCTCTCTCTCTCTCTCTCTCTCTCTCTCTCTCTCTCTCTCTCTCTCTCTCTCTCTCTCTCTCTCTCTCTCTCTCTCTCTCTCTCTCTCTCTCTCTCTCTCTCTCTCTCTCTCTCTCTCTCTCTCCTCCCTCTCTCCCCCTCCCTCCCTCCCTCCCTCCCTCCCCCCCTCCACCTATCCTGTCCCTCACCAACCAACAAGAGAAAATATTTTGTTGCGTTTGACCAGGTCCCACGGGAATGTTCATTACGTGAGGATGTATTTCCGAGATATTTCCTGTCACTCGCTCTGACGCTTGCATTTGCTCGCACATCTCACACACGGACGTTCACTCACACACAAACGTTCACTCACACAACGTTCACTCACACACACGTTCACTCACACACACGTTCACTCACACACAGCCGTTCACTCACACAGCCGTTCACTCACACAGCCGTTCACTCACACACAGCCGTTCACTCACACACACGTTCACTCACACACAGACGTTCACTCACACACAGACGTTCACTCACACACATACGTTCACTCACACACAGCCGTTCACTCACACACAGACGTTCACTCACACACAGACGTTCACTCACACACAGACGTTCACTCACACACATACGTTCACTCACAACGTTCACTCACACACAGCCGTTCACTCACACAGCCGTTCACTCACACAGCCGTTCACTCACACACAGCCACAGCCTACTGTGGATATAATAAATCATTCTCTCTCTCTCTCTCTCTCTCTCTCTCTCTCTCTCTGTCTGTCTGTCTGTCTGTCTGTCTGTCTGTCTGTCTGTCTGTCTGTCTGTCTGTCTGTCTGTCTGTCTGTCCGGGTTTGAATGCTAGTTAGGTTAGAACAGTATTTGGCAAGGAAGATGAATTTGTATTTGTATTTTGTTGATGTGGTCAAGGTAATTGATTAGAGTCCAACGAAGTGACACAGTAACTTATGGCAAAGCGTGGGGGGTGGAGGTGGGGGGGGGGGGGAGAGAGAGAGAGAGAGAGAGAGAGAGAGGGGGTTTAACTTAAATTGTTGGAGAGGTTATGATAGTGTATTGAGAGGTAACATTATTATTTGATGGAGTGTACATAAACCATATGAAGCCATTCAATTTCAATATAGAAATGTATCATGTGTCTGTATTGTTCCCTAACCTGTTCATTATGGTGGTGGAAGCTATGCATTGCAAGTTTAGAGCTGGATTGCCCTCGGAGTTATTGTATGCAGATTGGCCTGGTATAGGTGGCTTAGAACAGGAAGGGGGCAGAGGAAGTTTGGGACATGGAAGGAGGTCATGGAATATAGGACATGAGAAGTAATGCATGATTAGTGTTTAGTAGGATTAAGGGGAGGTATTAGTTTTTTCTGGATCATCTTCTCCCTCATGATTATCCCCATTAGTAATGAAATGAGACTTTAAGACGTTCATCTCGTTAGTTTGATGATTTTAAGACCTTTCGCTCCATTTCAATATTTTGTCAATATTACATTTCGTTCCATTTAGGTGTCGAATTTTTTCTAGTGAACGATAGCGAGCCAGTAACCTAGTAGGAAACGGCCTTCGGCTGAGACAAGTTTAATAGAGGTCCCGTGGAAATTTGTTTTATAGCAATAAATATTATAAATAGGAAATAACATGACGTCCCTTTAATGTTGTATTGTAAGTAGTGAGGAAAGATAGATATTGTGTGCGGCACATGTAGTAAGGATGATATAAATAAGGCAAATTTGGACGGGGTACATTTAGATGTGGATTGCTAGGAGTACTTTTGAAGCAGAACACGGCTCTTTAATTAATAAACAAATGATTAGATGAATATTTTGAGATGATTTACCTCTCCTGATGTTGAACGGGTTATCGCCTCCCACTTCATTTAGAAAGGTAACAGCCGATTGTCAGTGAAAAGAGTCTCGTAACGGAGGAAGTTCACAGGGGGCCTGCTCTCCTGTTTATCTTTCTCTCCACTTATTTGTTCTGACCTTCTATTCATTCTATATATTTAAGGGGGAGTAGTTATATTTTGAACAATTTACTTTTTCATTCATTTATTTTTTTAGTTTCCTCGCTAAACCTCCATCATGATTAATAAAACACCCCTTAGACCCGCCTTCAAGATAAATGTGTAAATTTTTCGGTAGAAAAAGGTCCCGGCCGAAGGCCGATTCTGCTTGCTATCGCTTGCCAGGAAAAAATCGATACCTAAATGGCACGAAAGGTCTTAACATTGACAACGAAATGGGGCGAAAGGTGTTAAAATCGCCAAACTAAAGCTCCAAGCGTCTTAAAATGTCAAAACTAGTGGGGCTAAACACGAGGAAGAAGGGGGTTCAGAAAAAAAACAATCATCCCCCCTTAAACTAATCTCGAATGATCCCAAACAATGGTGTCTTTCAATCATATCCACCTAATTAATTCCACAATATCATATCCATTCACCAAGATTATTATTTAATATCTACTCTACTTCCTCTTATATTACCACTCACTGCCATCCTCCTTTCCTTGGGCATATCCAATAATGACCTTTATTTTTTTCCAATTTTTCCGTCTCGCCATTTATATTTTCACTGTCTTCTATTCTTCTCTCCATTCCTGCATTGTTTACTTCCCAATAAACCCTTAATCATTTAGCTCTACGTGTCCTTCACCATAAGTTTGGCCATGAACGTCGTCTTCTCATAACTCTTATTTTCCCCCTTAACCCTATCTTGTGTGAGACTAGTATTTATGGATCCTCCCTGCTTCACTTCATTAGTTTGGAGATTTTAAAACGTTTGACCTCATTAATTTGGCGATTTCACCACATTCAGGTGTCATTTTTGTCTAGGGAGAAACTAGAAATACAGTGTTCGAAAATTACTAAACCAATCAAAACCCTCAATAATCTATCTATCTGTCTATTGCCTGACGCTACGATCCCCGAAGGTGTGGCCAAGAATTAATCGCCCCCATGCACCTCTGTCCCCAGTCAGCACCGCTTTCACGCATATACTTCTTAACTCTATCCTTCCACCTCGTCTCGGTTTACCTCCCTCTTTGTTCTTCCACTGCACTCTTGTACACTCTCTTGGTCATTCCCTCGCTTCCCATACGTTCCATATGGCCGAACCATCTCAAGGTGTTCCTTTTCACACTTTCCAGCACATCTACATCCACACCACACTGCTCTCGTTCCCTCAATACTAATTACATAACATATTTTAGGTACCCCCAAGACGTCGCACCAGATAGTGTTATGGGAGCCCACCTCGCTGTTTTCTCTTTCTCTCCCTCTCTCTTTGGCTTTTATCCATTCGGCCCCATTCAGCCTACTGTTTTAATACGTTTACCCCCATCCAAGTGTCAATATTTTCCTGGCGAGCGGTAGCGAGCCAGCATATATATATATATATTTTTATTTTTTTGACAGCTCAAGCTAAATTTGTACATTTTTTTATAAAGAAATGTCTCCGGCGAAGCCGGATTTCTCCATACAATAGTGGCTCGCTATCGCTCGCCATGAAGAAATCGACACCTGGATGGGGATAAACGTCTTAAAACAGTTGGCTGAATGGGGCCGAATGGATACAAGCCAAAGAGAGAGGGAGAGAAAGAGAAACTAAGCGAGGTGAGCTCCCTTAATCTACCTCACCAATATAACTCCCCCGCATCCCATCCCATCCACACCACGGTATAGTAACATAAGGAGGTAGACGCATGGCGGTAGTATTGGAACCACGACAGTCACTTGTTTGGGCCTCCGTGACGTCACTGAATGACTTGTACCGTTTCCCAAGCTAAATATGGTATTCTAACAGGATCAGTATATTGCGTTTTCCACCGAAAATGTAAAGTGACATGGATAAACATATACATATATAGTGTGACAGGACCCTAGTCTATTTGCTAAAGGTGTTATTTTTTGCATTTGAAGAATATATATACGGCTATGAGGCAGTATATACGGCTATGAGGTAGTATATAGCCGACGTCGCTTCAAATTTTACCGCGGAAATGCGATGATATTTTTGTTGACCTAATTACCTAATATGTAGAGTAATGTCGATTGATATCGATATTATTGTAGTAGGACCCAAGCTACATGTTAGCATTGTTATTTGATATATGTGTAGTTTATATGAAGAGATATTTCGAAGGTGTTGGTGATATTCGATTCGTCGGTCGGGAGAAAAGCTAGGCCTAAACGGATTCTCGTTTATCCCTTGATTAACTTCCTTTAAATTCACGTAGTTTGCCTCTGACACTCATCAACTTTCACCTAGTGATGGCGTGTGAGGGTGTATGAAGGCCTAAGGGATGTGGAGAGATGATTTGTATAAATATATGGCCAGCTAGTCTGAGCTAGAGGGAACATAGATTTCTACGAAGCGAAATGGGGGGGGGGGGAGAGAAGAACGGACGGTGGTGCCCTCTGACGGCCAGAAAGAACACTATAGCGGAGCCTATGTCAACAAACGATGGTATACGAATATTTCACTAAATATTCGCTTATAGAATAATCAACGTTATTCCGACAACTATATCTTATATTATGACGGTACCATGGTTGAGCGTGAAGTCACAAAATAAAAATAATTAATAGAAGTCTGTTTAGTGCTTTTTAGAAGCCTTTATGTATATGAGTTCAAGAATTCGGTGCGTCTACCTTCTATGTTACTATACCGTGATCCACACTACCGGTACCCAGCCTAGAGAGTTCCTTCCCAGTCTAGTTCACCCCTTGTTTCGGCTTTTTATTCGTATGTTTGCTCCTACTCATTATTTCTTCTGTCTTGTGTTTTACCTCTCATATTTTCGTTAGGCTATCCTATTCACCACTTGCAATTTTCAGGGTATAAGGAAGTTGGAGCTATGAACATCGATATTTTCGCAGAATTACTACCCAAAATAAGGATGTAGACTGTAGAGCATATATAAATACATAAAATCATATTCAACGAACTTTCTTTCAATCCCAAGCTCTATAACTTTCGTGTCTGAGCTAAATATCGATATTTACGGCTTCAACTTCCTTATAGCCCGAAATTTGCAAGTGGCCATTCAATCTATCACTGCCCATCCACTTGCACAAAAAACCCACCCACCCAATAAAATCATCTCTTCTCATCTCTCTCTCCTCCTCTTCTTCCTTCCTTCCGTCTTCTTGTTCGTATCATCGGTCGTACTCTTCTTATCTCTCCCAATTCTCCTTTAATCTTCCTCACCAATAAATCCCCCTCCCTCCTCCTCCTCCTCCTCACCCCATCCATCTACACCCCGAGCCAGCCAGCCTACTGTATATAGAGCCCCCCTGTCTCCCCCTCTACCCCCCCTACCCCCACTACCATCACTCTCCCTACCCCTCCTGTGATTGTTTTGGTGGGGCAGACAATTTCCTGGTGGGGGTCTCCGGAGAGGGCCGTTGTTTTCCTGACGGTGTTCACTGGTCCGGCTACACGTCCCTTCCCATTACCAGTTTGGATGTATTACATATTTGGGGTCTATCCACCTAATGTATTATTTATATCATCTAAAAATGTCAAGGGATTTCTCTGTGTGTGATTATCTATTATATAAGATATTTGCAAAAGTTGTTTGCGAATGTTGAAGAACATATTTTCAATTCACTCTTTTTAAGAATATCGCTTATCCCTTTTGATATATATATTTTTTTTAGTAAGGTACCTTGAAAGTTAAGAATTAAACCATTCTAACATGGAATTATAGACGTTTTGTATTAGTCTGATTATTCTTCCTTCCTCCAGTGTACCCCCCCCCCCCCCCGCTTCCTTCCATACTATCACCAGTATGGTCTTCATTCCATACTATCACCAGTATGGTCTTCATTCCATACTATCAACAGTATGGTCTTCCTTCCATACTATCACCAGTATGGTTTTCCTTCCATACTATCACCAGTATGGTCTTCCTTCCATACTATCACCAGTATGGCCTTCCTTCCATACTATCACCAGTATGCTCTTCCTTCCATACTATCACCAGTATGGTCTTCCTTCCATACTATCACCAGTATGGTCTTCCTTCCATACTATCACTAGTATGGTCTTCCTTCCATACTATCACTAGTATGGTCTTCCTTCCATACTATCACCAGTATGGTCTTCCTTCCATACTATCACCAGTATGGTCTTCCTTCCATACTATCACCAGTATGGTCTTCCTTCCATACTATCACTAGTATGGTCTTCCTTCCATACTATCACTAGTATGGTCTTCCTTCCATACTATCACCAGTATGGTCTTCCTTCCATACTATCACCAGTATGGTCTTCCTTCCATACTATCACCAGTATGGCCTTCCTTCCATACTATCACCAGTATGCTCTTCCTTCCATACTATCACCAGTATGGTCTTCCTTCCATACTATCACCAGTATGGTCTTCCTTCCATACTATCACTAGTATGGTCTTCCTTCCATACTATCACCAGTATGGTCTTCCTTCCATACTATCACCAGTATGGTCTTCCTTCCATACTATCACCAGTATGGTCTTCCTTCCATACTATCACTAGTATGGTCTTCCTTCCATACTATCACCAGTATGGTCTTCCTTCCATACTATCACCAGTATGGTCTTCCTTCCATACTATCACCAGTATGGTCTTCCTTCCATACTATCACCAGTATGGTCTTCCTTCCATACTATCACCAGTATGGTCTTCCTTCCATACTATCACCAGTATGGTCTTCCTTCCATACTATCACCAGTATGGTCTTCCTTCCATACTATCACTAGTATGGTCTTCCTTCCATACTATCACCAGTATGGTCTTCCTTCCATACTATCACCAGTATGGTCTTCCTTCCATACTATCACCAGTATGGTCTTCCTTCCATACTATCACCAGTATGGTCTTCCTTCCATACTATCACCAGTATGGTCTTCCTTCCATACTATCACCAGTATGGTCTTCCTTCCATACTATCACTAGTATGGTCTTCCTTCCATACTATCACCAGTATGGTCTTCCTTCCATACTATCACCAGTATGGTCTTCCTTCCATACTATCACCAGTATGGTCTTCCTTCCATACTATCACCAGTATGGTCTTCCTTCCATACTATCACCAGTATGGTCTTCCTTCCATACTATCACCAGTATGGTCATCCTTCCATACTATCACCAGTATGGTCTTCATTCCTCTACTCAGCACACGTTTATTAACTTTGATTAACCCCTTATGTACCGGCGACGTCCTTTTAATTTTGTTCTAGCTATATTTATAAGATTGTATGCAGTTTAAAAAGGAACTGTGGTCGTGAAAAGGGTTAAGTGAGGTAGTTCGCAGCCTATTGATTGCTGGAGGCCCTTTTTAAACTGAAGAAAATCGTCTGTTAGTAGCCAGAATATAGTTAAAAGGACGGCACCAGTACTGAAATCGGGTTAATATTGTTCTTTAATAAACTTCGGTATTCACTGTTCAATTTGTGATTGTGGAGCCAAACTACTATTTGTTCTGTTATGTTCGCCTCTCCTCTTTTCAACCCTCCATTCGCAATTCCCCCCCCCCCCCCCTCTCTCTCTCTCTCTCTCTCTCTCTCTCTCTCTCTCTCTCTCTCTCTCTCTCTCCTCTCTCTCTCTCTCTCTCTCTCTCTCTCTCTCTCTCTCTCTCTCTCTCTCTCTCTCTCTCTCTCTCTCTCTCTCTCTCTCTCTCTCTCTCTCTCTCTCTCTCTCTCTCTCGTAAAAAACGTTCCTGTTTAACAAACCTCTTAGACTTCTTCCACGATATCCTCAACCTCTACGATGAGAGTAAAGCTGTAGATATTATATACCTTGATTTTCAAAAGGCCTTTGACAAAGTTCCCCACAAACGTTTCCTGCTAAAACTAAAAGTGCATGGAATACAAGACGGTGTGTTGAAATGGATAGAAAATTGGCTCAGCGACAGAAAGCAAAGAGTAGTCATAAACGGTAAGGCATGTAAATGGACCAATGTAAGTAGCGGGGTCACCCGAGGGATCGGTACTAGGACCAATTCTCTTTCTAATTTACATCAACGACATAGATGAGGGTCTCACCTGTACAATCTCAAAATTTGCTGATGATACCCAAATTGCAAATAGCGTACTCTCAAAAGAACGAGTTGACGATATGCAACACAATCTAGATAAATTGTCATGTTGGGCCCAAATTTGGCAAATGAGTTTCAATGCGGATAAATGTAAAGTACTACATATCGGATACCTAAATGAGAAAGCAAACTATTCGATGAATGGCACTCAGCTTAAGAATGTAAACAGAGAAACCGATCTGGGAGTAACAATATCGAGTAACCTAAAACCGAGTCAACAATGTTCAGAAGTTGTTAAGAAGGCAAACAAAATAATTCGCTTTATAGGCAGGTCATTTGACCATAAATCCAAAGAAGTTATCCTAACCCTTTACAATTCCTTAGTCCGCCCTCTTCTGGAATACTGCGTTCAATGCTGGTGCCCTTATTACCAAAAAGATATAAACAAGCTAGAACGAGTTCAATGTAGAGTTACCAAAATGATACCTAGCCTAAAGAACAAACCATACGAGGAGCGTCTTAGAGAATTAAATCTATTTCCTTTAACCCAGTGTAGATTAAGAGGTGACTTAATTCAAGTGTTCAGAATCATCAAAGGCATCGACAATATGAACTGTAGTAAGTACTTCACTATCGACCAATCTAATTACACGCGGGGAAACGGTTTCAAAATTATTGGTAAATCTTTTAACTCACACGAACCTAAGAATTTCTTCTTCAATCGAGTTGTCAACTTGTGGAATGGGCTTCCCCGAGACGTTATAGACTGCAGCACCGTTGATTCATTTAAACTCTGCTTAGACAAATATCTCGCATCAAACCCGCGACTGACTGCGTTTGTAAATGAATAACTTTATTTTATCCCCTCCTCAGTTACTGACCCATCTGTCCCCTACTAACTTCCTAATCCTGCCACGGATATTAGTTCCAGGGCAGTAGTTCCCTTTCCAATGTTCCCTTACCCATTCTAAACCACTGTTTGGACACTTAATCCTCAGTGTTTTGGAGGACAAGCAGCCTAGAAGGGTCACTAGACCTATTGTTGCTTGATTTCCTTTGTACTCCTTTGTTGTCCATTCCCATATTCCCCATTCTCCCTAATGTTTTCCTGTATCCTCACTTTTAAAACTAATCAAGGCCAGTCGGTCATGATAACTGAAACATTTCAGGAATTTAATATGCCTAGTTTTGTTATGGTGCTTTTACTTTCTGATAATCATTACTTTTCACACTCACTTTTTACATGTTTACATTTAATACTATGTTTTATCCATACGCACCATTTTTGTATGTGGATGAGGGAGACAAAAGGCAGAGCTGCCTGTGACAAGTGTCTCCCCTAGAGTTGAAAGACTGAGATTTATTTATTTATTTATTTTTGTTTTGTGGCAGAAAGAAGTGTGGTGTGCTTGTTTAGTGTAGTGAAGTAGATAGCAGGAGGAGGTGTTTATGAGAGCCAGCTGGGTCACTCTGTGTAGGTGAAACACAAACATAGACAGTAAGGGAAACCAGACAAATGAAACAGGAGTTCCAGCAACTCCTTATCAAATGCCTATAGGCCTCCCCTAGGTATTGCCTTGTTCTTATATTGCTAATTATATACTGTATCTGTATATCACATATATTTATAATGTCATTATTAATTTTATCATATTATGGCAGCATGTTATAGTGGAGATTATTCATGATATAATTCTCATTAGCATAACATTGTAATTGAGTTCCATGTAATGACAATTTTTGATATTACAGTATTGCATTTACATTTAATTAATCATCAGCATACTATTTAGTTAATTGTGCAGAAGATATGCATTATATTTAGTTCTCCATTTGTGAAATGCTTTTGTGTTTGTATATTATAATATTGACGTGTAGGGAAAATTTGCTTTTGAAGCCACTTACCAAAAATACATTTCCACATATGAACAATGCATTTCTAGGATGGTTACCAGAACACTATGTAACAACTCCCCTCACGCACCAACATTCTGATATTTGTGAAGACTTCGCGGCGGCTTACTGTTTTATGCATGCCAAGTTCCTAAATCACCGCCTTTAAGGGGGTAGTGCTTGGTTTTTGGTCTATATATTTATTTATTTATTTATTTTTTAGTTTCCTTGCTAGAATTCCATCAAGCTTAGAAAAACACCCCCTTTCAAGATAAATTTGTAAATTTTTCGGTAGAAAAATGTCCTGGCTGAAGGCCGGTTCCTTCTAAAATTAGAGGCTCGCTCTCGCTTGTCAGGAAAAAATCGACACCTAAAGGGCACGAATGGTCTTAATATTGATGACAAAATAAGGCGAAAGGTCTCAAAATCGCTAAACTAACGGAACGAACGTCTTAAAACCTCAAAGCTAATATGCTAAACATGAGGGAGAAGGGGGTCCAGAAAAAGCGAGTACTACCCCCCATAACTCGCGTTCTTATCTCCATTATCCGGGAAGCTGCTGGAAAATCTGCACAGCCTCGAATATACGCGGCTGCAGGAGGAGTTGGAAAATGGCGGGGCCCTCTTTGTATTGACGGCCGCTCCCAATTTATAGACACATTCCGTTTTAAATGTTATCAGTAACTCGGGATAATATCAGCTGCGAGGAGGATACTAGGCGTGTAGCTTTCGGTGGGATGAATCACGCCAACATTATTACAGTATTCCACATGTTGCCAAACGTTTACGATTTGTTTTCTAAGGTAGGCTACTCGAAATTGGCTATTGTTAACCAAAGTAGAGTTAAGAGATACAATAATATTGTAGGAGTTCCTCAACACTGCTAGAAACCATTCAAAAGCCTATTTTTTTTCCCCAAATACTGACAAATCAAATAAAAACACGTCGATCTTATGAAGCCCTAAGGCATAGGATAACGGTTAAGCCATATTTATTCAAGTTATCAATCGTAAATCATTGAGTATATCACAGGAACACTGGATAAATATAAGTTCTCTGTCATGGCAGCTGTGGAAATCCTAGTCGGTTGTGGCGGCTCCCTATAAAAGACACACTGACTACGAGGAGGCCTTGTGAATCCAAAAAAGGAGGGCGGGGGTGTATTTCTCGGAACCTTGTGTGTGTGTGTGTGTGTGTGTGTGAGAGAGAGAGAGAGAGAGAGAGCGAGAGCGAGTGGGGAAAGGGATAGAAACATAAATAAATAGGAGAGGAAAGGACGAAAATAGAAGAGTACAAAGGAGTACAAAGGAAATCAAGCAACAACAGATCTAGTGACCCTTCTAGGCTGCTTGTCCTCCAAAACACTGAGGATCAAGTGTCCAAACAGTGGTTTAGAGTGGATAAGGGAACATTGGAAAGGGAACTACTGCCCTGGAACTAATGTCCGTGGCAGGACTAGGAAGTTAGTAGGGGACATATCGGTTAGTAACTGAGGGGAGGATAACATCAAGTTATTCATTTACAAACGCAGTCAGTCGCGGGTTTGATGCGAGATATTTGTCTAGGCGGAGTTTAAATGAATCAACGGTGCTGCAGTCTATAACGTCTCGGGGAAGCCCATTCCACAAGTTGACAACTCCATTGAAGAAGAAATTCCTAAATTCGTGTGAGTTAAAAGATTTACCAATAATTTTGCAACCGTTTCCCCTGTAATTAGATTGGTCGATAGTGAAGTACTTACTACAGTTATATTGTCGATGCCTTTGATGATTTTGAACACTTGAATTAAGTCACCTCTTAATCTGCGCTGAGTTAAAAGAAATATATTTAATTCTCTAAGACGCTCTTCGTATGGTTTGTTCTTTAGGCTAGGTATAATTTTGGTAACTCTACGTTGAACTCGTTCTAGCTTGTTTATGTCTTTTTGGTAATAAGGGCACCAGCATTGAACGCAGTATTCCAGAAGAGGGCGGACTAAGGAATTGTAAAGGGTTAGGATAACGTCTTTGGATTTATGCTCAAATGACCTGCCTATAAAGCCAATTATTTTGTTTGCCTTCTTAACAACTTCTGAACATTGTTGACTCGGTTTTAGGTTACTCGATATTGTTACTCCCAGATCGGTTTCTCTGTTTACATTCAAGCTGAGTGCCATTCATCGAATAGTTTGCTTTCTCATTTAGGTATCCGATATGTAGTACTTTACATTTATCCGCATTGAAACTCATTTGCCAAATTTGGGCCCAATGTGACAATTTATCAAGATTGTGTTGCATATCGTCAACTTGATCTTTTGAGAGTACGCTATTTGCAATTTTTGTTTCGTAAGCAAATTTTGAGATTGTACAGAGTGAGTGAGTATGTATGTGGGAGTGAGTGAGTGTGTGTGCGCGCGCGCGCGTGTGTGCGTGTGCGTGCTTGTGTGTGTGTGTGCGCGTGCTTGTGTGTGTGTGTGTGTGTGTGTGCGTGTGTGTGTGTGTGCGTGCATGTGCGTGCTTGTGTGTGTGTGTATGTGTGTGTCAGAGTGAGCGAGATAGAGACTGAACCAAAGAGAGAGAAAGGAACAACGTGTGAATGTATACAGTATACTGTATATTCCTTTCCCAACACTCCGCTTTAAATACGGCCCCGGGGAGATCGTATTCGGGGCCATAGCTGTTGGGCGGCCGATTGTTTATCCGGGGTTTTACGGAAGGGGGAGGGGGGGGGGGGGGGGAGAGAGAGGCTTGGATGAGCGGGCGGAGAGGCGTGGATGAGGGGGCGGAGAGAGGCGTGGATGAGGGGGCGGAGAGAGGCGTGGATGAGGGGGCGGAGAGAGGCGTGGATGGGTGGGTGGAGGGAAGAGTGGATGGGTGCATGGAGGGGGGGGGTGGATGAGTGGGCGGATGGAGGAGTGGATGGGTGGGTGGAGGGAGTTTAGGTTGGGTGAGCTTAGTACTGTAAATCTGACAGATATGTACTAGGTGGGTAGTGGGAGATTTTCACAAGGGAGTTAAGTTGTAAGCTTAAGAAGAATGGAAAAATGGATGAATGGATGGTGGGAGGAATAGATGGATGAGTGGAAAGAGGAGCGTGGGAGTGTGTGTTGGCAAACACAGATGGGGTTGGAAGGAAGGCTAGTGGATGAAAACATTTGAACAGACAAATAGATGGAGTTAGAAATGTATTGATGAGTAAACATAAAAGCAGAAGGATTGGTAGAGCTGAAAAGGGGTGGATGAGTGGAGAAGCCGAATATTGGGTAGAGGTAAACGATTCAACATGTGAGGGAATGTTTTAGTTGACAAGTTTGGTTTTGATTCAATTTAAGCAGTTCAACTCAGTGGTGTAGCCTATTCTATACTAGTGTTCTCAAAGCTAATATCTACATAACCTCGCTTGATATATTCCAACAAAACCTAGTCTAATTCAGCGTTACATGAAGCTAATTGGAAGTATTCCAGGATTGACAAGGTGTCTCATTTGAATGGGAGTTGAATTGATCGACCAACAGAATGAATTTCGAGGTGGAGACATGTATGAGTGAGGAAAACAGGATATTTGCAAGAAGGAACATCGGATGCGAAAATTAATTACAGTATGGGCTGAAGGAACATTTCATTATAATCAGTCATGTTCGTGTGAATAGAAAAAAATCTACATGTGTGAAATGTTAAGACGCAAAAAGACATGAAAGGAAGACGCTGTATGACTATCTTAAACTGGATTAGATTGGTGAAAACACACACAACAACGAAAACATTATTGAGTTTATGAAAAGCAAGTTATATAGAGAGAAATACAAAAATAGTATAAGCAGAAGTCGAATAATTCAGGACTAGGCACCTACGGGTATATGATAAGTATAGTGTTGAGATGGAAGGAATGGAGGAAACAAATTATGCACTCAGGCACTTGAGTACTTATGACGCTATTTCACATTTTATTTTTTATTCATTAGTCAATTGTATGCAGCTTTGGAAGGATCTCTATGAATCAAAGGAGTATATACTATCTAAATACACCCTCTAACCCCTGCTAGTTCTTCCAAAGCTGAATACAAATGTTTAACCCTTTGAGTACCAGCGACGTTATATTTTATTCTAGCTATATTTACACTATATTTTGAAGCTTAGGAAGGACCTTTGGTAGTTAAAAGGGTTGGTCGAGATAGTTTGAAGTATTTTTTTATTGCTAGAGGTCCATCCTAAGCTGAATAAAATCGTGTAATAGTTGCCAGAATATAATGAAAATGACGTCCCTGGTACTGTATGGGTTAATTATAGCAACTAAATGAAGAACGGCGTTACAATTTGTTAAAATGATTAATGAGATGTATGAGACGAACTGGTGTTCGTAACACTCTGAAAATTAATAATTTCACAGACGAAATCAGATGAGCGTATTCCAGAAAAAAAAATGCGAAATGTTTGTAAAATACGTAAATGGTGCACACGCCAGCTCAGAAAATGAAAATACAAAACAAATATTGGACGTTGGTAAAATAGAAGAAATACTGGAATTCGTAAATGGAACGTAGGAGAAGCTCATGGAATACGAAAGGAAGCAGTTGGTCGGGATGTAGAAAACGTGTCCAACGGTGAAACAATACCCTTGACTGCCACATAAACCAGGGATCTAGTAGTTGGGAGATGGTCTTGGAGGAGAGGAGGGGTTATATTACTCCTTCGCCTCAAGTACACTCGACCAAAAAACACTCTTTACACTAACGCTCTAAACATTCTGGAAGTGGGTCGAAATCTTATGATAATACCTCACAGACGTATGTTTCACCCGATTCATTCCGTTCACACTAGATTATTTACAGCTCACCAGTGTAAAGATTGTTTTTTGGTCGAGTGTACACCGCCGTTCTTGTTATTCTTGCCTTCCTCGCCGTTCTTGTTATTCTTGCCTTCCTCTCTTTACAGTTTGATTCACAATTTATGTTTACTGTAGCGTTTCCTTTTTCTATTAAGGGGAGATGGGCTGGGGTTTTCAGGCCCCCTTTCTCCCTCATGTTTAGCATGTTAGTATTGTTATTTTAAGACGTTCGGCCCATTAGCTTGGCGATTTTATGACCTCACGCCCCATTTCTTTGTCAATGTTAAGACCTGTCGTGCAATTTAGGTGTCGACTTTTTTCCTGGCTAGCGATAGCGAGCCTGTAATTTTAGAAGGAACTGGCCTTCGGTCGGGACATTTTTCTACCGAAAAATGTACACATTTATCTTGAAAGGGGGTCTAAGAGGCGGTATTTTATGTTTGATGGAGTTCTAGCGAGGAAACTAAAAATATAGTAAAACGATACATAAATGAACAAATAAATACGCCCATTTCCCCTTAGGCCTAATTGTGCCCTTACCGCTAATGATTATAGTCATCTATCTTCAGTTTCCTTTCCTCCTGTTTTATTTGTAGACCATTTTTCGATTCATCACTTTCTGATCTCCAATGTTTCATATATTTTAACTCTCTTATACTCTTCCATCTTATGTTCACATTTCCTGTACTTCTCCCGTTTGTTTGTTATTATCTTACTCTATATTTTCTTTCAGAATTAACATTTTCGAATATGTTAATATTTGTCTGATCATCTAACTGCCTTTCTCATTTATGCCTCTTATATATCCAACTATGAAACAATTCACCCTTTCATCCATCACCCAATCCATCTTATCCTCCATCGCTACCCCCCCCCCCCCTCTCTCTCTCTCTCTCTCTCTCTCTCTCTCTCTCTCTCTCTCTCTCTCTCTCTCTCTCTCTCTCTCTCTCTCTCTCTCTCTCTCTCTCTCTCTCTCTCTCTCTCTCTCTCTCTCCCCCCTCAACCACTCTAGTCCTTTATTTTTTAATAGACCGCCTGCCGTGGGTTTACCTGGGGTTTACCTGTCCCCTCGGAATTGTCGGTTTTCATTTGGGCCTCTGCGGGAAACTGAAAGAGGTTTTATAGGAGGATTTGAAACTCTCACTTTCTTCCTTGCGAGATTGGCTGGTATTTCTGAGACGAGTGAATTGGGGTGTACGTCTAACTCTAGACTCTGAATTCAAGTAGCTTGGTCGTTTTGTGGTTCAGATGGTTACATTGATGCATACATTTTAGGCATTGGGATAAATGTTTTTTTTTTAAGGAAATTAATAGGCTAGATATTTAAAGACCAACTAGCCTAAAGAGAGCTACATTTGGCCTCACACTTTCTGAATTTATACAGTTTGAATAACTGACTAAATTTAGTTGAATTGCTGTTTGAATTCCAGAGGAGGGAATTAATGATTGCACGGGGTTTGTAATACGTCATTGGTTATTAAGAAAATGAAAAGCTACAGACTCTAAATACAGTCAATTTTGATAAAGTTCACAGTTAGCTTAGTCAAATTGTGATAGGAATTCTATGTATTGAGATTGACTGATGTTTTAGAGAAAGATATATGTTTGTGATACAGAAACCAACGAATGTGAGATAAAGGGGAGATGGTTCACTTTTTGGGCGATTTTTGCATGTATTCATTATTTTTCTAGTTTCCTCCCTAGACCTCTATCAAATTTAAAAACAACAAATATCCATTAGATCCCCCTATTAGATTAATTTGTAAATTTTTCGGTAGACAAATTCTTCCAACATTACAGGCTCACTATCGTTCCCCAGGGAAAAAATCGACACCTACATAGCACGAAAGGTCAAATATTGACAACAAATGGGGCAAAAGGTCTTACAATCGACTAACTAATGGGGCAAACATCTTAACATCTGAAAACTAATGGGACTAAACATGAGGGAGAAAGTGGTCCAGAAAACTGGCCCATCCCCCTTAAATAGTTTGGCTAAGTACACTTTATAATGTGCTGAATTGTCGTATGAATATTAGTTATTGAGCTTGTGTCTGGTGATTTAGGGAATGAGATTGGGTGGTGATACTTGTTAAAAGGGCAGATGGGCCGCTTTTCTGGGGCCCCTTCTCCCTCACGTTTAGCCCCATTAGTTTTCAGAAATTAAGATGTTTGCCCCATTAGTTAGTCGATTTTAAGACCTTTCGCCCCATTTCTTCGTCATTATTTAGACCTTTCGTGCTATTTAGGTGTCAATTTTTTCCCTGGTGAACGATAGTGAGCCTGTAATGTTGGAAGAAGTGGCCTTCGGCTGTGAAATTTTTCTACCGAAAAATGTAAAAATTAATCTAGAAGGGGGATCTAATGGATGTTTTTTTTAATTTGATAGAGGTCTTGGGAGGAAACTAGAAAAATAATGAATACATGCAAAAAATGCCCAAAAAGTGAACCATCATCCCTTAATGGGATCCTTCATCTGGCCTAAGAAACCTGTATTCACACAGCTTGGCAGATTTTTATGTTCGAATGGCTATATAGTTGAAAACATTCTGGATATTAGCATTACAAATGTTCTTATGTTTAGAGAAAGAGATTAGTTGGTGATAAATATGGATGAGTAGATGGGAGCCTACCCCAACACTAATAGTAATACATATATACAGTTTTACAGTTCAGATGGTTAAGGGAAGACTGGCTGTTTGTTTGGTCTATTAATTCATTTATTCATATTTTTGTTTAGTTTCCTCCCTAGACCTCCATCAAGCTTAGAAAAACACCCCCTAGACCCCCCTTCAAGATAAATTTGTACATTTTTCAGTAGAAAAATTTCCCGGCCAAAGGCCGTTTCCTCTTAAAATTGCAAGCTCGCTATCGTTAATCGACACCTAAATGGCACGAAAGGTCTTAAAATTGATAACAAAATGGGGCGAAAGGTGTTAAAATCGCCAAACTAATGGGCCGAATGTCTTATAATCTCAAAACTAGTGGGGCTAAACATTAGGGAGAAGGGGTTCCAGAAAAACGGTCTGCCTCCCCTTAAGCTGTCATATGAATTCTAGATTATGGGTTTTGCGATTGTCTGTTCGTTTAGGGGAAGTGATGTGCTGGTAATTTAGGAACAAATGAATGAGAGTCTAAATATTCCGGTAGCCACTTACTTTGCCTGGTTTCACAACTTGCATGGTTAAATTGCCGTGTATATTCTGGATAATGGGGTTTAGGATTGTTTTATATCTTAGAGGAAGTGAAAGACTGGTAAATAATAGGAAGGCAAATCGAGGTCATATATATATATATATATATATATATATATATATATATATATATATATATATATATATATATATATATATATATATATATATATATTTTACACTGTGCCCCTATACAGAGCAAGAAGCTGTGCGAGGGTGAAAACCTATGGAGACAGTTGAGCACACCTAACTTCTGGGAAGCTGTTTTAGCAAGAGTGGTAATATGAACTTTCCAAGAAAGGCCAGAAGAAAAAGAAACACCAAGAATACTGAGAGAAGATGAAGGGTTGATATGTGTAATGTTGAAGTGTAAAGGATAGCCCTGTGGAAGTTCTTGACCAATAGATAAATGGAGAAATTGAGTTTTGAAAGCATTGAAAGTAACCAGATTTTCTCTGCCCCAATCGGAAATGATTGATAGATCAGAAGATAATATGCTATGACCTCATCACATGAGTTTTGGAGTGATTGCATGCTGGGTCGTTATGTAAAATTAATTGAATAGTGTATGGTAGAATCATCAGCATATGGATGGATAGGACTGGAGGTACAGTTGAAAAAATCATCAACAAATATTAGAAAGAGAACTGGAGACAGGACAGAATCTTGAGGAACACTGAGGAGGATGACCAAGGGTTATTAAGATAAGAAAGAAGATCACTAGTAGAGCGGCCCTTAACCATACTGGCGATCTGAAAGTAGATTATGAGAAGACAAATAATTAACAAATTTTGAATTCATAATACAACAAAATGCGTTGTGTGGGTCAATCGGCTCTCTGCAGACTCCCGTTGCAAGACATTAGAGCAATTGGACGATAGTTAGAGGATTGAGAGCAGTCACCCTTCTTTGGGACAAGTTGAATGAGAGCAAACTTCCAGCAAAAAGGAAAGACGTTAGAGGAAAGACGAAAGCGTTTGCCTAGGCAGGGAGTCAGCACAGAAGAACAGTTTTTTTTTGTACAACAGGAGGAACACCATCCGGTCCATGCGCCTTCTTAGTAAATACATTTAGCCCAGACACAGCAGAAAGTACATCCATAGAGAAGATTATGATATTAGGCATTTGTAGGTGAGAGGGAGAAGGAGGAATAACACCGGAATCATCCAAGGTGGAGTTTTTAGCGAAAGTTTGATCGAAGAGTTCACCTTTGCACTATAATTGTATTTGACAGGATGCATTTCTGGTGCGTTTGGAATACGAATTAAAAATATTTTATATAATTCAATGCCTTTGTTTTATTACTGAAACATCTTTTTTCTAGTAACTATTTAAACCCTCCTACTGTAGGTATTGAAACGTTCGTGTTAAAATCTAAAATGAGCAGACAATCCCTGCATCAGAACCGGCACTCGAAATTAAATTATTCATGCAGGAAGGGGCTTTGGTACTCAATGAGGAGTTTACTATGTAAGAAAAAATAAAAGCACTGGAAACTGAGACACATTTTTTTTTTTTTTTTTTTTTAAGAGACAATGAACGGAGGAAGGAAAAACACAGATAAAACAAAAAGGTCCATGTGCCTAAAGGCATCCTCCATTCATAAAATGTTTGTAACAACTGGATTTAAACATTTGTTGATTGTAAGTTTGTGGAAAGCAATTCGAGGGAAGTGAATTCCAAAGAGTAGTAACTCTGGGGATAAATGAATTCTGATAAGCAGAAGTTCTGCATTGTGGAGGAGAAAGTGTAAATTCATGGGCGCTCTCAGCTGCCCTAGTTCTACGGGGAAAGATGTGGAGAGGCGGCACAATTGAAGCAAGTTCCTCGGAACAATTGCTGTGAAAATATCTGTAGAATAATGCAAGGGATGCAACGTTTCTTCGTATGGCTAATGTAGGAAGGTCCTGTGTGATTGCAGGGTTATTGATTAATCTAATAGCTTTATTTTGAATTTTGTCCAACTGCCTCAATGCAACCACTCCACTTCCACCCCACAGAGGTGAACAGTAATCCATCTGAGAGCGCACATGACTTTACTATATTACGGCCAACTGCTCGTCAGTGAAGAATTATCGAACTCTGTACAGGAGTACCAGTTTTTAGAGGCATTCTTAGCAATGCTTCTAACATAATGTGTCCAGCTCAAGTTAGTAGTTAATGTTACACCGAGAATGTCAATACTAGGGAAGTGGGAATATTTACATCATTAAAAAATATATGGGAGTCAGTGAGATTCTGTCGGTTAGAAAATTGAATGTACTTGGTTTTCTGTGCATTAAAGGAAACTAGATTCTCTTGTCCCCATTCATTAATTCTAGAAAGGTCCTGGTTCAGAGAAATTGCAGTGTTTATTTTTGAATTTATAAGATCGGGTTGGGTGAAAGAATTGGTAAATGTGAAGGAACTGTGGAGTGTTGAGTCATCTGCGTAGGAATGTATTGGATTATGAGTGGTAGATATGAGATCATTGATATGAATGAGGAACAGAGTTGGGGCCAAAACTGATCCCTGGGGAACACCAGCATTTATTGAGTGAAATTGAGAATAAAGGCCATCTACCATTACACGTATGTTTCTGTTATGAAGATAAGAAGAAATTAGTGGAACTAATGATGCAAGGCCGTAGTGTGACATCTTCGACAATAAGGATTGATGCCAGACTCTATCAAATGCCTTTGATATATCCAGTGCTAGTGTATGTGTTTCACCATGTTGGTCTGTAGCTTGGTTGATTTGATGCGTAAGAAGGCAAAGAATGTCTGCAGTTGATCGACATCGTCTAAAACCATATTGCCTATCACTGATTAATTTATTATTCTCCAGATGCTTAATTATGTGATTATTTAATATAATTTAAAAAACTTTGCCAAGAGTGGAAGTTATAGCTATTGGTCTGTAGTTTGATGGATCTGAAGAGGCACCTTATTGGTGAAGAGGCACCTTATTGGAAGAGGCACATATTGGTGAGCAGTGTCGTGAATGGAATAAACGTGTGTGTTGTGTATTCTGGGTGTCTTCGCTAATATCAAGGGGTATCAAAAGGGTATGAAAAAGGTATGCAAGATCATTGGGTATATTGGTAGTGATATACCTTTGTAAGCGGTATAAAATGGCTTTATTACCACCAATATACCTTAAATGATAAATTATTATGTTAGATACACCTCTCGTGACTTTTATTTTTGGAAAGTATTTCCCGGTGGAAACCCTTGACAGTTTTGAGATTAAAAGACTATCTTACCATCATCCCAATGGAGGATTCAGAACTATAATATGATACTTGAGTCAACATTCGTGAACTGTTTTCTTTCGGTTCATATCGTCATCATTGGCTATTTAGTTTGTTTAATTAAATACATCGCCATGCACATACTGTAATGCAGTAGTTATGATGGTGAGTATTTACCAAGGAACAAAATTACGGCAACTGTCCGATGACACTTTTCCAGTCAGATATTTTCGGGTTAAGGTCGGCAAAACTAATCCTGATATTATATTTTTCATCACAGATTGTGTGACAAATAGCTCTACATAACTTATTTAAATAATAATCCTAATCTTGACAGTTTGCATGCTGTCCAAAACATGAACATTTGTGTCTTTGCTTTAGAAATGAAAATAGTAAAGCTATGTACAAAGTTGGAAAAAATAACTGTAAAGCAATGTAAAAGTTGAAAATTATAATAGTAAAGCAATGGCAAAGTTGGAAATTATGATAGTAAAGCAATGTGAAATTTGGAAATGATAATAGTAAAGCCATGTAAAAGTTGGAAATGATGGTAGTAAAGCAATGTGAAAGTTGGAAATGATAATAGTAAAGCCATGTGAAAGTTGGACATGATGGTAGTAAAGCAATGTGAAAGTTGGAAATGATGGTAGTAAAGCAATGTAAAAGTTGGAAATTATCATAGTAAAGCAATGTAAAAGTTGGAAATTATGGTAGTAAAGCAATGTAAAAGTTGGAAATGATGGTAGTAAAGCAATGTAAAAGTTGGAAATGATGGTAGTAAAGCAATGTGAAAGTTGGAAATGATGGTAGTAAAGCAATGTAAAAGTTGGAAATGATGGTAGTAAAGCAATGTGAAAGTTGGAAATGATAATAGTAAAGCAATGTAAAAGTTGGAAATGATGATAGTAAAGCAATGTAAAAGTTGGAAATGATAATAAAGCAATGTAAAAGTTGGAAATAATAATAGTAAAGCAATGTGAAAGTTAGAAATGATGGTAGTAATGCATGTGAAAGTTGGAAATTATGATAGTAAAGCAATGTGAAAGTTGGAAATTATGATAGTAAAGCAATGTAAAAGTTGGAAATTATAATAGTAAAGCCATGTAAAAGTTGGAAATGGTAATAGTAAAGCCATGTAAAAGTTGGAAATGATGATAGTAAAGCAATGTAAAAGTTGGAAATGATGATAGTAAAGCAATGTAAATGTTGGACATTTTAATAGTAAAGCAATGTAAAAGTTGGAAATGATAATAGTAAAGCAATGTAAAAGTTGGAAATTATTATAGTAAAGCAATGTAAAAGTTGGAAATGATAATAGTAAAGCAATGTAAAAGTTGGAAATGATAATAGTAAAGCAATGTGAAAGTTGGAAATTATGATAGTAAAGCAATGTAAAAGTTGGAAATGATGATAGTAAAGCAATGTAAAAGTTGGAAATGATAATAGTAAAGCAATGTGAAAGTTGGAAATGATGGTAGTAAAGCAATGTGAAAGTTGGAAATGATGATAGTAAAGCAATGTAAAAGTTGGAAATGATGATAGTAAAGCAATGGAAAAGTTGGAAATGATAATAGTAAAGCAATGTAAAAGTTGGAAATTATAATAGTAAAGCAATGTAAAAGTTGGAAATGATTATAGTAAAGCAATGTAAAAGTTGGAAATGATAGTAAAGCAATGTAAAAGTTGGAAATTATAATAGTAAAGCAATGTAAAAGTTGGAAATGATAATAGTAAAGCAATGTGAAAGTTGGAAATGATAATAGTAAAGCAATGTAAAACTTGTAAATTATAATAGTAAAGCAATGTAAAAGTTGGAAATTATAATAGTAAAGCAATGTAAAAGTGGGAAATTATAATAGTAAAGCAATGTAAAACTTGTAAATTATGATAGTAAAGCAATGTAAAAGTTGGAAATTATAATAGTAAAGTAATGTAAACGTTGTAAATTATAATAGTAAAGCAATGTAAAAGTTAGAAATTATAATTGTAAAGCAATGTCAAAATTGGAAATTATTATAGTAAAGCAATCTCAAAACTCCCACAGTGTCCATTTCCTGCCTGTTCAAGCACACGACTTACGGGAACATTCATAGTTTTACCCAGCCATGCAAATCTTCTCCCGGGACTGGGAATTACACACTTAGGCTCAACTTTAATTACCCTCTCTGGATGCGAGTAAAACAGCTGGTCTGTGAGATGTGTTATGTTATTGTTCGTTTGTCTTTAAGTTTTAGTCTCCGCGGGGTATATTGCGCTTATCCATTTCCAGGGCTTGGGGTGCTTTTCACTGTATTATTTTTGTACCCCCTTCTCCCTCATGCTTAGCCCCATTAGTTTTTGGATCTTGAGACATTCGCCCTATTAGTTTGGAAATTTAAAGACCTTTTGCCTCATTTCTGTCAATTTTAAAATCTTTCTTGTCATATACAGTAGGAGTCGATTTTTTGTTTTCCTGGTGAGCGATGGCGAACCTGTAATTTAGGAGGCATCGGCCTTTGGCCGGGACCTTTGTCTACCGATTTTGTTTACAGGTTTATCTTGAAGGAAG
>CM064529.1:17130224-17155224 GCA_032716605.1 Paralithodes platypus | reverse complement strand
TAACTACTTATTTCATCTGTCTCAATGTAACCTTGTCTGATAGTTTCTAATCTTTCATTCCTCTTTCTCTGTAGTGTTTTGCCCATCTAATAATTTTCATAATTTATTCTATTCCCTGTGGTCATAAATATATATTTCTAACGTGTCATTTTCTAAATTACGTCTTGTATTCGTTTTCATGGATTTCTAATATTATACGGTTATCCTCTCTGTTATAATTTATCTTCTTGGTTCCGCCAGTTACTTTCCGAAATATTAAATATTCACTTTGGCTTCATACACAACTTAAAATATATATATTGTTGGTGATTTATCACATTCTGAATTAACATTTATTTTATGTAAAGCATACATTTATTCATTCTATCGTCGTTTATTATGTTATTATAGCTAATATTCACTAAAATATAGGTACTTGTCTAATGTGTATTATATTTAGTCTGTTTTATAGTTTCCTTCACTATTTTACTACCTATCACAGTATCTTATATTGTCATTCCTCTTCTTAGATGTTTATATCCACCTTCTCCTTGTAACTCCTTCGTATCACTTTCCCCTTTATTGCTTTAATTTTGTTTGCATTGTATTATTTTAGTTGTTGTTGTTGTTGTTCCCCAAGCTGCCTGGCCGAACAGTCCCAAGGCCCCGAGCAAGGCCAAGGCCATAACGAGCGCCCCGTCAGAACCCTCCCTGCCTACCACAATAAAGCCTGGGTGACCGAAGCCACTCCATGGCGGGGAGCTGAGGAGGGTGCGGAAACGCCCGGGAAACCAAAGCCCCACCCAGGGCTCTGTGCCCCACAGCAATTATGAAGAGAAAGTTGAGGGGCAAAGGAAAAATGTGACGCTTTGGCTTCCAATCTTGGTAGATTGGGAGGTCAATCCACGGAAGAGATGCCGTCACTTGAGATCTAGAAAATATATAAGTAAAAGGAACAGTCAGAGTAAGCTATGGGTATGGCAGAGATCGCTCAGTTCTCACTCTGATAGACCAGCCCATCACCACATGACTAGAACCCAATCCTCTCAGCATCAGCTAGGAAAGGCCCTAGAAAGCCGCCTTTGGCAGGGGGATAGCCCCCCTATTTCAACCCCTTTCGGGGTTGGGCACCCGCCCGAGTTTAGGAGTAAAGTCGGTTGGTGGAGGGAACATAATATATACAGTATATATATATATATATATATAATGTATATACAGTATGTATGTATTTATATATTATCATGATCATTATTAGTCTGAGTCAGTTCGATGCAGGACAAAGGCATCTTCCAAACGTCTCCACTCCCACCGGTCAATTGTTAGCCTGTTTCATCTAAACTTTTGGATCTCATCCCTCTATCTAGTTCTTTGTTTACTCCTTCCTTCAGCTCCACCTCTAGGTTCTCGTTCTGTTGCTCTAGTTGTCCATCTAACAACGTCTCTTCTAAATACAGGACCTGTCCAAAACCATTTCCTCTTTTTTATGGTACTAGGAATTACTTCTAATTTTGTTTTATTCTCTTATCCAAGAGGCTCTCTTCTTGTCTCTCCAAGTTATGTCTAGCACACACACACACACACACACACACACACACACACACACACACACACACATATATATATATATATATATTCTCTTAAACAGACGAGGTTAAAGGCAACAGCAGTTTCAGCATTCAGTATTTTATTGTTACAGCTTTCAATAGTTCTAACAATTTTCCTCTGGTGTTCAGAGATGAGGTACAACAGGTTAGCAAAATTCATGGTGGATCCAACGTTTCACAAGTAAACATCTTGCATCTTCAGGGAATGGGCAGGTAATGATTAGAATAAGGACAAAGCAACATATTTATACAAAATTCGAGGATCAAGAATAGGTAGGTGGGCGGAGCTACTGGGTGTGGGGTGGCTGTTCATTGGTGGAAGGCAGTCTATTCGCGAGATGGGCACTAAATCTTATCGGTGGTTGGCTGTGGGTGGCTGTGATTGGTTGGTGTTGTCAGTTGTGTGCTGAGGTGTCATTGGCCGGGTTGGTGCTAGGGGGGTCTTGTTTGTACCATTTTTCTAGGTGGTGGTTGATGGCATTGGTGACGTCAGTGTTGGAATACCCATTGTTGACTAGGACCTGGGTGAGCCTTTCCAATTCATTGTGTGTGTCATTCCAGGTGGTGCAATGGGTGAGGGCTCTCCTGACATAGGCGGCGATGGTGGACTGATGGTATCGTTTAGGGCATTCACTTTCCCCATTAAGACATTGGCCATTGTTAGTAGGTTTGGTGTACACTGTAGTTTTGAAGCCGTGGTCGTGGAGGGAGACAAGGAGGTCGAGGAAGGGTAGATGACCATCGGTGGTTTCTTCGTATGTGAAGTTGAGTCCGGAGGCGGCCATGAAGCGCTGCTGGAGGTCCCTGAGTTCGTCCAGGTCCTTCACCCGCACGAAGATATCATCGATGTACCTGCAGTAGACAGTGGGCCGGTGGGCAGCCAGGAGTTCCTCTTCGATAGTTCCCATGAAGAAATTGGCGAACAGGACCCCCAGGGGGCTTCCCATCGCTACACCGTCGATTTGCTGGTACATATTCCCGCGGGGGCAGAGGAAAGGGGACTCCTTGGTACATAGTTCCAAGAGCGTCTTCAGGGCCTTCTCCGGGATGTCCAGGGGGGGCGTATTAGGGCAGTGGTAAACTCGACGTAGGATAAAATCTATTGTCTTGTCAACGGGCACGTTGGTAAACAAACTCTTTACGTCGAGGGAGGCGATGATGTGGTCGTTAGCAGGGGGGGCATCTCGTAGAATTTCTAGGAAGTCATAAGCAGAGTTGAGGTTGTATTGCCGAGGAACAAAAGGGGTGAGGAGTTTGTTCAGGGCCTTGGCGGTCTGGTAGGTAGCAGTAGGGATCTGTGATATGATGGGGCGGAGGGGGTTCCCGGGTTTGTGGGTTTTTATAGTACCGTAAGCATAACCTGGGGTGAATTCGCCGATGAGTTTCTTCAGGTGTACGCCATCGGCTTTTGGCGTTGATAGCAGTGATGGTGGTGTTGGCTTTCCTTTTTATTTCGTCAGTAGGATTGCGAGTGATCCTTTTGAATTTGTTTTTATCACTAAGAATGTCGTCCATTTTCCGTAGGTATTCTTCTTTTCCGTGTATCACAAGGCAGGAGGCCTTATCAGCTCGTCGGATGATGATGTTGGGGTTCTCTTTAAGTTGTTTAGCGGCTTTGAAGTGGTGTTTGTTGAGGAGCTTGCTTTGGTGGGATCCCATGGTTTTGGCGGCTTCTGCTAGTAGGGTGGGTTGTAGGGCTGGGGTGGTGGTGATCTTGCCGTCTTTCTGGGATCGTAGGATGTCATCCAGTAGGACTTCAATTTCAAGGCGTTTTCGGTGGGGTCCCGGCTTGGAAATGTAGTGGCAATTTAAGCCTTTGTTCAGTAGGTCTTCTTGGTCTGGCGTTATGGTGGTGTTGGTGAGGTTAATATATCCTTTTGTTGGCTTGGGAAGTTTTATGTTTCCACCATATAGACGGGAAATGGACGGAAAATGGACGATATTCTTAGTGATAAAAACAAATTCAAAAGAATCACTCGCAATCCTACTGACGAAATAAAAAGGAAAGCCAACACCACCATCACTGCTATCAACAACCCAAGGAGATTACCTATACTCGAAGCTTTATATATCCAAGCCTTACATCCCAACATCAACAACCAAACTCTGGACCTTCAGATCCTTTCTTCTGCCAAAAGGCACTACCCTACAGGACCTAACACCCCTCCTCGCCCCCCCGGTGCCCTTGATGCAGCCCCCCGCACTACCTCCTTCAGCTTCGTCTTCTGCAGGCGCCACACAACTTAGGCCACGCGCCTCGACACGCAGCCAATCAGCTTCGACCCCACCTACTGACCACCATCCCGCATCCAGTGCGCATGCGTGAAGCGGTTACCCCCTTTCTCTCTCCTAGTTTACCCTTCCACCAATAGCAGACTTTTGCCCCCTGTTTTCCGCCTCCTCTGATCCTCCACCCTCTATATATACCCTTCCTGTTTACCTTTTAGATCATTCCACTACCTCACACCTACCTCACCTCTCTCTCTCACAACCGACCATTCACCATGAGTTCAGCAACTCCCATCCTTGCTGGACTTGTAAAATGGTTCAATGTGAAGAAGGGGTACGGCTTCATCACCCCTGACGACGGCACCAAGGACATCTTCACCCACAAGGGTGCCATCAAGAAAAACAACCCCCTTAAGGCTGTGCCCTCCCTTGGTGATGGAGAAAGGGTGGAATTTGTGGCAGTGGCTGCTCCCAGAGGTCCTGAAGCCAGACAGGTGACGGGACCAAAGGGCGCCGCTGTCAAGGGCTCCACTCACGCCAGGGACCTCCTGAAGGAGGGGCAGAAGGAGTCAACCAGCAGGAGACCCACCAGGCCGAGCCCAAAATCCAATACCACATCTTTTTCCATCATAGATGTGGTTATTAGGACGGCTATGGCTCTGGCTGGAGACGACACCTCCCTCCTGCAGCAGATTCTGCCCGCCCTCCTGAAGGAGAACAACCTCCCTGTAATATCCATCCCAGTCAACCTTCCAGGGAGCCACCAGAGAACACCGAGGCAGAGGAACACACCGGCTCCAAAACTTCTCCTGCCTCGCCCTCTGAATAGGAAAAACTGCCCACCACCACCTTCAGAGGGGCCTGCACCATCACCACCAGCACCCACCAAGCCAAAGGTCCTGACTCTGGCTCCCTTCATCGACCTTTTAACTGAAGAGGACAAGACTCCAGCACCACCTATGGAGGCAGCAACTTCAACACCGAGCCTGCAAAAGAGGAAAGCTGAGGAGCTGACAACAACTCCGCCAGCACCAGCAACTCCAACTCCAACAACACCTCGGACCACCTCAAACCTCCAGCCTGACACCTCCGCTCAACCACCACCATCTCCACTACCATCTATGCCAATGGTCTTCGACGAGCATAGGGAATTAAATGCAAGAGTGAAACGAATGCTCCGAAACTTCACCTAATAATAGCAAGGTGGTCAGCCCACCATCTTTCATCTCTCCAACTCTTCATACTCACCACTTTACCTTCAACTTCAACCTCTACTTTCTACACTTGTGGGACTCTACCTCACAGTTACCTTACCTTTATATCATTCCTTCCTTACTTGATAATGCTGGTTGTCCAGTGAAACGCGTCGTATATCCTGTATCTTCATGTACTGTAATGTAACCCTGTACCACCATGAATTTTGCTCATCTCCTTGATCTACTTCCTGCCACCCAGCGAAAACTCATCAGAGACCTGGAAACTTTGAATAATAAAATTTCCAACGCAGAAATTGCCATTTCTTTCAACCTCGTATGTATTAAAGAAAATTTATTACCTGGCTTTACCAACATATATATATATATATATATATATATATATATATATATATATATATATATATATATATATATGTGTGTGTGTGTGTTCATTTCTAACTCTATGTATATATTCTCTGAATATTTATGTGTGCCAGTGCGCCTGTAGAATATTTACGTGTGTACGTCTGGGTGCATTTGTATGTTTGTGTGTGCGTGTACGTGTGTGACCAAGCAGCCGAGCGTGTAATCACCGTTGCCATGGAAACGTCGCTTGGGGGACATCCAAATAATATGCGCGTTCTTTATCCCCATATTGAAAAGGACTTAGATTCAGAAAACACAGATTTGAATATTGTTTCCAGAGAGAGAGAGAGAGAGAGAGAGAGAGAGAGAGAGAGACTATGAAAATATTACAATTCCTAATAAGGTAGAGTAATTCATGCACTTATTACTTAGCATACATATCACCTGATTGGCATCAAGTCCTTGCATAGTTCTTTTGAGGCGAATAGATTCTTAAATTGACAACATACTAAAGTCTTCACTGTACTGGTCCACTCCATTCATTCCTATTATTTGTCCATTTTCTCTTCTCCCTTCATTATTTACATACTCAACATTCGATTTAATTTATATTTAGGTTCTCATGCTTCTTACTGTAATACAATATTTATCTTACTAACGTTTACCCTTTGTATACTTTTCATCCATAATAATCACGTGACCATCTAGGCAGAGTAATCTGGCAAATATTCTTCTTTATGCATATAAAGTTGCATAGTATAGATGTCTGTCTTTGTTTTGTTTGTGGATGAGGGAAACAAAAGGCAAAACTGCCTGTGACGAGTGCTTCCCCCAGAGTTGAAATGAGTGAGGGCCAAAATCAAGGAATGTTCGAGCCAAAATTCCTGGACACATGGAGTTTGAAGCAATTTAAGTTATAGGATGAGAGAAAGATGTATTCATGGAGAGAGTTCCAGAGCTCAGCTGTTGAATTAAAGAAATATTGGGAATATCGTTTCACTCTTGGGTTGGAGAGTATATGCACTATTTGTCCCTTTAGGCTATGTAATGGTGTCTTGGCATTAGCACTCAGAGGTCACAGGTATGATTTTTTAGTAAAAGAAGAAGCACAACAACAAACAAATTAACAAACCAACAACAACTCTGAAATGTATTTCATCTCACCGGTTTTTCTCGAGTTGCCATGTCACCTTCGTTGTGTGATCTCCGTAGATTATATTATCATGCTGCACCCGTACAGGGTGCGGATACCACGGCAGTTTCAACATTAAACTCGCTACGTGCTTGTTTACATCACTACATTTGACTCGAATTTCTCCTATACCTTTCACCAAATTTGTATCTACTTCCATCACTGTTCTCATTATTTTGATGACTATTAACATTCAGTAGCTCTGTTCTTACTCGTACATTATCTAAAACACTTACAATACCTAAGTTTACTTAGTATCTCCTACCCAGACTTACAATATTATTAGTAATTTATTATGTTTATTTAGAAGAAGAAAATAGTGGTGTTTAATTAGGAAACTGAAAAAATCAAATTTGATAACAGATATTATACATACAAATAAGTTTTAAAACGAGATTTGTTCATACATTATAACGCTTGTAACATGCCTCAGCTCGTAAAGAAAGAGAGGGCTGAATTAGTAGGCTACATTAATATGAACAGTTTTAGGATTGTTGTTATATTTGTAAATAAATGAAAGATAAATGCAAGTCATACTAAGGAGATCAAACGAAAACGATTATTTAATGTTATGAAATAGCATGGAACACTTAATTAACCCCTCATGTACCAGCAACTTCTTTTGAATTTTATTCTGGCTATATTTAGACGATTTTGTACAGTTTAAGAATGATCTGAGGTATAAAAAAGGGTTAAGCGAGATCATTCGAAGCCTGTTAATTGCTGGAGGCCCATTACAAACTGAATAAAATCGTCTAATAGGAGTCAGAATATAGTTTAAAGATCGGCACTGGTATAGTTGCCCAAATAAGTCATATCGCGGCACCAAGTATATTTCGATCAATTACTGGTATTAGCACTATCTAAGTATTACTTCGTCGTTTCGAGTGAGATATAAAAACATGTTCCTATCTTTACACACCCTATTCAACATCTGACAGACATTAATACAGCATACAGTGAGAAAAACATAATGACAGCGGCGACACAACTTATTTGGCCAACTGTACAATCGCGCTAATAAGTGATGTCACGGCACCAAGTATGTTTTGGTCAATAATTGGTATCAGCAATATCTAAGCTTCATTTCTTCATATCAAGTGAATTGTACAAACATGTTCCTACACTTACCCACCCTATTCAACATCTGACAGACATTAATACAGCACAGAGCAAGCCAAACGTAATGACAGCTGTAGCAGGACTCATTAGCGCGACCGTACAAGAAGGTTTAATCTGGTATAAGAAAGGGTTTGGGGTGAGGGAGGTAATAGAATGGTCGGGTGGTGAGAGGAGGGTCACTGAAGGGAATCAATTATCATTTCCGTCAGGTGACCAGATAGCCAGATCCTCAGTCTGTCTGTCTGTCGCATACGCTCAGGCACTCACACAAACTGGCTCACGAACTTACACGCACATACCACACACACACATGCATACATACATGTATGTATGTATGTTTGTGTGCATACGTGAGCGTTTGTGTATACGGACATGTGCACACTTACTGCATGTTCTTATGTTCCTATATATGTATGTATATGTATGTGCGCACGTACGTGTATATACGTATGTTCTGTATATGAGTAAGTAAATAAATGTGTATATGTACTGTATATCACTTACTCATGGTTATTTTATGATAATTTGTATTCTGCACATGCATCATTATTGTATTTATTTATTTTGTTTGTAAACTGAGCTTACCATCCTCATATCTGTACATCTCATGTTCATCCACTAAATTGTAAAATGTGTATTTTCAGCTCATGAGGCTGCCATTCTTTAATAAACCGTTTATTATTATTATTATTATTATTATTACATACACCGAGAGAGAGAGAGAGAGAGAGAGAGAGAGAGAGAGAGAGAGAGAGAGAGAGAGAGAGAATGTGAGTGAGAAAGATCGTGGGACACTATCAATATTTGATATTACTTCGGCTGTATCTAGCCTAGGCATACACGATACACTGGAATATATTATCGTTTCTTATATTGTTTAGCTGGATTCTCTCCCGTATTTCCTTCTAGGTATGTGAAACCGCATACACAAATATCTGGTTTATATGAGAAACTTAAGGGGGAGGTATTTGCTTCTGCTCCCTCATGTTTAGTCTCATTAGCTCTGAGATTTTTAAGACGTTTGATCCATTAATTTGGCGATTTTAAGACCTATCATCCCATATCCTTGTCAATATAAAGGCCTTCCGTGTCATATAAGTGTAGATATTTTTGTTCCTGGCGAGTGATAGCGAGCCTGTAATTCTAGGAGAAGGCCGGGACATTTTTCTACCAAAAAAATTACAAATGTATCTTGAAGGGGGATGTAGGGGGTGTTTTTGATGGAGGACGAGAAAACTATATAATATATATATATACCGGTATATATATCAATCGACCACAAAATAACCACTAGCCCCTTAAAACAGTGAGCGCTGATTGAGGGAAAATGCTGAGTGAAGCATGTGTTTAACGGGAATGTTTCAATATAGTTCGTCAGTGCGTCAGACTTGCTCGTAAAAATGTGTACCACTTAAATCTGTTGGTGATTGTACGTTACCATACCAAACGTTATATTGTGTTTTATAAAAACCATTATTATTGCTTATATCCTACCCCAGTTTTTATCTCTCTCTCTCACACACACACGTCTATAGTGAGAATGGTACCATACAGATCCACCCTAAGCCTTCGTTTCCGATGTCGCCAATTGGCTAAAAATACAGACTACACACACATCCACAGCCATTCCAACAATACATATAACACCTACACATATAGGAGGCGGGAAATAACGAGCATGCTCACTCCCGCAATACAACTAGAGTAAGTACAACTAGAGTAAGTACACACACACACACACACACACAGCCACAGCTTAAGGGCAGGCATCCAGTTGACTCTCAAAATAAGTGTGTTGACTTTGATCACCATAAGCCGGACCCTCCTCATTCCGCAAGCCGCTCACGTACAGTGCCGAGCAAACGGACGGGAACCGGCGGTAATTTGAAGGACGGTCAAGACAAATAAAGAATGAGTGAGTGAGTGAGTGAGAGAGAGAGAGAGAGAGAGAGAGAGAGAGAGAGAGAGAGAGAGAGAGAGAGAGTGAGTTAGTTCTAAATCTATAATCTGCAAATGCTAATCCCTACAATCATATCAAGGTGGAGAGAGAGAAAGAGAGAGAGGGAGAGAGAGAGAGAGATAGTGTGAGAGTGAGTGAGTGAGTGAATTCTACGCATCGGTATAATCTGCAAATGCTAATCCTTTATAATCATATCAAGGTTGAGAGAGAGAGAGAGATAGTGTGAGAGTGAGTGTGAGTGAATTCTACTTATCAGTATAATCTGCAAATGCTAATCCTTACAATCATAACAAGGTTGAGAGAGAGAGAGAGAGAGAGAGAGAGAGAGAGTGTGAGAGTGAGAGTTCTACGTATCAGTATAATCTGCAAATGCTACACCGCAAGTAATGTATGTATATTTTAAACAGAACTATACTGTATATTCTGTTCTATGTTGTTTGTCTTTTCACTTTCAATGTTGTATTTGCAGATACCGACATGTTCCCGTAAATCCATTGTTTCACGTGAGAGATCATTTCAAGGGTTTCACAATTCAATTTACGTTCTGTCCCTCTGCCAGTCAACCTGTTATTGAAGTGAGAGAGAGAGAGAGAGAGAGAGAGACAGAGAGAGTACAAAGGAGTACAAAGGAAATCAAGCAACAACAGGTCTAGTGACCCTTCTAGGCTGCTTGTCCTCCAAAACACTGAGGATCAAGTGTCCAAACAGTGGTTTAGAGTGGTTAAGGGAACATTGGAAAGGGAACTAATGCCCGTGGCAGGATTAGGAAGTTAGTAGGGGACAGATGGGTTAGTAACTGAGGGGAGGATAAATTAAGTTATTCATTTACAAACGCAGTCAGTCGCGGGTTTGATGCGAGATATTTGTCTAGCCGGACTTTAAATGAATCAACGGTGCTGCAGTCTATAACATCTCCGGAAAGCCCATTCCACAAGTTGACAACTCGATTGAAGAAGAAATTCTTAGATTCGTGTGAGTTAAAAGATTTACCAATAATTTTGCAACCGTTTCCCCGCGTGTAATTAGATTGGTCGATAGTGAAGTACTTACTACAGTTCATATTGTCGATGCCTTTGATGATTTTGAACACTTGAATTAAGTCACATCTTAATCTGCGCTGGGTTAAAGGAAATAGATTTAATTCTCTAAGACGCTCTTCGTATGGTTTGTGCTTTAGGCTAGGTATCATTTTGGTAACTACGTTGAACTCGTTCTAGCTTGTTTATATCTTTTTGGTAATAAGGGCACCAGGATTGAACGCAGTATTCCATAAGAGGGCGGACTAAGGAATTGTAAAAGGTTAGGATAACTTTTTTGGATTTATGCTCAAATGACCTGCCTATAAAGCCAATTATTTTGTTTGCCTTCTTAACAACTTCTGAACATTGTTGACTCGGTTTTAGGTTACTCGACTCCCAGATCGGTTTCTCTGTTTACATTCTTAAGCTGAGTGCCATTCATCGAATAGTTTGCTTTCTCATTTAGGTATCCGATATGTAGTACTTTACATTTATCCGCATTGAAACTCATTTGCCAAATTTGGGTCCAACATGACAATTTATCTAGATTGTGTTGCATATCGTCAACTTGTTCTTTTGAGAGTACGCTATTTGCAATTTTTGTATCATCAGCAAATTTTGAGATTGTACAGGCGAGACCCTCATCTATGTCGTTGATGTAAATTAGAAAGAGAATTGGTCCTAGTACCGATCCCTGGGGTACCCCGCTACTTACATTGGTCCATTTAGATGCCTTACCGTTTATGACTACTCTTTGCTTTCTGTCGCTGAGCCAATTTTCTATCCATTTCAACACACTGTCTTGTATTCGATGCGCTTTTAGTTTTAGCAGTAAACGTTTGTGGGGAACTTTGTCAAAGGCCTTTTGAAAATCAAGGTATATAATATCTACAGCTTTACTCTCATTGTAGAGATTGAGGATATCGTGGAAGAAGTCTAAGAGGTTTGTTAAACAGGAACGTTTTTTACGAAAGCCGTGTTGAGTATCTTTAAGTATGTTATTTTCCTCTAAGTGATTTAGAGTCTGTCTCTTATGACTGTTTCTAGCATTTTACATACAACTGAGGTTAAGCTAATTGGACGATAGTTACTGGGTAGGGATTTGCTGCCTTTTTTTAATATCGGTGTTACGTTGGCTAGCTTCCACTGATCAGGCATAGTTCCAGACTGCAAGGATTTATTGAATAGTAATGTCAGTGGTTTGGAGAGCTCATGCTTAGCTTCCTTTAGAACTCTAGGCGAGATTGTATCAGGTCCAGGCATTTTATTTACTTTGAGTTTATCTAAACAATTCAATATTCTCTCTCTGTAACGGTGATATTGCTTAGAACATCTGAATTATCAATCTGAATCGGCGATGGTGTAGGGATATCACTGAGGTCTTCTGTTGTAAAAATTGATGCAAAGAAGGTATTGAGGGCATTACTCATTTGTACTTCGTCTTTGGTGTATTCTCCATTTTCATCGACTAACGGTCCAACAGTTGAAGTAAGTACTTTTTTCTCTCTGATATAACTATAGTATTATTTCGGGTTTGTTTTACTTTGATTCGCAATATGTAACTCTAGGGTCTTTTTACTTTGCTTAATTAACTTTTTGGCTTTGCCTCTACAAATTTCACCCGTTCTTCGTCATTTTGTGAGGATTTTAATCTATCATTAGCAAATGTTTTAGCAAGCAGACAGTTTGAAATATCTTTATTCCACCATTTGGGCTTATTATTATGGCCTGGACGCCGGATTTTCGATGGTATGCAGTCCTGCACTGCTTTTAGGCAAGTGGTTGCGAATAACTTCCAAGATGTATTTATGTCGTTATTGTTAATTAAAAAGCTCCAGTCAGTTTCTTTAAACATAGCTCTAAGTTTATGAAAGTTTGTTTTCTTGAAATTAGGGACTTTTTCGATGCTACTATTTGGTTCGTTACTAGTAAACTTTAAAGTGAAAGTTATCGTACGATGGTCGCTATTACTGAATTCATCACCAACATTCAAATTCTCTATTAATTCTTCTTTTGTTGCAAGTACAATGTCAAGAACGTTATTACCACGGGTCGGCGTTCGAACAAATTGATAAAGCGAACTCTCTTGCAAGTTCGTATACAAGTCATGTCCGGTGTGTGAAGTAGAGAGAGAGAGAGGGCTGGTTATCACACAGAGGCCCACGTCTCTTCAACAAACTCCCACGGCGAGTAAGAGACATGAGGGACGTCTCGTTAGACAGCTTCAACAGAGCCCTGGATGTCGAACTGCAAAAGGTGCCAGACGAGCCCATCCTCGCAAGGGAGCGAGCTGTCGCTTCAAACAGTCTACTGCACCAAATCACCACCCATAACGAGGGGCGTCGCGCTCCTTGGTGCCGCTAGAAGAGTGGCGAACACATCATAAGGTATCATAAGGTAAGGTAAGAGAGAGAGAGAGAGAGATAGAGTAGAGGGAGTTGGAATGGCGTGAAATACTCTATATATATATATATATATATATATATATATATATATATATATATATATATATATATATATATATATATAGGGGGAGAGAGAGAGCGAGAGCGAGAGCGAGAGAGAGAGTCAAGTCTGCCGACATGATTTAACTGTTATGTAAGCATCCACCTCTGTTACCACAGGAGGCTTTAATAGCAACGGAGACAGCATGGTTAGTGAGATTAACTTGCCGTTCACTATTACTGACCATATCAAATTGTCGTGATATACAGTACTTGTTTGAGCAGCGGAGTGGCAGGTGTGATAACCACTAAGCCCCTCCCGTGACAGCCCCAACTCTAGCCCACTGGCCCACTGAACTCTCGGCTCAAGTCAGGCAACCCAGTCCTCGCTATGTTGGTCTTCAGTAAACAGACAGAGAGAGAGAGAGAGAGAGAGGGAGAGGGGGGGGGGGGGGGGGGCTACATATGATTGTTTTTGGACTGACTAAACGCGTAGAACTTCAGAATACGGTATCGGCAATCCAGAAGTTGGCTCCGCCATGCGTTTGTATTTAAGTTCCTTTATTTTTGGTTTAATTTTGTTATATATATATATATATATATATATATATATATATATATATATATATATACAGTATATACAGTATATGTATATAATTATTTTTTTCTTTATGCTTTTGTTGTCAATTATTGTATGACCGGCTCATTACAAGACCTCTTGCAATTCCTTAATTAAATAACTAATAGTTTATTTTGGTTTGATAAGGCTAGATTACTTAAATACGGAAGATCAAACTAAACATGGCAAGGGGTTAATTTTATTTGAGAGAGTATGCTTTAGCCCACAACCTTAAGCAGTAAGAGGCCTTTCCATTCACCTTCTCAGATATTATAAAGAACTGGAGGGGCACTCAGTGGAGTGCACACCTCCGCCTACGTTGGCTGGTTTTCTGCCATTAATATCATAGGCCTAAATATTCTGCTGGATCTGGGTTAGGATATGTGCATGAAGGAGACAAAAGGCAAAACTGCCTGCAACAAGTGTCCCCCTCAAGGTTGAAAGAGTGACAGAGCCAAAATCAAGGTACGTTAGAGGTAATTTGGGTGTGTTGGAAAGAAGTGTGGTGTGCTTGTTAGGTGTAGTGAAATGAATAGGAGTAGCGTGTTTGTGAGAGTTAGCTGGATTACTCTCTGTGTGGATGAGGCGCAAATAGAAACAATGGGGGAAGCCAGGCAAATGAAGCAAGATTTCCATCAACTCCTTATCATATGCCTATGTGGCCTCCCCTGGGTACTGCCCTGCTCTATTGGTGCCAACAATCTCCCCACCTATTACACATATAAATTATGAAGCGGAGCAAATGTGTGTATGCATTAGTGTGCCCTGACCCCCACATGGTATTATTTCTAACTCAAAGAAAGACATGACATTGTATGACTATATTTGGTGGTCAAATACAAGCCTGATAAACCTTTGTACTCGGTACTATACAGGTGTGTGGTTATAATGTCTGACTGTACTTCAACTCGCAAGATATTGAACCCTTAGAAGATTATGACTCATTTTGACAGTTTATTCTGGCCATCATTACGCGATTTTATACAGCTTGGGCAGGATTTGTGGGAATTGAAAAGGAATAAGACGATCTCAATTAAGCCTCTTACTTAGTTTGTACCCATTATCTTGGTAGACGTTCTTCGTAAGATGAATGCAGTCTTCTAATAGTTCCAAGAATATAATGAAAAGGACGTCACCGGTACTGCATGGGTTAAGCCATTTGTTTACTACTTAAGGGGGTGGTAGTCGCTTTTTTTGGACCTCCATCTCCCTCATGTTTAGCATATTAGTTTGAGATTTTAAGACGTTCGGCCCATTAGTGTCGGCGATTTTAACACCTTTCGCCCCATTTCGTTGTCAATTTTAACACCTTTCATGCCCTTTAGGTGTCGATTTTTTCCTGGCGAGCGAAAGCGAGCCTGTAATTTTAAGAGGAACCGGCCTTTGGCCGGGAAAATTTTCTACCGAAAAATTTACAAATTTATCTTGAAGGGGGGTCTAGAGGGTGTTTTTTTTGTTAAGCCTGACGGAGGTCTAGCGAGGAAATTAGAAAAGTAGATTAACAATTGTATACATAGACCAAAAAAAACAGACACTATTTTTTTTGTATTGTATCGGCACACAGGGTATCCATCTTCGTTAAATGCACTTTCATTCATTCAGATGATATTGGAATTTTACTAATAGGCGGATTTGTTTGTTATCTAATATGATGCTTTCGGTTTTAACTTATTTTGTTGTTTGTTTGTGCATTTTATTTCCGTTGAGTAGGTTATTATCGTTATTTTCATGTAGGTTCATCGTCATATCCCCCCCTCTCTCTCTCTTTTTGTTGTGTCTCTCTCTCTCTCTTTCTCTAAGAAGTAGGGAAGAGAGAAGGGTGCTCTAACCTGTATATGTGTGTTTAGTTTTTACTACTGATAACAGTTTGTTTCTCACTATCCAAAGTTTTTACTACTAGATAAACTATTAATTCTCTAAGTATTATTTTAAGAATATAAATATATATAAATTAATATATACAGGTATATGCCGGTATATATATATATATATGCAGTATATATATACAGTATATATATATATATGCACAGTATATACAGTACAGTATATATATATATATATATATATATATATATATATATACTTGTATATATATATATATATATATATATATATATATATATATATATACATATATATATATATATATACAGTATACTGTATATAATAAAAATTCTGCCCTCGACAGAGCCACTGACACAAATCCTGTTGTTTGTGAGTTTCTCCGAGTGCTCTTAATGTGTGGCCAGTGTACACACCGACGCACACACACACTGAGATGTGGGCGAGTAGTGTAAACATGGTGTACACATAGACTTGCTCGCTGTTTGTATATGTGTTTGGGTGTATGTATATATAGTATGTATGCATTTTGCACTTATTTGCACGGTGCTTGAGTTTTTTTTTTATATGATCTGTGCATACGACTTATCTATCGCTAATTTTCAATATTATCAAAAGTGTATCTATTTAAGGGGATGGTTCACTTTTTGGGCGATTTTTGCATGTATTAATTATTTTTCTAGTTTCCTCCCTAGACCTCCATCAAAATTTAAAAAACAAATCTATTAGATCCCCCTTCTAGATTAATTTGTACATTTCTCGGTAGAAAAATGTCCCGGCCGAAGGCCGATTCTTCCAACATTACAGGTTCACTATCGTTCGCCAGAGGAAAAAGTCGACACCTAAATAGCAAGAAATTGGCTGCCGCTATGTTTGGGCTATTTAGGGCATATTCAGGCACTCCTGAATGATAAATCAAGCAGCTGCATTAAATGAAGTGTATTCTGCCGAAAACTAGACGAAAATAGCTTCAAAATGACACCAGAACGGGCCCCGTACGTGGTCTGGTTCACCCGCAGTGGTGCCAGTGAAACGCGGGAAACCCGCTATTTGGTAGCACACTCTCGCTTGGCTATACTGCTGTGAGACACAGAGAGAGCCCCGCGCGAGACAGTGTACCTCAGTGAGCCGCTCGGTGCTCTGAGGGTCGGAGGTGGGCCCCTCACGCTACCGCCCACTGACTCGATTTTTACGGTTTTTACAGGCTTTTAAAGCCTGGAAATTGCTGTAACTTGCCAGGACGTTCCAGAACGTCACCCGCAACGAAAGGGTTAATATTGACGACAAAATGTGGCGAAAATCGACTAACTAATGGGGCAAACATTTTAACATCTGAAAACTAATGGGGCTAAACATGAGGGAGAAAGTGGTCCAGAAAACCGGCCCATCCCCCCATAAAGTTAGGCAACTTACCGGTATATAATTATTTTATATGATGGCTTCTGTAAATCTTTCAATTGCTTATACACAATATATTTTGGTGTTCCAGTCACTTATTACCATGAGAGAATATAATATTCTGAATGTGATTGAAGTGTAACTATAGCATGAAACAATTACCTAGTTGATAAATAAGCTCTATGAATATTAATTACCTGTCCTCTGTATTCCCTTCTTTATTATGTGTTTTTTTGTGTTCTGCCCATTGTTTTCTTCTACTAGCTGTTTATCTCATGTTGCCTTTGGCTCTCTTGCATTTAATTACTTACTTAATTTATTATGTATTGTACATTTTGCGCCTAGTATTAATAACTTTTCTTTAACTTCCCTATTCATAATTTTGTCTTTGATTCCATTTTTATATTTACAATTTATTTATGTACTGTACTTAACTATTTGCCAAATCTCTCTTTTACTCGATGTTTCACATTCTTCGTGATCAAACCATTTCTCACAATTTATATATCACTTGTTTACTAAAAACAGTTTCGTTGATGGTTCCGCTTTTCCCATTTTTTCTAACTTTTCTTTAATACAAACTGAATTTGTAAAGTATCACAGATATGTTTTTACTTTTTACCTCATTACTATTTTCTATCATTATTTTGCTTATCATATATGCTCTCTTTCCTATCAAACTTTATCTTTTGAGTACTCTAGTTATGCAAATTATGTTTAGATATATTATTAAACATATAATTTAATTTTGTATTTTTTTAACTTTAAAACGTACTAGCAGGGGTACCCGGCGTTGCCCGGGTTTAAATTCTACTACCATAATCACCATCATCAATCACTACTACCACAATCATCACAATACTACTACTACCATAATCACCGGCCTCGACCTCCCTGTGCCTCATTAAACGGCGACCTCGTTTTCGGCCGCTAAATGACCTCCGATTTTGGATCTGACCTCATCCGTATCCCCATTTTGGGGGGCTGCGAACAACTTTTGTTCCATACACCTTTTCGATCGGAGGCCTCCTGCCCCAAACGGCCATTTTTCATTTTGTTTTTTTCCAATGTCGGCCTCGAAACGACCTCCGATCGTGGCCTCGCCCCCTCTATGACCTGACCCAGGTCAATTGACACCCACATGCAAAGTTTCAGTTCCCCAGGTCCAAAACTGCGGCCGCCTATTAAGAACACACAGACAGACAAACAGACACACGAACTGATTTAATAATATAGATAACTTCATCACATTAATAATAAAATTCCTTTATGTAATATAGTTTCGCTTTCTCTCCACTGAATACGTGTTTCTCAGATTTAAATACAATTTGTGTTTTACTTATTTGCATATAACCGTTTTAAATGTTATAATTACCACTTGTATAGCTTCATTTATCACAGTTATTCGTTTAAGTGGTTTATTGCTCTTTTCTGTATATTCCTATACTATTTTCATTATTTGTTTGTACTATTGTGCTTCCCTAATTATCTCATTTCTAATATATTTATTCCCAATGTCCTTTACCTCTGTACTGAATACATTCCTCCCTTCCCTCCCATTTGTCCAGTATCCTCCCAAATTTCTTTGCCTTTGTTCCCGTTTCCTCTGCAGCCTCCTATAGTTCCCCCTCCTCCTCCCTCCCCCTCTCGTGTTCCACCCCTCCTCCTCTCTCTCCCTCCGTGTTCCCCCTCTCCTCCTCCCTCTCCCTCCCCAGTTTCCTCCTTCCTCCTCCCTCTCTCTCCCGTGTCCCCCCTCCCTCCTCCTCCCGTTTCCCCCCTCCTCCTCCCGTTTTCCCCCCTCCTCCTCTCTCTCCCTTCCGCGTCCACCCCTCCTCCTCCCCTGTTTCCTCCTTCCTCTCCCTCCCCTGTTTCCTCCTTCCTCCTCCCTCTCCCTCCCCTCCTCCTCCCTCTCCCTCCCCTGTTTCCTCCTTCCTCTCCCTCCCCTGTTTCCTCCCTCCTCTCCCTCCCGTGTCCCCCCTCCTCCTCCCTCTCCCTCCCCCGTTTCCCCCCTCCTCCTCCCTCTCCCTCCCCCGTTTGCCCCCTCCTCCTCCCCTGTTTCCCCCCTCCTCCTCCCTCTCTCTTCCGTGTCCCCGTCCCCTTCCTCCTCCCTCCCCGTGCCGTGCCGTGCCCCCCGTGATGCTCGTGTGTAGGAAGGCGGCCATCCTTAATCAACCCTGGAGGGGAGATTTTTACTCAAGGGGTTTCTTTCTGGACCCCCTTAGTTTTGAGGTTTTATGACGTTCGCCCTATTAGTTTGGCGATTTAAGACCTTTCGCTCCATTTCTGTCAATTTAAAAATCTGTCATGCCATTTAGGTATCGATGATTTCATGGCGATCGATAGCAAGCCTGTAATTCAGAAGTCGGCCTTCGGCCATGACATATCTTAGTTGCTGTGAGACCAATCCCTTTCTATCCTGTCCCTTCCCAGTCTTCTAAGTGTTTTGTTCTCCCTTCGTTCGTTATCTGTGTTGTTTTTTGTTTTTTTTCATAATCCTAATATTTTATTTTTCCCTTCTACACTCCCTATCTCTACAGTGTTTTCCATACTCTTTTTTTTTTCTCCTTATCACAATTACTATTACTCGTCTACTGCTTGCATCAGTTGTTTCCTTTCTCAATCATGTTCTTCATCTTCGTTTCTCAATTATGTTTTTCAACTTCGTTTCTCAATTATGTTTTTCATCTTAATTTACTGCTTGCCTCCACATCCGCTGTTCATTTTCAATATCCAATTTACTTAGCCGTTGTTTCAGCTTCCTTCCCAGCCTCAACCCCTCCCCCCCCCTCCTTTGTTGCCCCTGTATAGCAGTTCAGCCATCCTTAGCCACCCCTTACGCCCCCCCCCCCCCTCCTTCCCCTTCCTGTTGCTGTGATATCAAGCCCTCCCTATCCCCTCCTTCCTTCCACTTCTTTATCTTTCTTATTACTATTGCTATATTCTCCTTTAACTCTCTCTCTCTCTCTCTCTCTCTCTCTCTCTTCTTTGTTGTGATGTAAATCCTTTTCTCTACCTTCCTTGTTCCATTGCCTCACTCTTCGCATCAGTCACCATGTTTTTGTTTTCTTTACCGGATTCTTCTTTCTTATAGCCTATAGTTACATATGCAGTATAATATATATATATATATATATATATATATATATTATATATATAAGAACTTAATTGATTTAAGCGTACTTATTCAGGTTTTCTTTTTTCAGGTATGTGTACAGTAGATGATCAACCAGCCAGATGATTGGTGCGGTCAGCTGTGAGTATGGTACCATATTAACTCTCTCCGGAACTAGGAGGGTTGGGGGTCTTTTTGGAACGCCGTTTTTCTCTACATTAGTCTGAGATTTTAAGACGGATTCACCTCATTAGTTTGTCGATTATAGATGCTTCACCCCATATTTATTTGGAGCAGGGAATATAGTGTTGAAATAATTTGAGAAAGTTGACAGAATGAATATAAACACCATATGAGGAGGACCACTTTATTGACAACGTTTCGCACATAGCACCTGAAGAAGCTCTATGCGAAAAGTTGTCAATAAAGTGCTCCTCCTCAAATGGTGATAATATTCAGGGTCCTCTCTTCCTCCTTCATACTCCAGCTCTGCACTATTTCTTAGCTTCTCTATTTCTTGTACTATTTTTATATTATTCTCATGGCCTTCTTTTATCACCTAATCTTCCTTCGCAGCCTTCTTTTATCGCCTAATCTTCCTTCTCAGCCTTCTTCGTTGCCTCTATCTTGCGGTGTTTCTGATACTGTAACTCCCCTTTTTACCAGCATGTCAGTTCATACCCATATACAAAAACATCTCTTATATTATCTACAATGTCTCATCTTCTTGCTGTCCTGTCTTCTCTCTTATATTTTCCCTTAGTTGTATTTAGACGATTTGGTGCAGTTTAAGAAGGATCTGTGGCAGTGAAAATGGTTAAGTGAGATAGTTCGAAGCCGGTTAATTGCTTGTGGCCCTTTTTAAGCTGAATAAAATGTCCTTATAGTACCCAGAAGTAAAGTTAAAAAGGACGGCACCGGTACTGAAAGGGTTAAAATCCTATTCCGCTTACCGCCCGTATTTTTCTTTGCCTTCCCTTATTTCGGTACTTCTATCCATCCATTCATTTATTTCATTATTTTTACTCCTCATCCTAGCCTCAATTCTTCTCTCCCGTCACTCCCTCCTCCATGTCGCACTAGCTTTTAATATTCTTCCCTCGTCTTTTTCCTCTCCCCTCCCCCATTTGTTTATATCTCCATTCTCCCCTTAGCTACCATTCCTTCATATCTTATACACTCCCCTCATTATCCGGTAAATTTCTAAATCTTGCATAATTTTGTTATTCCTCGCCCTATCCTCATTCTCCTTCATTTTCTTATTCCTCACCGTACTCTCAATTCCCCCCCCCCCCCCCTCTCTCTCTCTCTCTCCACGTCGCACCAGTTTTTCCGGGCGGTCATCCATCATAAAATGTGTTGGTGCCGCTCTCCGCCTTTGTTTCCCCCAATTGTTTCCTCTCAGTGGCTCGTTGGGGGCCCTTCTAGCCTTCGTGTCACCCCCCCCCCCCCCCCCCCCCCCCCTTTTTATGACCCCGGACTGAAAGGAGGCAGGTTTGTTGAGTGGTGCTTAGGTGTTGTGGTCATTGTTTGTTTGTTAACCTATGCTCGATGATGTTTGGAAGAATTTAACAGTGGAGTCTCTTATTAGTTGGGCCTTTTAATCTTTCGTACCATCGCAGACCTTAATTTTGATCCCGAATTGAAACAAGGAAGGTTTGTTTTGTGGTGCTTTTATGTTGTGGTCATTGTATGTTGGTGTTTAATTGTACTCCATGCTCAGTGATGTTTGTCGGAATGTATAGGGGGAGCGTTTTATTATCTGAAGCTTTCAAGTCTGTGTCACCACCAACCCATTTTATGATCCCGGACTTTAAGGGGAGATGGGTCGTTTTTTTTTGGTCCCTCTTCTTCCTCGTGTTTAACCCCATTAGTTTTCAGATTTTAAGATATTCGGCCAATTAGTTTGACGATTTTAACACCTTTCACCCCATTTCGTTGTCAATTTTAAGACCTTTCGTGCCATTTAGGTGTCGATTTTATCCTGGCGAGCATTAGCGAGGCTGTAATTTTAAGAGGAACCGGCCTTTGGCCGGCTACCGAAAAATTTACAAATATATCTTGAAGGGGGGGTCTATGGATTGTTTTTTAAGTTTGATGGATGTCTAGGGATGAAACTAAACAAACAAATACATCTATAAATGAATAGACCAAACAAATAGCCACTGTCCCCTTAAAGGAGACATTTTTTTTTTTTTTTTTTTGTCTATGTAATTGAGGGAGGCAAAAGGCATAACTGCCTATAGCGAGTGCCCCCCCCCCCCCCCCCATAGTTGAAAGAGTGACAGGGCCAAAATCAAGGGACGTTCGAGCCAAAATGCCTGGACACACGGAGTTTGAAGCAATTTAAGTCATAGGAAGAGGGAAAGACTGATTCTGGGAGAGAGTTCCAGAGCTCAGCTGTTGAGTAGAAGAAAGTTTGAGAGTAACGTTTCACTCTTGGGTTGGAGAGTTGCACAGAGTAGGGGTGGGATTGAGTTGCATGACGGGTACCACGTGCCCTACGTAAAGGAGGTGGTATGCACTGGGATAGCTCTGAGGAACACTGATTATTATAGTAGCGATAGAATAGCGAGAGAGTTGCAACATTGCGGCGGAGAGAGAGAGATTGCAGAGAGTTGGTGAGTGGACGGGAGTTAATGATACGAAAGGCCTTCCTTTCAACTTTGTCTAGGAGAGCGGTGTGAGAGGAACCTCCCCACACATGTGAACAATACTCAATACAAGGGCGCACTATGCCCCTGTACAGAGCAAGAAGCTGTGCAGGGGAAAAGAACCCCCTAAGGCGGTTGAGCACACCCAGCTTCTGGGAGGCTGCCTTAGCAAGACTGGTAATATGGTCCTTCCAAATGAGATCCTTTGATCCTTTGATGTTGTGGTCAGTGTTGATAATTAATGATAGGCAATACTCAGTGCTGTTTGGAACATTGGAACAAAAACTGTACTTGGAATATAATGTTATATAGTTCAGTCACTGCTTATTGTCAACACTGCTCTCTGTTTTGACCCCGAACATTATGATGTATAATGTTTGGTGATGCTGAATGAGGTTTGGGATAAATTTCAAGTTTCATATCTGTGGCTTTCAATTTTTTGTGGCACCGCTCTGACTAAATTATGTTAGTTCGCTCGGTGGTACTTTGGTTTCCGGTATACGCTTGATTATAATATGATATTATTCAAGACAGTTTTGACATTTATATCTCAAATATGTCACCTAATCCTTGTGTTGGCAAGTAAAGGATTCGTAATGTGTGCGGTTTACACTGATTCACTACAAAAGTGTTTGGTCGGTATATTTTTTTGTTGTAAATTGACGAATGGAGTGCATAGTATGCATTAGCTTGATGAGAGAGAGAGAGAGTGTGTGGGGGGGGGGCGGGGGGGGAGGGTAGGTTAATATTTTTGATGATGTATGTTTTTTAGAATGAAATTATTATAATAGTTATATCTACTATAGTCTAATAATAATAATAATAATTTATTATTATTATTATTATTATTATTATTATTATTACTCCTCAAGCTTCTTGTCAACAAGATTTCACTGGGTACAGCTCGTTAAGGAAATCGACCTCTACGTCCTCCTAGGCGTTTTTTGGTCCTCAAGGTTCCTTATTGTTATTATCTGCACCCAAGATGCTGCTGTTTATCCATTTAACTCGCCGGGCAATACTTATGGAAGCTTTGGTCAGTTTTTTTTATCTTTTTCATTAATCTAATCCTCTATCCCAGCCGATTCCCAAATCCACTACCAAAAATGTGTACTATCGCTTGTTGTTCACCCACAGTTATCGCCTTACAAACTTTAATATGCATCAGATAGAGGGAGGGCAATACTACAATATTATTGAAAGAAAATCCATGAAACCTCTAATGATTATCGTGAAAAATTAATATTAGGAATGTTTCCCAACTATAATGATGATATTCTGCACTTAAACTTAAGATATTTCGGAAACTCACAAAATGACTGTCTGTGTTTGTAATATGAAATCACAAGTATTATCATCGTGAAAATTTATGCCGAAAATATAATTCCGTTCGTGCGTAATTAAACGGACAATTTCAAAGATATTTTCAGTGACAACATTGATTTATTAGGAGTGCACTAAATAGTATGTTGTATGCTTTTTCCATCGGCATCATCAAAATTTATGTCCCCTAAATCTTTGATTTTATCTGAATATTTCCATCCCTGTCATGCGAAGAATAATCACAAAATGTTTTGCTTTATTTATCTAGTAAACTATGCGGCTATTAAATATAGTTCCAGATTTATGGCAATGTATAAGGAAGCTTTAAAATCAAGAACCAAGTGTCTACCACTAAAACTTTATTTAATACGATTATTTTCGTATCCGTATATACCAGTGACCGTAATGCTGGGATCACACATTCCCGTATATTGCTCCCGACAGCTCCCGTCAGGCGTAATCGCCAATTTTTTGTTCTGTCGGGCGTAGTCCGGCCGTGTACGTCCATATCACCACGATTATTGCATTTTCCCGACAGACGTACCGTGACGGGGCCATTGTTACGTCAGTCGTAATGTAGTCGTAATGAACTACGTACGTGTTTGCGACTTGCGTAAGCATGTCCCCGTTAGTCCGCATGGGCTGCCCGATTTGCGGAAACACAGGCCACGTCCATGCCACGTCCCCACAAGACCTGCGTAGCTGAGGCCGTATGTCTTGGGACTTTTTAGGACTTACCTCGACCGTTTTCGGACAATCGTTGGCACACCCCGTCTGTCCAAACACAGACAAAGACAGTCTTTGTCAACCACGTAGGTCTGGCTTGGAATCTGGGAACTACAAAAGGGCAGGAATGGCCACACCATTCCCATTCCCAGTCCTTCATCGGCACCATGAACAACATCGCGGAATTCATCCTGGAGGGTTCAATTTTGTGAACT
>CM064529.1:17127550-17130124 GCA_032716605.1 Paralithodes platypus | reverse complement strand
CAAATACTTCCAGAGATGAAAAGCTTCTTAAGTAATTCTAAGTCAAAACACTGCTTAGTACACATAGGCTTTTTTGGGGTATTGTTTTGTAGTTATGGACCACTTAAATTCCGCATTTGGTGTTTTTTGTAATTTCTAACCCTGGTTTTTCTTCAATAAGATGAGGATAGGAAAAAAGTGTATTACGATAGCATGGTATCTACTACTTAAAAAACCGACACCAAAAACTTCCCTACAATTCGTAACTTCAATATTCCCTTGACATGGAGTTGCATATTACAAGAAAACCAACAAAACTTAATTTTAAGACTCATCATCACGGACAGAAGAACAGGGAGCTACAGAGGATTTGTTGTTGTTTTTCATTCAGTATAGATACCATGCACCATCATACAGCATTTAACGTTATCAGCTAGTAATTTTACATTACTCGGAAAAATGGGTTTTTTTTTTTAAACTGACCAGAGAAAGAAAAACGACAAAAAATCCTCTGTAGCTCCTTTCTTCTTTCCGTGATGATGAGCTTAAAATTAAATTTTGTTGGTTTCTTGTAATATTCAGTTTGAAGTATTGATATCATGCTTTCATAATACACTTTATAGTTTTATTCCTATCCTCATCTTATTGAAGAAAAACAGGCTTAGAAATTACAAAAAACACCAAAATGCCGACTTTAAGGGTCCATAACTACAAAACAATACCCCAAAAAGCCTATGTGTATATAAGTTTTTACTTAGAATCACTTAATCTTTCATCTCTGGAAGTATCTGACAAAACTCGCGGGACACCCTGTATTAATCTTAAAGAGTGAAAGATATATCCATCAACTCCTTATATCTGTTGATGAATTTGTATACCATCAATATATTCATAGACTAATACAACTGAATCCAACAGACTTTGCTACACTATTACTAAGTACGCACGATAATTATTGAAACCAATCCGTAGTGACACGCATGAAACGCACTGCCATCGCACTTGCACCCCATATGGCCCATTTAAAACAATTATAGTAGCTACACAAATATTTACAAAAAATCAAACACTACAGCTTTATCTTTCAATGCTTATAATTGTCAATACAAATAAGACAATAATTGGCAATAATTCGTAAGCCTTTAAGGGGATCACCGTATTTGTTTTGTCATTCTCTCCTTTTCTCTCTTTCCCTGGCTTATATCCATTCGGCCCCATTCAGTCAACTGTTTTAAGAAGTTTATCCCCATCCAGGTGTCGATTTCTTCCTGGCGAGCGATAGCAAGCCAGTTTTGTATGAAGAAATCCGGCTTCGCTGGAGAATTTTTTCGATCGAAAAATGTACAAATTTAGCCTGCTGTCAAAACATTATTAAAAATATGCTGGCTCGCTACCGGTCGCCAGGAAAAAATCGACACCTGGATGGGAATAAACGTCTTAAAACAGTAGGCTAAATAGGGCCGAATGGATACTACCCAGAGAGAGAGGGAGAAAGAGAGAACATATAAACGAGGTGGGCAGATAGAACGATACAAGATTAGGGGAAGCAAAACAAGGACAATACTCTTAAATAATCGACAAAGTTAGAAAAATATAATCAAACCAAACTGTGAAAGATGAACAGAAATAGAAATGATCAGGACATAATCGGATTAATCACACACTAGATATGAGATGGCGAATTCTTCAAGGTAGCCACTGAGGGAGCGTGTGTTTACGTCGTTGAGATGTGGAGGATTTGTTGATATATCCGAGGAATTACCTGTACGGCACGAACCACCAACGAAATTTGTGGTATTATCATTATTATCATTATTATTAATATTATTATTATTATTATTATTATTATTATTATTAGTAGTAGTAGTAGTAGTGTAATAGTAGTTTAGTGGTATTAGCATTTATATTATTTTTTGTTTTCCGTTTTTACGTGTTTTCGTAATCTGGACTATACTGTGTTCTAAGGGAGATCGGGATAGTAAAAACCAATGAAAGTGGACAGTTTATTACAAGATATAGGATGATAGAACACACAGGTAAAACTAAAGGAAAGGGAGAAGCAGGGAAGGGCGGCTGGCGGGAGGAGGACGAAATTGCTCAAAATTGATAACTTCGAGAGCCCTGAGGTCCGTCGGTGGAGGCTTTGATGGGGGGGAGAGGGCGGGGGGCATGGCAGGAAACACGATAAAGAAAGGAACACGGAGAGGACTGAGGAGCTGGAAGAAGAGTAAGCCAGTAATACATTGGCTGGAACACGTATAGGATAATTGATGGTTAATCTATGAAAGGGATTTTGTAAATGTATAAATTTATATAATGAGAAACTCAATTTAGAGAGAGAGATAGATAGATAGATAGATAGATAGATAGATAGATAGATAGATAGATAGATAGATAGATACATACATGTATACCGGTACTTAGATAGAAGGTTGGTAGATAGTGATATACATTATGTGTTTAAATATTCAAGTGGAACACCTGAAATAAGTAGTATGGCAAAACGATGCAAAGCAATACATAATAAAATACACATTTATATAATAGTGAACCTAGTGGATATATGCAAGCATAATAATGAACACAACCACACGG
>CM064529.1:17070050-17122550 GCA_032716605.1 Paralithodes platypus | reverse complement strand
GAAGTATTATTATTGGTTACCCCTTCTATTCTTTCTATATTTAGGGTATTGTTTGCAGTTTAAGAAGGATCTGTGGAAGTAAAAAGGGTTAAGGGAGATAGTTCGAAGCCTATAAAATGCTGGAGGCCCTTTTTGAACTGAATAAAATTGTCTAATAGTAGCTTTCTCTGGCTTGTATCCATTCGGCCCCATTCAGCCTACTGTTTTAAGACTTTTATCCCCATCCAGGTGTTGATTTCTTCCTGGCGAGCGATAGCGAGAATGCATTGTATGGAGTAATCCGGCTTCGCCGGAGACATTTTTCTATCGACAAATGTACAAAGTTAGCCTGCTATCAATTTTGTTTTAAATATAAGCTGGCTCGCTACCGCTCGCCAGTAAAAAATCGACACCTGGATGGGGATAAACGTCTTAAAACAGTAGGCTGAATGGGGCTGAATAATTACAAGCAAGAGAGAGAGGGAGAGAGAAGAAAAACCGAGGTGGGCCCCCTTAACTGACTAAAGATGTGGTAAGCTTGCACTTTGTTGACTAATTTTCATTATTAGCGAACCTTAAACACCGAGGGGAATAACATCACTATGTAATTCAAATAAATCAAATTATATATATATATATATATATATATAAGAATTATATATATATATATATATATATATATATATAAGAATTCGACCATAATCTGCATTGTAGTAAAATAATTATGAGACAAATTATGGACTTATGGAAAAAAAATGGACTTATTATATCATCTTAATGCCTCGCCGACCTCTAAGACTTTAAGTAATGCAAATGGCTTTTTATAATAGCTCTCTTAATTATACTCTTAACTACACTCCTCCCTCCTTCCAGGGGATACTCTCGCATTTTTCCTCATTTTATGCTTCTCCTATTATCCAGTGTATACGACTGCAATATAAATTAATTCGCAATATAAATGAAAATTACTCTATGAGCGTTTTGAAGAATTGGAGAAAATAAAAATAGATGATCAAAAGAAAGGTAAGTGGAGAATAAGAAGAAAGAAAATGATTAAGACTTTTAATAAAACAAAGATAAATATCAATGTAAGCATTATTTAGAGCAAATATAATAGGGCAGGAGTATTAAGGGGGGTCACCGTTTTTTTTATTTTTTTATCCTATCCATTTTTCTCTTTCCCTGGCTTGTATCCATTCGGCCAACTGTTTTAAGACGTTTATCCCCATCCAGGTGTCGATTTCTTCCTGGCGAGCGATAGCGAGCCAGTATTGTATGGAGAAATCCGGTTTTGCCGGAGACATTTTTCTATCGAAAAATGTACAAATTTAGCTTGCTGTCAAAACAAAAATATATATATATATACATATACTGCTCTCCAGGAAAATATTGACACCTGGATGGGGGGTAAACGTCTTAAAACAGTAGGCTGAATGGGGCCGAATGGATACAAGCCAAAGAGAGAGGGAGACAAAGAGAAAACAAAACGATGTGGGGCCCCCTTAAGAACATACTGGAGGAAGTGATACGAGTACAGTAGTAATATACAGTATATGTAAGGTAGATGTAGAAATTATACTGTATACATTTACTGCTTACCGTTTATATATATACATTACAGCAGGTAAATAGAGATATAGAGATATAGAGATAGTAAATAGAGGTGTATCACTTATTAGCGCGACTGTACCTATGATTTTCAAACTTAATTATTGATATCAAAATGACAAATACAAAACCCTACTTATTTTTAGAGTACGAACCGTAGGTAAAAAAAAAAAAAAAAAAAAAAAAAGACAAGACGAAACCATACATTGGGCTTAGTAAAACAAATGATCTGCTCATTATCAATTTTAACACAATCACAGCCATACCGGTATATATAATTCTTACATTAATTATTTTCAAGGCAAGATACCATGAATTACATAAAAAAAAAAATGTGGGCAAAGGACACCCGCACACAACTCCACAACAAACGTCAATAATTAAGTTGTTGCCAATTAAATATTCACTATATTCGGGGTCACTTTTTGGTTTTTGAAAGACTTCATGATGAATAAATGTTAGGGTTGCATGTACGTGTGAGCCTTGGTCAGCCAAAGGAAACACTCTTGGTAGTGGACACAAAGAGAGAAATTACCATCTACAGTACACTAAGTATGTAAAAGCCCCCAAGCTCCATAACCACCTTGTTACCTTAAGAGGAATGGTTTCTGAAAGCTACCCGCGTTCTTTCTGTGTTTGGGAGACACAAAATATGCCAACTCGGTACATAACAACACGAATGGAATAATACCGTAGACAAATAAAAATAGAGGAATGTTTGCCTGATATCAGTTCATCTACTTTTAATTATATCTCGTCAGAAAGATGAAGGTATGATAATACACCTACAGTATATCACGCGGTGAATCGGCCCTCTCGTGTGTGTGTGTGTGTGTGTGTGTGTGTGTGTGTGTGTGTGTGTGTGTGTGTGTGTGTGTGTGTGTGTGTGTGTGTGCGCGTGCGTGCGTGTGTGTGTTAAAGTTTCGAGGTAGTGGTTACTCCATTACCAATAGATAGCGGCAGTTTATTTACACAACAAACTTGGTTGATGATTGCTGCTCAATAGCACCGTCACAGACTTTAAATAAGAAATGTATTTTTCTGACAACATGCAACGAAAATATATAAGTTACAAATAAATTATACTAGCAGGCTCTTTATTTTTCTCTTCTTTGGCCTAAATAGGTTCTCAAGATCCTCAGATTTTTTTGAAAGAAGATCAAATTACATAAATTGTCATATTGAAAAAGGTTAAAAGGAGCAGTATCTTTGCTAAAAAAAAATGTATTACATGAATTCAATATACACCAAATACAAAATACAGAACAAAAGAGAGTGGTACCGGTAGTGGTATATACAGAACAAAATAGAGTGGTAGTGATAAATACAGACAATTACCATGATACCACCACACCACGTAGAATACATTATTCATGACCTGCAGACCAATTACAACAGCAGGTCAATGTGCCCCTATGTCTTCCTCCCACACAACAGAGTCAACGACCTAACTGTTGCAACGTTGGGAGCCATACCTTAGCTCGAGATATAATATTCTATCAATAAATTATAACCGTCGTCTAGAAATATCTGTAATTCATACTTACTACTCATTATAACCAAACTAATATCAAATACAACAATGGGAACTCATATTTCTAGCCCGTTGAGCATTTATTGTATTTATATTTGATGTATTCATTTGTTATGTGTACAATAACCCCTCACTGAACTCCGTCCACCATGAACACTAAGAATACACAATTTAAACAATATAACACATGCAAATAAGATAAAAAGTAGCTAAATAATAAATATGGTTTAAAACTATCTTACCCTAAATTTGTTACTTAAGAAAGTTAGTTGCGATTTTGTAATATATTAATAAGGCAGAATTATTATGTTCACAGTAAGTTACTGAGATAATAGCGTATGTTACGTAACTATAACTCGGTTCTATTTCAGTTGATGGAAAAATAAATCACTTAAAGAAAACTGATGTTTCGATACTTAATGGCAAAATATGAAACTACTGTCTGTCAAATTAATGCCAAATTTTCACAATTAACATGTTTCGCTTCAAATTCCTTGTAATGGCCGAATAGTCGAGATGAGGACATGGAAATTTACCGTCAGTTGGGGAGAAAACCCAGGCTTAGATAGAGTGCAAACTCACCAACGAACTGAACAAGTTAACAGCTTTGTGCAAATTATGCCGGTATTAAACGAGTACTCTTTCTTGCAACTTTCTTCGTCAATTCTGCTACACAGTTTCAGTATATAGTTGGCATACAAATTCAGTTACCTAAACTATTCAGCCTTTCGTGTAGTTTCAGATACCAGTGCGAAAGATGCGAGTAGTGCTACAAACATTTTGGTCGTCAACAATTTACGATAAAGGGTCTCATGTGATTATTTCTTTAGGCCTTAGGCTGAGCTTCATTTGACCCATGCTAAATTATCTGACTTTCCTGTTGAAAGATCATAAATACTACCTACCTATATATATATATATATATATATATATATATATATATATAGTATATACCATACTTTCTTTTTCCCAACCCCCATAACTCAACCACCTTCAATTCCACACTCCCTTATACCTCCAAAGTAACTTATTTATATAACCATCATCATTACAATCCCAAATTCCATTATCTTTGTTACTAATTCCACTATTTACAATCCCAACCCGTAACTCTCCATCATCACTATCAAAACTAGTATTTTAAACCACAAATATCGTCACAACCAACTTTTAGACATCAAATTTCCTCTCTCACTACCAAGAAAACACTCAATTTCATTATACTCAGCAGAATAATTTAATTTCCACCATGACAACTACAGCAAAATCACGAATAGCAAGACATAGGACACGATCAACAAACAACAGAATGACAATAAAAACAATATTGAATGATAAAGTTGGTCACACATCATTGTTTGCATTAGTTTCGGAATTAATGACAACATAACATTTGGTGGCGAATCTAATTAACCCCCATTATGTTCAAACAGTCACCTACAGTATAGTATATACCTATGGAGTCAATGGCTAACTAGGAAGTAAAACACTAAATTTCGAGCATATCATTATCGAAGATTTCTCATGGTAATTCCTAGAGGGGTTCAACAAGGAGGGAGTAATGGGTGAGAGCGTTATCTAATGTCAGTAAAACGTTAACGATATGAAATTCGGGCAGCAAATGAAGGTAATAGCCAAGTTGCGTCAAAATACTGTCATTCGTTTTGAAGCTTGCCACTTTACTCACAGACACACACACACGAGCGAAAACAGTATTGTGCACTGCTATGCCACTGAAAGGTAACACAAACTACAGCTACCCCACTACCACCCCTAATCCAACTTAACCACCTCCTCCATTTCGTCTGATTCAGTGACCCAGCAACATAAGGGTATAACCGTCCATAATAACTGGTGCCATATATTTCACCTATAGATCACTCTCATTTAGCTACATACCTATACCTAAAACAGCTTAGACAACTGACATCACCACTATCATAACAACAACGAACAATAATAACAACCATAACTTCCATTTCAATTACACAAACAATCACCAACATCAAATCAACAACGGAAAAAAGCAACTCCTCTACCACCCATCCCTAAATCCACCTCCTCTAACCCCACCACCACCACCACCTCCTTTAACCCCACCACCAACACTACCTCCACCTCCTCCAACCCCACCACCACCAACACCCACTACCTCCTTCTCCTATACCCCCACCACCACTACCTCCACCTCCTCTAACCCCACCACCACCAATACCTCCTCTATCCCCACCACCACCACCACTCCCTCCACCTCCTCCTCGATGACCCAACTAGATAAGGGTCCCACTAAACTATTACCGTCTGACTGGTGCCATATCTCGCCTCGGGATCTCCCTCATCAGTATCTAGCACGGAACCCGAATATAGCCCAGGGGGCGTCATTCGTAGCGGCTATTATAGGGTTGCGATACGGATCTGTTGTGTGTGTGTGTGGGGGGGAGGGGGGGGGGATTAGTGACTGCGTGTGTGTTATCTTAATGTATATCTATTAACTGAGACATGCCGCCTTGTCTTTTAGTGATATAAATAGAAAATATTTTATATGAATCACATGATTTCATTAATTTAATTTGGGGTGTTATTGGTGCTAAAAACGATTATACAAATAATATATACCGAGTAAATGTACGTATCGATTTCCTTAAATGAATAAAGGGTACAGATCCCAAGAACAACCTGGTACAAACTAAGTGGAGGACTGGCTGATTTCTATCACCATATTCACTAAATGCATAATTCTAATGACAATTAATTATTTGTCATACTTGATCAAATTTCAAAATGATTAATTAATATAATACTTCAAACTATAAGTAACCTGTGTGTGCACTGTGCAGTAAATTCAGTCACCCCTTCCTTATCTTTCGAACTGGATTCAGGTTTTGGCAATTGTACATATATGGATAGAACATAGTTGTATTCAATAAACATATATTAGAAGGAATTTGAAAATACAAATTCATGCATAAAAGCCATGTTGGAGTATGCTACATAGATGATCCAATTTCACAATGTATACTATTGTATAATGTGGACCCTATTGTATACCTATGTGCTCGTTTATGCTTGCGTGTGTGTGTTTATGTTTTGGCACACATAATTATTATAATTTTCCAACTTAAGGGGGGATCGGCCGGTTTTCTGGACCACTTTCTCCCTCATGTTTAGCCCCATTAGTTTTCAGATGTTAAAATGTTTGCCCCATTAGTTAGTAGATTTTATGAGCTTTCGCCCCATTTTGTTGTCAATATCTAGACCTTTCGTGCTATTTAGGTGTCGATTTTTTCCCTGGCGAACGATAGTGAGCCTGTAATGTTGGAAGAACCGGCCTTTGGCCGGGACATTTTTCTACCGAAAAATGTACAAATTAATCTAGAAGGGGGATCTAATGGATGGTTTTTTTTTTTTTTATTATTTGATGGAGGTCTAGGGAGGAAACTAGAAAAATAATTAATACATGCACAAATCGTCCAAAAAGTGAACCATCTCCCCTTAATCCAGCTTTCTTGAGCCCAGTTTTGCGTGTTATTCGCGGGTCCGAGCAGCAACAGCTTTTCTCTCTCTTTCACTGCCTGGGTGGGTGGACTCACAACACCGTGGAGCAACGCCTTGTATAATATACTCGCGGGTTCTGGGCCGGGGAACATAATATGCTAGGTTGGTTCCGTACAAAGGTGGGCCAGACCTGGCTGGAAACGGTGCTGGTGGAAGGGCTGAAGGAGGGGAAAATATTACAGTTTGAGATAAGGAATAAGAGTACCGGTATATACTGTATAGGGCTGGAGGAGGGCAAAATGTTAAAGTTTGAGATAGGGTGTAGGAGTGTATATAGGGCCGGAGGAGGGCAAAATGTTAAAGTTTGAGATAGGGTGTACTGTAGAAGTGTATATAGGGCTGGAGGAGGGCAAAATGTTAAAGTTTGAGATAGGGTGTAGGAGTGTATATAGGGCCGGAGGAGGGCAAAATGTTAAAGTTTGAGATAGGGTGTACTGTAGAAGTGTATATAGGGCTGGAGGAGGGCAAAATGTTAAAGTTTGAGATAGGGTGTAGGAGTGTATATAGGGCCGGAGGAGGGCAAAATGTTAAAGTTTGAGATAGGGTGTACTGTAGAAGTGTATATAGGGCTGGAGGAGGGCAAAATGTTAAAGTTTGAGATAGGGTGTAGGAGTGTATATAGGGCCGGAGGAGGGCAAAATGTTAAAGTTTGAGATAGGGTGTAGAAGTGTATATAGGGCTGGAGGAGGGCAAAATGTTTAAAGTTTGAGATAGGGTGTAGGAGTGTATATAGGGCCGGAGGAGGGCAAAATGTTAAAGTTTGAGATAGGGTGTAGAAGTGTATATAGGGCTGGAGGAGGGCAAAATGTTAAAGTCTGAGATAGGGTGTAGGAGTGTATATAGGGCCGGAGGAGGGCAAAATGTTAAAGTTTGAGATAGGGTGTAGAAGTGTATATAGGGCTGGAGGAGGGCAAAATGTTAAAGTTTGAGATAGGGTGTAGGAGTGTATATAGGGCCGGAGGAGGGCAAAATGTTAAAGTTTGAGATAGGGTGTAGAAGTGTATATAGGGCTGGAGGAGGGCAAAAGGTTAAAGTTTGAGATAGGGTCTAGGAGTGTATATAGGGCCGGAGGAGGGCAAAATGTTAAAGTTTGAGATAGGGTGTAGAAGTGTATATAGGGCTGGAGGAGGGCAAAATGTTAAAGTTTGAGATAGGGTGTAGGAGTGTATATAGGGCCGGAGGAGGGCAAAATGTTAAAGTTTGAGATAGGGTGTAGAAGTGTATATAGGGCTGGAGGAGGGCAAAATGTTAAAGTTTGAGATAGGGTGTAGGAGTGTATATAGGGCCGGAGGAGGGCAAAATTTTAAAGTTTGAGATAGGGTGTACTGTAGAAGTGTATATAGGGCGGGAGGAGGGCAAAATGTTAAAGTTTGAGATAGGGTGTAGGAGTGTATATAGGGCCGGAGGAGGGCAAAATTTTTAAGTTTGAGATAGGGTGTACTGTAGAAGTGTATATAGGGCTGGAGGAGGGCAAAATGTTAAAGTTTGAGATAGGGTGTAGGAGTGTATATAGGGCCGGAGGAGGGCAAAATTTTAAAGTTTGAGATAGGGTGTAGAAGTGTATATAGGGCCGGAGGAGGGCAAAATGTTAAAGTTTGAGATAGGGTGTAGAAGTGTATATAGGGCCGGAGGAGGGCAAAATGTTAAAGTTTGAGATAGGGTGTAGAAGTGTATATAGGGCCGGAGGAGGGCAAAATGTTAAAGTTTGAGATAGGGTGTAGAAGTGTATATAGGGCCGGAGGAGGGCAAAATGTTAAAGTTTGAGATAGGGTGTAGGAGTGTATATAGGGCCGGAGGAGGGCAAATGTTAAAGTTTGAGATAGGGTGTAGAAGTGTATATAGGGCCGGAGGAGGGCAAAATGTTAAAGTTTGAGATAGGGTGTAGAAGTGTATATAGGGCCGGAGGAGGGCAAAATGTTAAAGTTTGAGATAGGGTGTAGGAGTGTATATAGGGCCGGAGGAGGCCAAAATGTTAAAGTTTGAGATAGGGTGTAGAAGTGTATATAGGGCCGGAGGAGGGCAAAATGTTAAAGTTTGAGATAGGGTGTACTGTAGAAGTGTATATAGGGCTGGAGGAGGGCAAAATTTTAAAGTTTGAGATAGGGTGTACTGTAGAAGTGTATATAGGGCCGGAGGAGGGCAAAATGTTAAAGTTTGAGATAGGGTGTAGAAGTGTATATAGGGCCGGAGGAGGGCAAAATGTTAAAGTTTGAGATAGGGTGTAGAAGTGTATATAGGGCCGGAGGGCAAAATGTTAAAGTTTGAGATAGGGTGTAGAAGTGTATATAGGGCCGGAGGAGGGCAAAATGTTAAAGTTTGAGATAGGGTGTAGAAGTGTATATAGGGCCGGAGGAGGGCAAAATGTTAAAGTTTGAGATAGGGTGTAGAAGTGTATATAGGGCCGGAGGACGGCAAAATGTTAAAGTTTGAGATAGGGTGTAGGAGTGTATATAGGGCCGGAGGAGGGCAAAATGTTAAAGTTTGAGATAGGGTGTAGAAGTGTATATAGGGCCGGAGGAGGGCAAAATGTTAAAGTTTGAGATAGGGTGTAGGAGTGTATATAGGGCCGGAGGAGGGCAAAATGTTAAAGTTTGAGATAGGGTGTAGGAGTGTATATAGGGCCGGAGGAGGGCAAAATGTTAAAGTTTGAGATAGGGTGTAGAAGTGTATATAGGGCCGGAGGAGGGCAAAATGTTAAAGTTTGAGATAGGGTGTAGAAGTGTATATAGGGCCGGAGGAGGGCAAAATGTTAAAGTTTGAGATAGGGTGTAGAAGTGTATATAGGGCCGGAGGAGGGCAAAATGTTAAAGTTTGAGATAGGGTGTAGGAGTGTATATAGGGCCGGAGGAGGGCAAAATGTTAAAGTTTGAGATAGGGTGTAGGAGTGTATATAGGGCCGGAGGAGGGCAAAATGTTAAAGTTTGAGATAGGGTGTAAGTGTATAGGGCCGGAGGAGGGCAAAATGTTAAAGTTTGAGATAGGGTGTAGAAGTGTATATAGGGCCGGAGGAGGGCAAAATGTTAAAGTTTGAGATAGGGAATAAGACTATATATAGGCGGAAGTGAAGGAAGAGTGAGAGTTGAAGAGAAAGAGGGAAAAAATTGAGAACGAAAAATTAAATCCTCGTATACGTGTTAGACTTCAACAAAGTAACAAATAGATAACTGAAACTGAAATGGCTCCATGGCGAAGATAATTCATTGCACTCACAAGAGCTTGTATGTCATGTATGTATTCCCAGGTTCTGAGGCGGGGAACGTATGCTAGGTTGGTTCCGCACAATGGGGAACAGTCGGGGGAACCTGGCTGGAAACGGTGCTGGTGGTGAGGAAGAGGATGACAAACAAAAATAAGTAAATAAATAAATAAAATAAATACAAGAACAAAAAACTAATAATAATAATAATTAAAACTAATAATAATAATAAAACTAATAATACAACAAACTCAAGACAAAAATAAGGCAAATATAGAAAGAAAGAAAGAAAGAAAGAAAGAAAATAATACAAAATCAAATGTATACATTAATATTTGTATTTGAGAAAGTTAATAAAATAAGAATCAAGGAGTACAATGGAGTACAAAGGAAATCAAGCAACAACAGGTCTAGTGACCCTTCTAGGCTGCTTGTCCTCCAAAACACTGAGGATCAAGTGTCCAAACAGTGGTTTAGAGTGGGTAAGGGAACATTGGAAAGGGAACTACTGCCCTGGAACTAATGTCCGTGGCAGGACTAGGAAGTTAGTAGGGGACATAATTATGGGTTAGTAACTGAGGGGAGGATAAAATAAAGTTATTCATTTACAAACGCAGTCAGTCGCAGTCAGTCAGTCAGAGGTAGAAGGAAGGAGTGAAGGAAAGGAAGAACAAGGGGAGAAGGAGACGGAGTGAAAACAAAATTGGTTTGAGATATGGAATAATCGGAGAGTAAGGATGAAGGTAAGGGAGCCCACCTCGCTGTTTTTATATTTCTCTCTCTCTCTGTTTGGCTTGTATCCATTCGGCCCCATTCAGCCTACTGTTTTAAGACGTTTACCGCCATTCAGGTGTCAATATGGCGGTAGCGAGCCAGTATATATATATTTTTGTTTTGACAGCAAGCTAAATTTGTACATTTTTCGATAGAAAAATTTCTCCGGCGAAGCCTGATTTCTCCATACAATGCTGGCTCGCTATCGCTCGCCAGGAAGAAATCAACACCTGGATGGGGATAAACGTCTTAACACAGTTGGCTGAATGGGGCCGAAAGGATACAAGCCCGAGGGAGAGAGAGAAAAAAAAGCGAGGTGGGCTCCCTTAAGGAAGATTAAGAAGTGGAGAACAACAAGAAGGATAAGAAGAAGAATAAGGTGAAGGGATGGAGGAAAGTGGACATAGAGAAAGTTAATAAACATATAAACTACTAGGTGTAAAACGTGAACTAGGAGGTGGGCATGAAGTAGGACAAGGCAGAGCACACACACACAAGAGTTGGAGAAGGATGACACCGATACACGTTTATAAGTGTGTGAATTTGTATTTTGTGTTTGTGTTCATTGTTTTTTGTTGTGTTTTGTGTTGTCCCTATTCTGGCTCTGTCTTGAGTCGCCTCCCTCCCCCCCCCCCCCACCACAACAAAAAAGAAGGAAAGTGGGGATTGGGCCTGAGTATATAGATAGATAGATAGATAGATATATAGATTAGATATATATAAAGCATAAATGAAGACTAAGGAGTAAAGGGGAAAAAAGGCAAAAAGATGTAGAGGTGCAAGGAGGAAAAGTATAATACAATAACAGCAATAAATAATAAAATAGGATGAAGACCCGGGAATAAAGAGGCATGTGAATTGATAGAAGGGTAAGTATGGGGGGGGGAGGAGAGAGAGAGAGAGAGAGAGAGAGAGAGAGAGAGAGAGAGAGAGAGAGAGAGAGAGAGAGAGAGAGAGAGAGAGAGAGCGCGAGAGAGAGAGAGAGGGGGGGGGGGGTGTTATTAACGTGAATATTTTACTACAAGAGGAGAATCAATAAGCAATACATTACGGTACGTAAATCGACCCTTTCAGCCCGATGAGGTATTTTTTTGCCTATTTCTGGTTACCATTAGGCGATTTTCTTTAGAACCAAAAGCAGTAACTAATATATCAATAACCCATATAAATAATATTGGTCCTTCTTAACTGCATAAAATGGTACAACGTTAGCCATAATTAAAGGTAAACAATGCGTCATCGTACTGAAGGGGTTCAACAGTTAAGGAAGAAAATTGCTACACAAATTGGATGTATGGGGCATCTAAGATCAATCAAATAACAACAACAATAATAATATTAATATAATTACAAAGCAAAAATAACTAAAATAATAATAAAATTATAGAACAACAACTAAAATAATGAAAACAAAATGATCAAACAACAACAATAATAATAATCATAACGAAATGACAAAACAATAACAAACATAGTAATAACGAAATGACAAAACAATAACAAACATAGTAATAACAAAATTATAAAACAATAATAACTAAAATACTAGCAAGTAAAACCAGATGATAAAATACAATGAAGATACTCTACAGTATATACTGGGGGAGGGAAAAAACATGGAGGAATAAATATGAAACCCAGAAGGTGGAAATAAATGATGGGACAACTCTGAAAAAAGAATGGATATGAAAAGCTGAAGGCACAGGCGGATGAAAACATATACTGTGTGTAAAGGTGTACCTTATAAAGAATGAAGATTTTAATTAATGACGTAGACACAAGTTTAGCATGAATGACAGGTAAGGGAAACAAAAGGATAGGTATTACAAACACGAAACGTACACCTTCCATCAACTGTTACAGAGCTACTTTAAATAATGTTACTTTATACATGTTTCTATATTATTAATACAAACTTGCAGGTACAATTTCACAAACTAAAGTAACGTTTAAGGTTGTAAAATATAGTGTGATACCTATAATGTAACATATACCTAAATGGCTATAATAGTATGAACAGAAACAGCTTTGTAACAATTATCTCTGTTGGCAGGTATACCAATGAAAATTGGAATGACATTATAAAACCCCTAAATGAGGTAGAGAACAGATAATAAAACAAACGGCACAGAAGAGTTACACTTTAAGACGTACAGGTTAGATAAAATGTGTGTTTGTGTATGTGTTTATAATTGTGATCGTGTGTGTCTGCGTGTGTGCATGAATATATGGGCTTATGTGTGTGTAAACCATTGTAGGCGTTCACCAAATACCGGTATATGAGAGTATTCCACGCATTGTTAATTGTGTGTATGTGTGACTGATATTAATTTCTAAACCAGATAACTTTTCATAAAGTGATATTTATGATAACATCATTTACATACCACATCATTTTCTGTTCAGATTTGTCATTTGTTGATTCACAACAAATATAAAAACAAAATCATGGTACTTTATTTTAATAAATATAAATAGTTTATGGTGTTCTGGTGGTATATTGTATAATAAACATAACTTATGATATATCATTGCATCTATTTAACATTTCGTATTCGATCGATCCCATTTTTTATGTTTCCATGTCATATTAGGTCAGGTTTCTGTCAAATTTTAATATCTATTTAAATACGATGTTTTACAAAGGATGTCCTGTGAAAAATTGACACGTAAGAATCCTTATATGTATTCAAAACAACACCTACATTCAGAATATCATGTATTAATTATATTACCTGACGCACCACAGTAATAGTGTAATGTATATCCATTATCAGTTTATTCAGTACGGCCAAATAATAAGTTTATAAATTTAATAGTACTGTACATTGTTTTCTTAGGTGCGTTTCCCGGCTACAGCAGGTTCACCTTAACCAAGCCACTTAACCACGCCACTCTCATACCTCTTTACGCTTCCTAACACAAAAATAACTACGAGCCTGCCTGCCTGCCACCCACCCCCACACCCCCACACACACACATCTACCCCCCCCCCCCCCCCCCCCACACACACACAATCTACACACACACACACTCATCTACCCCCCCCACACACACACATACTCATCTACACACACACACACACACACACTCCAAGATCTTGTATTCCATAGTATATATAGTTATATATATATATACTGTAGTTAACAATCCCAGGGATCTGCGCCCTATGCCGGTTAACCCATTTTGTACAGGCAACGTCTTTTTAATTATATGTCAGTTATATTTAGGCTATTGTGTGCAGTTTTACGAAGGAGCTGTGGTAGTAAAATGGGTTAAGTGAGATATTCGAAGCCTGTTAATTGTTGTAGGCCCTTTTAAAACTGGATAAAATGGTCTAATAATAACGAGAATAAAGTTAAAAGGACGACACTGGTACAGAAGGGGTTAAACAGAAGGGCAGGTCCAGGGATCTGCCTTGCTTAGGCCAATCGGCTTTCTGCAGACTCCCATTTTCTTATGTTCTTATGTAAAGAGTAACTACGAGATCTGAGTTACCCTGAGTACCCGAGCTAAGTTAAATCTCCATAGTCCCATACGTTTGGGAACTATAGTCTATTCGCTGTAAGTAGGCGAAAAATCATGACCTCTATCCTCTGTAACTCAAAAAGGACTATAGCAAATTGGCTGTACATTTCCACAGCTTTTCCTTGACTGACTCTTCCCAATGCTAGAAATATTAGCTCGATTAGTCTAGTCGTTTTTGAGTTACAGAGGTTAGTGGTTATGATTTCTCGCCTACTTACAGCGAATAGACTATAGGCAGTCTCAAACAGATATACAAACTTACTTTACAACTTTATTATATACAGTATAGATGAAATATAATTTACCTACACTTAACATGCTGTGAGATACACAGGTTGGTGAGTAGTTAGTACTATGATTTCAAAAGGTTATCAGCATATTATACTAGAAGCAGATATGAGTTCAAGATAAATGCATGACCATAACAAATTATGAACCGCCTCGTTATAGTGTACTATTGAAATTATAAGTACCGGAATTGAGAACAATAGATAATCAAAGGGTAAATTTGTATATAAAAAAAAGATAATTATAAAATAGATTGTATTGTAGATGGCATAGACATTCGTATCATTCTCTCAGTCTCTTCAGCAAACTAATCAAGTGTGAACCCCACCAAGGATTACACAGCTCTCATCCCGGCACCGTACCGAACTGTCTCCCAATGTGACGCTTCAACACAATGAACAAACACCGCGTCGCCAAGTTGGTAAAAACACTATATTGTTTGGGTTTCTTATACTGTTGCACCCGTCACTGTGGCAGGTCGGTGATGATGGTGGTGGCTGGGTGGGAACACAGAGGAGAAAAAACAGGTACGGATGGAAGTGAATAGATAAATAGCTAGCTAGCTAGCTAGATAGATAGAGATAGATAGATGGATACAAAGATGGATATACTGTATATATATACGGCCACGTACCTAGCAATTGTTTTCAGCTATTTACAGTACCAGTATTTAGAATAACTTTTTAGGGATACGATATATCTTCTATTAACTGGGAAACTCATGACTAGAACAGAGGACACGGTCACGGTATAATTATAAGGTTATATTTATAACATATATATATATATATATATATATATACTGTATATATATATAGATATATATATATATATATATATATATATATATATATATATATATATATATACTGTATATATACATCTTCTGCAAATAGGGCAAAGCGGACAGAGTACAAAGGAAAACAAGCAACAACAGATCATACGACTCCTCGAGGTAACGTGCCCTCCAAACACTGCTGTTCCAAGTGTTGCAACAGTATTTCGGAGAGAATGTGGGAAAGATGTGACAAGGAAGTGCTGCCCTGGGGCTTAGTTCATGGCATGTGTGATGTGTGAGTTGATATGTAAAAGGGATCTCGTAAGTGAAGAATAGCAAACACTATTGTTGTACCTTCACTCCTAACTTTCAGAGTATAGATTTCCCTGGGTCTCGGACAAGAGGGGACCAGGGCTTCTTCTTCACTTCTTCCTCTGCTTTTTTTCCAGGGTCTGGCTGTAGTCTCGTCGGGGTGTCTTCTCTAGGATCACAGACTTAATCTGCTGGGCTGTTGGTACACTCGGCAAAGGAGGTAAAACCTGGTTCACACATAGACGAGTCGGTGCCCGAGTCCAACACGAGTGACACTCGTCGATTATCGGCGTTGCTGGAGGCCGATTACTACACGAGTAGTAACTGATTCCGAGTCAACACGAGTCAACACGTGTTCATACAAGAGTCCGTACGAGTAACAGAGAGTCAACATAAGTGTAACACGAACCCAACACGAGTGTCATAAATTTGAAAAATAACGGTCAAATTCCAGGGTACGAAAACAAAGAGTTGGTACGAGTCAACACGAGTCAACAAGAGTGTAACAAGAGTCAACAAGAGTGTAACAAGAGTGTAACAAGAGTCACAATGAGTGCTCCCAAGAGTGGCCCCCATTGTGCAGGTGCCTGATTCACCCAAGAGTGTAACAAGAGTCAACATGAGTCACGAAGAGTTATGCAGAGTTCAACAAGAGTCAACACGAGTCTACACGTATGTCCTTCGGACTCGTGACGGGGACAAGAAATTTCATGCATGTATGAAATTTTTGGGCCACGTGGCGAGTACCCAGGACACACCCCGATACACGGAGAGTATACACGAGTGTAACACAAGTCTACACGAGTGTTGCAGAGTATTGACGAGTCATTGCCGAATAGCAAAATTTCATCACTCGTGTTGGACTCGGGCACCGACTCGTCTATGTGTGAACCAGGTTTAATTTAACATGCGTACGAATACGCCCTGGTTCCTCACTGTGCGAGTATGCTGGCGTGGTGAAAGGGGGACGTATCATTAAGTGAGAGTTCGGCATGCACAACTCTTTAGGAAAGCTCGTCGGACGCAGCGATCCAAAACCATTCAGCGGACACAATGGTTTTTCAGTCAGAGGTCGCACTGGGGCGTTGCTCGGTGGACGCAGCAAGTGTGCTTTGGTAGGAGCACCTAACAAAGGAGCGGGTAAGCTGCCGAACAACCTTTCCATCCGGTCCTGTATCTTATTTGTGTGCCTCTTGCTGATGGCGGGAAGAGGGGCTATAGGTACCCCTAGATCCTCCCTAAACTTTTGCCCTTTCTTCTCCTGGGTTTTAGGTAGAGTGGTCATTAGTGGCAGTGGGGGTGGTAGCACAGGTAAAGAAAATAATTATGTCTAGAGGTGTTAGCCTCGTTTTCTGTTTTCCCGCTGATGGTCCGAAGAGCACAGCTTGATTGTAGGGATGACTGAATTAGTGCATTATGTAGTTTATATATTCTATATTTCGATTTAACCTTATTATACCAGACATTGTAAACGCAAATGACTTCCTTCTCAAATGTTGCCTTCTGTAAAATTATACAGTACTACTTTTTATAAATAATCAGTTTCACTTAAATCTGTTCATTCTTGCTAACACAAAATGTACGTACTTTCTTTTCAATGAAGCCAACCCAAATGCGCTACATAGCTAAATTACTACAAAATTATCGCTCACAGTTCCCTTCACCTATTAAACTAAACTTGAACTGGGTTTGTATTTAGTTCCCAAATATTTCCTCCTTAAATAGTATCCTTTCCATTTTCTTAACCATTTACCAAGATTATGTCTATCCCATTAACAAAGAAAGCCATCGTATTGACACCATCACTATTACGATCCAAACCATGTTTTTTATAACTATTGTTAGCCATCATTACCTATTAGTTTCTACCAATTATAACCGCATATGTTCCTTCTGCCAAAAGGAGAAAATAACAGCCTTCCAATTTCATATCACCCCTGAATATAGGACAAACTCACAGGAAACGCAATATAACGAAATTACAAAAGTTACATTCATTCACAGATAAAATATTATTATTAGCCATTCCATTCTAAACCCGCTGTCACACGAGCACTTTTTCCGTCAATTTTCCATGAGCAAGTTTTTCTCGTATTATTTCGGGACATTTTCACACGAGTATCGGCTAGTAAACTGAAGGGAGATTACGTTAGGCGGCTGAATTCTGATAAAGTGTATTTTTTTTAAGCTTCCAGACCATAATTTCCCTTAAAAATTGCTCGAAAATTCGCTCGTGTGACACCGGCTTAACCCAAGCTATCCCAACCATCCTCGTTCCTTCTCATACATCCTCTAACGGTCTAACCCTTCTAAAAAAACACAAAAAACAAATATCTTCTCATCCATCCTCTAACCCTACTTAAGGGAGCCCACCTCGCTTTTGTTTTCTCTTTCTCTCCCTCTCTCTTTGGTTTTTATCCCTTCGGCCCCATTCAGCCTACTATTTTAAGACGTTTACCCCCATCCAGGTGTCAATATATTCCCGGCGAGTGGTAGCCAGCCAGCATCTATATATTTTGTTTTTGACAGCAAGCTAAATTTGTACATCTTTTGATAGAAAAATGTATCCGGCGAAGCCGGAATTCTCCATACAATACTGGCTCACTATCGCTCGCCAGGAAGAAATCGATACCTGGATGGGGATAAACGTCTTAAAACAGTTGGGTGAATGGGGCCGAATGGATACAAGCCAGGGAAAGAGAGATAAGGAGAGAAAGATAAAGAAAACCGGTGACCCCCTTTAAAAAAAAAACTCCATCGTAACCTGACCTAACCTATCCATTACAGCCGGGCCCAACCTAAAGCGCCCCCTCCCCCCCTAAAATAACCCTTACCCCCCCCCCCCCTCCCCTCCGTGTTCAATAACCAATTAGCGTACCGATTTAGGTGACAGTCTCCCGCGGTGTCGATAAGACGCCGCCGGGGGACTCGTAGATTAGGGGGAGGGGGAGGGGGAGGGAAGGAGGTATAGGAGAGAGGGAGAGAGAGAGAGAGAGAGAGAGAGAGAGAGAGAGAGAGAGAGAGAGAGAGAGAGAGAGAGAGAGAGAGAGAGAGAGAGAGAGAGAGAGAGAGAGAGAAAGAGAATTGGAACGTAAGGGTTAAATAAGGGTAGGGGATCGGGTAAGGGGATATGTTAGGGGAAACGGATGTATAAATGGAATAATAAATAAAAAACAAACACACACACACACACAGAGAAGTAGCCATGCAATGCAAAACTAGGAGTACTTCTGAATATGATGGTTGAGCAGGAACGAGGATTGGAAAGAACCGAGGAGCGAAGAAATGGGTTAAGGGGGGTCACCGCTTTTTTGTATATCTTTCTATCCTTTTCTCTCTCTCCCTGGCTTGTATCCATTCGGCCCCATTCAGCCAACTGTGTTAAGACGTTTATCCCCATCCAGGTGTCGATTTCTTCCTGGCGAGCGATAGCGAGCTAGTATTGTATGGAGAAATCCGGCTTCGCCGGAGAAATTTTTCTATCGAAAAATGTACAAATTTAGCTTGCTGGCAAAAATAATATATATATGATGGCTCGCTACCGCTCGCCAGGAAAATATTGATACCTGGATGGGGATAAACGTCTTAAAACAGTAGGCTGAATGGAGCCGAATGGATACAAGCCAAAGAGAGAGGGAGAGAAAGAGCAAAAAAGCGAAGTGGGGTCCCTTAATTATTGGGAAAGCATATTAGAAGCGGATCTATGGGACGAAATACAAAACAAACAACACTAGATACACTTCTCCTTACTTATATGCCTATTGAAACTAAGGAAACGAAATATACGTCAGATAGTATGATAATGATGGTGGTGGTGGTGTTGCCAGCGGTGTATTGATGGTGGCAACATAGTGGTACACAAGAACAAGAAAGACATAGTAAAAACAACTCAGCAATACAAATAAATAGATTTATTAAATAATATAATAATAATATACATATATATTGTACAGTATAATTATGTTCTTATGTTCTTGCGTAAAGGGGAAACAAGGGCGAAAGTCGCATTTTTAGAAAAGTCAAAACTACACCAGTACCCGGTACTCGGGTAAACGTCCAACAAAAAAAACAAACAAAGAACAAAACTCCTAACAACAAAAACAATAAGGCGAACATTACCGTGGGGGACTTCCAGTAACCGACCAGCAGTTAAACACGGAATAAGCACTACCATCTAAACGGGACAGAACAACAACAGTACAAAGAGAGAAAGCGAGACAACCGTGGTGGGAAATGTCGAGGGAAAGGTATAGCTAGCGAAAAAGAAGAACAAGCAACCCCCCCCCCCCCCCCACACACACACACACACACCTACACACACAAGAGCTCGACTTCAACAATGCCCCGAGACAAAAAGGAACAAGAGACACCCATACCGTAACTCCCCCGGGCCAGACAATGTAAGGTAACGTAATAATTATAAGAAGGCCCCGCAGGAGAGGAGGCACGAGGAAAAGACAAGGAAAAGGAGGTGAAGAAGGAAAGATGAAAAGAAGGTGGTGGTGGGAAATGAAGACAAAGAAAGGGAGGAACCAAATGACGAGGAGGAGGGAGAGAGGAAAAGGAGGTGAAGAGGGAGAGAGGAAAAGGAGGTGAAGAAGGAAGATGAAAAGAAGGTGGTGGTGCGAAATGAAGAAAAAGAAAGGGAGGAAGCAAATGACGAGGAAGGAGAGGAGAGACAAGGAAAAGGAGGTGAAGAAGGGAAGATGAAAAGAAGGTGGTGGTGGGAAATGAAGAAACAGATAGGGAGGAAGCAAATGACGAGGAAGGAGAGGAGAGACAAGGAAAAGGAGGTGAAGCAGGGAAGATGAAAAGAAGGTGGTGGTGCGAAATGAAGAAACAGATAGGGAGGACGAAAATTAAAAGACAGAAGAATAAGAACAAGAAGAAGAAGCAAATGATGAAGAAGAATTAGGAGGATGGCAAACAAGGAAAAGGAGGTAAAGAAGAAAGATGAAAAGAAGGTGGTGGTGGGAGATGAAGAAAAAGAGAGGGAGGAAGACAATGAAAAGGTAGAAGAATAAGAAAAACAACAACAACAAGCAAATTATGAAGAAGAACTAGGAGGATGGCAAACACAAATCCTCGTCTAGGCTCATAATTATAGTCTCGTGAACTAAGCACTCTCCATCCACAGCCAATTTTACTGGGTCTTAAAGGGAGACCACCTCCTCTTTCTCTCCCTCTCTCTTTGGCTTGTATCCATTCGGCCCTATGTAACCTACTGTTCTAAGACATTTACCCCCATCCAGGTGTAAATATTTTCCTGGCGAGCGGTAGCGAGCCAGCATATATATATTTTTGTTTTGACAGCAAGCTAAATTTGTACATTTTTCGATAGAAAAAATTCTCCGGCGAAACCGGATTTCTCCATACAATGCTGGCTCGCTTTCGCTCGCCAGGAAGAAATCGACACCTGGTTGGGGGTAAACGTCTTAAAACAGTAGGCTGAATGGGGCCGAATGGATACAAGCCAAAGAGAGAGGGAGAGAAAGATAAATAAATCGAGGTGGGCTCCCTTAAGGAAATTGGTTCTGAGGTGATGGTGTGAATGAGATTGGGTTAGTTCCAGTTGTGATGTTGGTATAGGTGGAGTCCTGGTGTTGTTGTAGTATACCCATTGTGGAAATTGGTTTGGAGATGGTGTCAAGGGATTTGGGAGAGGTCTTGGTGTAGTGACAGTATAAAGCCGGTATCACACAAGCGCTTTTTCCCTCAACGTTTATCCTCAACACTGGTCTGGCAGCTTAGAAGGTCAACTTTTAAAACATTCCTGCCACCTAAATTCATCTATCATCAGTCTAGTTTCCGATACCAGTGCAAAATATTCCAGAAATGTTGCCAGAATTTTTTTGATCATCTAATGTTGAGTATAAAAGCTCTCGTGTGATACCGGCTTAAGATTCTGTGTGCTGGTGAGAATGGCACAAGTTGGGAGCGTACCTTACCAAAGTAGGGTTATAAATTGTCTGATGTCTGTGTGGAAGGAGGTTGTTAACAGTAACTTGCTGTACTACAAGCATTCTTTGAATATTGTGGCTTGCATAAAGATTGAAGTCATTACCTAGATATAAAGTAATGATAGTAAAGATTGAAGTCATTACCTAGATATAAAGTAATGATAGCAAATATTGAAGTCATTACCTAAATATAAAGTAATGATAGCAAATATTGAAGTCATTACCTAAATATAAAGTAATGATAGCAAATATTGAAGTCATTACCTAAATAAAAGGTAATGATAGCAAATATTGAAGTCATTACCTAAATATAAAGTAATGATAGCAAATATTGAAGTCATTACCTAAATATAAAGTAATGATAGCAAATATTGAAGTCATTACCTAAATATAAAGTAATGATAGCAAATATTGAAGTCATTACCTAAATATAAAGTAATTATAGCAAATATTGAAGTCATTACCTAAATATAAAGTAATCATAGTATACCCTACCTGCTACTCTTGCATATAAAACACACATTTTATGAACAGTTTCGCTAGTTGTGTTTATTACCCAGAGAACAGTTAAATGGGTATGCTTGGATCTTGCAGCCACCTCTTTCTTTCAGACCATTGGTGCAGTAGTCTTCGTTAATAAAGCTAAAACAAATGTGTGTACTCGTGTGTGTGTGTGTGTATATATATATGGGTGTGTATATATATATATATTAACGCTACTCGACTGGACCGTTTTGAGGACTATACAGGAAACAAACCGCACCCTCCATACCGCAGATAAGAAGTGATAACAAAGCCTGTGGTACTAGTAACAGCAATAATATTAGTGATAGGACTGATAGCTAGTGATCCTTTACAATACATGTACACATTCCATTATTTGTCACCATCACTTAAATGTGTTGATTAAAATACACAGCTTTCGATAACCTAAAACCAAATGTGTCGCAAATAAAATACTACAAATAGATAATTATATGATGATATAACACTACGGAAACAATACCCGCAGTTGTCCAAAATGCTTACTAAATGGACCTTAAGGGGTAAGTGGCTATTGTTTTGGTATATTAATTTATATATGCATTTATTTTTTAGTTTCCTCGATACACCTCCGTCAAGCTTTAAAAAAAAAAAAAAAAAAAAAAAAAAAAAAAAAAAAAAAAAAAAAAAAAAAACAGACCCCCTTCAAGATAAATTTGTAAATTTTTCGGTAGAAAAATGTCCTGGCCGAAGGCCGGTTTTTAAAATTACATGCTCGCTATCACTCGTCAGGATAAAATCGGCACCTAAATGGCACAAAAGGTCTTAAAATTGACAACAAAATGGAGTGAAAGGTGTTCAAATCGTCAAACTAATACGCCGAACGTCTCATAATCTCAACACTAATGGGGCTAAAGACGATGGAGAAAGGGGTCCAGACAAACGAGCCATCTCCCCTTAATTAACGGTACCGTAACGAGAGGCACGGTGTATAACAAGCCTCAGTAGTAGTATTGTGGAGTAACGGTATTGGTAATGGGAGTATTGGAAGTAGTTAGTGGTGCAGAGACAATACACTACACTACTACACAGCCAGCCAGGGAGGAGGTAGAGGAGGTTGTTGAAGTGAAGTGTAGCCGGAGAGCTGTTGCAAGTCGGGAGGTACGGTTGAGTTAATAAAATCGTCCAGCAGTAAAGAGAAGGAATAGGAGGTGAAGAAGGAAGATGAAAAAGAGGTAGTTATAATCTTAACTACCGACAAACAATTATATTCAACATATACATACAGTATATCTCAAAGTGAAAATGAAAGGTTATTCCTATACCGAGAAATGTATCTAAATTAAAAACAATGAGTAGTTCCTTGACTATTATAAGATCAGTTTAACAGGAGGAGACCTGGTAATTATTATTAGTATAGCTTCCTCCATATATCTCCACCAAGCTTAAAAAAACATCCCCAAGATCCCCCCTCGAGATTAATTTATACGTTTCGGTAAAAAAAATCCCAGCCGAAGGCCACCGGTTCCTGCAAAATAAAAATCTAGCTATCGCTCGCCAGGAAAAGAGTTGACACCTAAATGGCGCCAACGCAAGGTCTTAATGTTAAAAAAATATATAATACATATACAAAAATAATGGGGTGAAAGGCCTTAAAATCGCCAAACTAATGGGGCGACCGTCTTGAAATGTCATACCTATTGTGGCTAAACATGAGGGAGAAGGGGGTTCAGCACAACCAAATACCTCCCCTTAATGGCCTTGACCGGGACACTACAGGGGGTCGTACGGCCATCAAGTGATCACGGCGGACTCGTACATTATGTATAACTGTAATTTTCAGGATAGATAGCGAGGAAGGGACTGGAGTTCTCGAAAAGGGGCTCCAATCCTGACGGTATTCTTGACTTACAGTGTGCTGGCTTAATAATCCAGAAGGGTTGCTGATAGCTTCTGAAGTCCTATAATAACAAGCTAAGATAGAGAGATCACGTCAGCGTACTGAAATGGCTAACCCACAGGGATAGACGGATGATTCTGAGAGTGAACAAAAGCGGGATCCTGACAGGTTAGAAAAAAATTGATGGTAAAGGGGATAGAAGGTGAAGGGGAGAGGCCTAAAAAAAAAAAAAAAAAAAAAAATGAAGGCTGACCAAGGGGTAGATGGGTGAAGAAGAATGGCTTACTCGAGGGACGACTATTTATCAGAGGTTCAGGACAGACGGGACCTACCCCCTCACCACGGCCAGACACGCCTCGGTCATCAAGGCTCGGAAATATTACCACTTTACCAAATATAATATAAGGATAGGCGACAGATAGGTTGACTGATAAATAGACAGGTAGATAGATAGACACGCGTAAGTAGAGGATGGGAGAGAGAGAGAGAGAGAGAGAGAGAGAGAGAGAGAGAGAGAGAGAGAGAGAGAGAGAGAGAGAGAGAGAGAGAGAGAGAGAGAGAGAGAGAGAGAGAGAGAGAGAGAGAGAGAGAGGTAGGGAGAGACAGAGAGAGAGAGAGAGAGAGAGAGAGAGAGAGAGAGAGAGAGAGAGAGAGAGAGAGAGAGAGAGAGAGAGAGAGAGAGAATATTAGCACTTTATCAAAAATATAAGGATAGGAGACAGATAGATTGACTGATAAATAGACAGGTAGATTGATATAGACAGGTAGATAGATAGACAGACGCACAGGCAGACGACGATATATGTGCCGTTAACCCCTTCAGCACCATGACGCCCCTTTTACCTTTAATTCTGGCATAAACTAGACGATTTGTTGTCGTTTAAGAAGGACCTATGTTATTCAGTGGATTTGTTGACATCGTATTTACCCCTTTGAGTCCTGAAGGTAGATTTGTTGACATCGTATTTACCCCTTTGAGTCCTAAAGGTAGATTTGTTGACATCGTATTTACCCTTTTGAGTCCTGAAGGTAGATTTATTGACATCGTAGTAAACCCCTTTGAGTCCTGAAGGTAAATTATAAGCTAAAGATTATCGTCGAATGGTAACCAGAATGTGATGAAAATTACGTCATCGTGCTGAAGAGGTTAAGGGGGGTCACCGTTTTTTTGTTTTATGTTTCTCTCTTTCCCTGGCTTGTATCCATTCGGCCCCATTTAGTCAACTGTTTTAAGACGTTTATCCCCATCCAGGAGTCGATTTCTTCCTGGCGAGGGATAGCGAGCCAGCATTGCATGGAGAAATCCGGCTTTGCCGGAGAAATTTTTCTATCGAAAAATGTACAAATCTAGCTTGCTGTCAAAAACAAAATATATATATGCTAGCTCGCTACCGCTCGCAGGGAAATATTGACACCTGGATGGGGGTAAACGTCTTAAAATAGTAGGCTAAATGGGACCGAATGGATATAAGCCAGAGAAAGAGAGAAAAGGGTAGGAAAAAAGCAGGTGACCCCCCTTAAGAAAACATAGAAAGGTTAATAGTCTGATGACAAGATCAGATAGAATAGGAGAGGAAACCAATGATACTATGTGAGCGAGAACCAAAGAGAACGACCATCAATAGGTAGCTACGTAGTTAGGTAGTTAGGACAGGACTATTTATCAGTGGTTCAGGGCAGACCCGACCCACCCCCTGGACTCACCCGCTCACCACCTGCCTCCACACCCTAATAATCTAATCATAATCACAAATAATATAATATAACAAATCATAATCAAATTCAAATCAGAAAATACAAAACAGAATAATCATAATATGTTCATAATCACATACAAATTCAGGACAATAATCCTAATCAAATCCTAATCAAAATCGATAATCATACCCACGCGCTCACCACTGCCTCCACACCCTAGTCGGATATATTAATTGATTACCGTACCTCAGCAATAGAAAGACAAGCAGATCAAAAATCAGTGGAAGATAGATGAAGAAGATTGAAAGAAGAAATATACGTGGGAGGGGAGACAAAATAATCGATAGTCAATAGTTAAAACATGCTCGATGGACAAAGAAGAATAGTTGTACAGAAGGACAGGACTATTTATCAGAGTCTGCCACGCCCCGGTCTTCAATGGTCTGATAATCTGACATCTGTTCCTGGGATCCTCAGGTGCACTCTAGGGATAGTACTGGTATAGGTATGTACTGGTATATAGCTTAATTGATAGATGGATATTTAACTGATACATGTATAGACAGACAAATAAGCTGATATACGGACACCTCTGACATGGACTTGGAATTAGAGACCAGAAACACAAGGAGATGGGAGGATGGGAGACAAAGGGAGATGAGAGAGAAGTTATAACAAGAAGTTGATAGATAGATTTATTGATTGATAAATGGATTGATAGACATATTTACCAGCCAACAAACAAACTGATATATTGACAGGTCTGGCAGGGCCCCAGGGGTAGATACCATGTGCAGGGGAAGCGTGGTAGATTATGAGGAGGATAGTTAGGTATCAACTCTGTGCCCCCACCACCACCACACACACATACACACTTAGTATTTGTTATTAATACTCACGAAATGTTAACAACTATTTCAAATGTCCAAGATGAACGTCAATAAAAAAGGTAATCTGAAATTATTCAAACATTAAAGGTCATAGAGCGACTCTCACAAATACACGTCAGTTAGAGGTATAAATGTTTCTACCCCCAACCAAGATCGAACTGCGGACAGTCGGGACGGGGAGCCCATGCTTTGACCCACTCCACCAAGGCGTGATAAAACCTAACCAACCATTCCCTATGTATATTTAGGAGATGGGGAAATCCTACGAGTAAATATTCCTTTCCACACTAATTCGTAGGACCCATATTTCAGAGTACACATACAAGGGAATTATATAACTAGACTCATGCAACTCGGGTTGAATTCATTTAAATGAATTATCCTCAAAACAAGCACAGGAATACCATTAATATTAAGTATATCTCACAAGTACACTAGAGTTAATAGAACAAATAATTCTACCCCCACCCAGGATCAAACCCCGGACAGTCAGGACGAGAGCCTATGCTTTAATTCACTTCACCACGGCGTGATAACATCTAACCAACAATTTCCTATTTATATTTAGGAGATAGGGTAAACGTACTTGATGGAAATCGCTCTCTCTCTCTCTCTCTCTGTACAGTATATATACTGTATATCGCCCAATAAGTCTGGAAAATCTTAAAAAAGTATTTACATAAACCCAATAAACACAACATAAAAAGCTTTAAAGAGTGTGACAAAGGTAAAGCAACACAACAGGTACATTTGTCTACGCCTGAATATTGGAGGAGGAGGAGGCGAGGTAACAGAAGGGGCCTTGACACATCCTCCTATCTCACTCCCCATCTTCCTCGGCCCTCCCTATCTTCCATACCATCTTCCTTCCCACCTCTACGGAATTGTTGGCCTTATCTTTTGCAGTATTTAATTTTCAGGAAACTATTTTATATTATATATTTCATATATTATGTTTAAACAAAACATTACATTTATCTATGGTGTAATGGTGCACTGATTAGTACATTATTGTTACTGAATATATATCCTGACATGAGCAACTAGCATCCAGTGAATTCAGCTGACCCGGCTAACTTTAAAGAGTAAGTTGGCATTGTAAAGGTGGTGATAACTCTGAAGAGGAGCAACTCTGCTAACCTGAGGAATATGCAGTAATTCTTGTGTACCAAGTTAAGCAACTCGTCCATTAATAGCTCTAAAAGGCAAAGACAGAGACGAGCTTTAGAAAAAGCACAGCTGGACCTTTTATTTTTCTATTCAATCTTATTACTATTTCCTTTGATGTTTCCTTGGCCAAATGAAAGTGTCACTGCTAAACCTTCCAGTATTATAACTGTTAATCTTTTCAGTACGATAATAGTTTATTCTATAAGTCATGGTAAACATTATTTCATTATATACAACATGGGAAGAATCATGTGACCAATGAGGTAATAGTGGGTTTTACTCTGTACGATGGTATTTTATTTAAGGGGGGATGGACCGGTTTTCTGGACCACTTTCTCCCTCATGTTTAGCCCCATTAGTTTTCAGATGTTAAGATGTTTGCCCCATTAATTAGTCGATTTTAAGACCTTTCGTGCTATTTAGGTGTCCATTCTTTCCCTGGCAAACGATAGTGAGCCTGTAATGTTAGAAGAACCGGCCTTCGGCCGGGAAATTTTTCTACCGAAAAATGTACAAATTAATCTAGAAGGGGGATCTATTGGATGTTTTTTTTTTTTAAATTTGATGGAGGTCTAGGGAGGAAACTAGAAAAATAATTAATACATGCAAAAAACGCACAAAAAGTGAACCATCTCCCCTTAAGGGGGCCCACCTCCTGTTTGTTGCTCTTTCTCCCTCTCTCTCTGGGTTGTATCCATTCGGCCCCATTCAGCCTACTGTTTTTAGACGTTTATCCTCATCCAGGTGTCGATTTTTTACGCGAGCCAGCATATTTATTAAAATGTTTTAGACAGCAGGCTAAATTTGTTGATAGAAAATTCGGATTTCTCCATACAATGCTGGCTCGCCAGGAATAAATCGACACCTGGATGGAGATAATCGTCTTAAAACAGTAGGCTGAATGGGGCCGAATGGATACAAGCCAGAGAAAAAGAGAAAAGGAGAGAAAAATAGCAGGTCACCCCCTTAACTATAAGGAAAACAATATCTCATAGTCTAGGGGCTAATCTATAAACATGTGCTCGATCCTAGGAAACAGGGGCTCTCCCAACTCTGCTGTCTAACCTGATATTATAGGTTGGTCTGGAAATGAGAGCAGGGCGTCACATCTAAATTAGGGAAACTGTGGTAACCTAGATAATCTATCTATCTATTTACTCAGACCCAATCCCCACTTTTCCTTCTTTTCTTCACTTCGTTTTCCTCTCTTTATTTCTTCTTTTTTGTTTGGGGGGGGGGGGGGGACTCAAGACAGAGCAAGAATAGGGACAACACAAGACAATGAACACTCAAAGACAAAATAAGATAATGGAGAGGTTAATTAACCAAGGAGAGGTTTCAAAAGTAAGAAAGTGTTTAGATGAGCACCATGGCAAAGTGCAGTTGTATGTGCCCCCGACCCTTCACCCCCATCGTTTTACCTGTACCGTTAACTAGATCTTCTCGTTCTCAGCAGCATTCACTAATTTAGTTTTCTCACACAGCACATTAATCCTATCATTCTTTATACACCATCCACTCCCAGGGGGTGACCTGTTTTCATTCTCTCTCCTGTCCTATCTCTTGTGCACCCCAGCTTCTTAATTATTACCTGAAGTTTCCTTATAATAATTCTCATCAGAGGTCTAGCACTCATTTATCTCCCGCATTCAACTGTCTTGATAACGTAATGCATAAGTGCTCGGAATTTCGGTGTGAGTTTCCTAGGTTCGAGTCCTTGCGTTGATTTCATTAATTGAGTATAGAAGTGAAGTTGGTTTGTGAAGAAAAAAATATATAATTCTGAACGGCTTCTTGAATATACAGGCCATTAACTAAACATAGTCTTCACACCTTCCCAGTGGAGCCATTACACATGTATCACCCTTAACATCTTCTTTCCCACAGACTCCTTACCACATTTTAACCATATAATATTATTCCTTCGCCATTATCTACCCTTTCTCAGCAGAGGTCTTGTCCATCCAATCTCCCAAACCATCTCTTTCTACAGAACATGTAAATTTTTCTTGGCCTACTCTCCCTCAACCCTATCACCATATCCATAGCCATATATGTTCTACTTAACCCCTTCAGTGCCAGGGACGTCCTTATCATCATATTTTGACAACTATTATACAATTTTATTTAGCGTAGGAAGGACCTCTAGCAATAATATGTCTTCAAACTATCTCGGCCAACTCTTTCAACTACCACAGATCCTTCCTAAGCTGCATTTATAGTCTAAATATACTTAGAAGAAAATATAACGCACGTCGCTGGTACTCAACGGGTTAATTGATCTATTATGTATATGTTATTCAGATAGATGAATTACGATACCTACAATTTGCTGCGATAAGAAGTAATGGAAAGTATAATCTATTTTTATTTCATGTTTTGTTTTCAATAACCAGTATGCCATTTCACTTAATATATTTATTGAAATTTCTGTTATCACTCTCCTATAGCCTTTCAATTTTTTTGATCATCAATAACCTGAATTTTACTTTACTAATTACTATTCCTTTTCATATTACTGTGACTTAATAGCATTATATATTATTACATAATTATCTCACGTTACCAGTTTTCTTTTCCTCATTATATTGATTCATAAAAGTAATGTTCATCTCTAACATAAAATAATGTTAATGTTTATCTTCTCTTAATTTCATCTTTTCCCTACATTTGTATTCTTATATTGTTTATGACTCTACAAGATCAATTCTCACCATTTTTACATCCTCTGTCCTAATTCATGCTGATTATTCTAGGTTATTATTCCTTCAACTCAACATCGTGTTTATGTTAAGTGTTTTGTTTTATTTTATTTTCAGCTTAATGATCTTCCGAGTTTCTTTTCCGGCATATTATTATTTTCATCTTCTCTATGATAAACCCCACATGTACATTACCGTGCTCTTTCTATACTTATTAATCTTCCATTATCCTTCGCTGTCAATGTCTATCTTGGAAAACGAAATGTGGGATTTAATTTGTTAAGATCTTCAATATTCCATCTTTATTACGATTACTTAGCCAATACCCCATTTATATATCGACACGCTTCACATTCACCACTTTCCCCAGCTGCCATCAACAACTTGGCTTTACTCTATTTATTACATCATATCATCCATCACCAATGTCACTTTCCCATTAACAACACCGATTCTATACTGGACCATCCATAACATTATCTCCATCGTCATATCTTATCCAACACCTTCTTTTTTCATCACCATATATTACCAGTTATCACTTCATCGACACATACTCGCTATAGGCTATTCACTTTTATCAAGGCGAGCAATCATGACCTCTATCCCCTGTAACTCAAAAAGGGCTACCGCAAATTGGCTGTAAATTTCCACATCTATTCCTTGGCCGACTCTTCCCAAATGGTAGAAATATTAGTTCGATTACTTTAGTCGTTCTTGAGTTACAGAGGTTAGAGGTCATGATTTCTCGCCTACTTACAGCGAATAGACTATACCACCCACCAATCCCACCACTCTTCTGCTTCACCACCATATCGGGCTTTCTGTACAACCTATTACACCACCACAAGCACACTTTTCTACCTTTATGTTAATGGTTGTTTTTTCTGGTCCCCCTTCTTCTTCATGATTAGCCCCATTAATTTTGAGATTCTAAGACGTCGCTACATTAGTTTGGCGATTATAAAACCTTTTGTGCCATTTAGATGTCCATGTTTCCCTGGTGAGCGATAAGGAGCCTGTACTATTAGGAGGAACTGGCCTTCGGCCGGGACATTTTCTACCGAAAAATTTAAAAATTTATCTTGAAAGGGGATCTAGGGGGTGTTCTTTTAAGTATGATGGAGGTCTTACGAGGAAACTATGATAAATAAATAAATATATAAACAAATAATTGGACCAAAAAGTAAACACTACCCCCTTAACCCGTACAGTACAGGTGACGTCTTTTATATTTGATGTCAGCAACATTTAGACGATTTTATGAAGCTCAGGAATTATATATGGTAGCTAAAATATGAATTGAGATCATTTGTAGCCTTTTAATTGGTAAACATCCTTTATAACCTGAATAATATCGTCCAATAGTTGCAAAAGTATAATGAAAAAGACGTCACCGGTACTGAAAGGGTTAATATCACCACCACCACTAACACCAACACCTAGGTCTCCGTTTATTATCATCATCATCACCACACATATTTATACCGTTATTATAACTACCACAGGCATCATTAACACCACTAATACTATGTCAAGACCATACTATCTAGGCCTCCCCTTTCTGTCACCACCACCACTGCTAACACCACCACCACCATCACTGCCAATACCACCACCACCGCCACTGTTAATACCACCACCACCACCACTGCTAACACCACCCCTACTAACACCACCACCACCACTGCTAACACCACCACCACCACTTACACTACTAACACCACCACTTACACTACTAACACCACCACCACCATCACTGCCAACACCACCACCACCGCCACTGTTAATACCACCACCACCACCACTGCTAACACCACCACTTACACTACTAACACCACCACCACTTACACTACTAACACCACCACCACTTACACTGCTAACACCACCATCACCAAGGCCTCACTTTATTACCATCACCGTCACCACCACCATTCCTCTTCGCTATCCTCCATCACTACCACCATTCCCATAGCGACCATATATTTCCCTCCCTACCTCTCCTTGTCTCCCTTATTTTACCACACACCTCTCACAATAACCATCCTATTAAGGGCAGAATTTCACTTGCGAGCTATACTTCCGGACCCCCTTCTCCCTCATCCATTTATTTTGAGATTTTAAGACGTTCGCCACATTACTTTGACGATTTAAGACCTTTCGCCCCATTTATATAATTTTTAAGACCATTCGTGCCACTTAGGTGTCGATTTTGTCCTGTAATTTGGGAGGAATTAGCCTTCGGCCGGGAAATTTTTCTATCGAAAAATGTACACTTTTTGTCTTGGGGGGGATATTTCCTCATGCTTGATGGAGGTCTAGGGAGCAAAATACAAACATCTCCTTGAGATCTAGTCATATTTTGTCACCAACCAACTTCACTTCTAAACTCAATTAATGAAATCAACAAATACATGTGGCCCTCCAAGGACTCGAACCTAGGCTGACCTGATGACGTCACAGGTTAAGTTGAACATTGGGTGTGGGTAGCAAACAGGTGACATACACACAACAATACGGAAATGAGCGACCAAACAACCGTAAACTGACAAATAGTATTAAATTTAGCCAAATAATTAGGAAGTTAGTTAGTTAATTGACTAACAATAAGTAGTTTAGTTTGTTGTTTTAGGTGGTGTCGCACGAGCGCATTTTCCGGCAATTTTCGATGAGCAAGTAATTTCTCCGAGCCTACTGTTAGGAGGCTCTTCCGCATTGGAATCCAAGACTAAGTCGAAGGTATATTATGTTTGGTAGTTTAATTCTTATGAAACTTAAATTTTGAAGCTGCCAAACTACAATTGCCCGTAAAAATCGATTGGATCATCGCTCGTGTGATACTGCTTTATGCATATATATGGGCTGGACTAACTTTATTCTGCAATATTTCTGTTAAGACACATTTCTTAGACACGATGTCTAGATAGACTCGAAGGATTTAACAGCAATATCAATAATACAACTTACACAAATGTTAAACAAAAAATGGATACGTACTTGGTAAAGAATATATAATATATCTAATTATTTCACGAATTGAGACACGAATATTAGTCTTTTCTACACATACCGCCACCAACATCTGTCAGCAACTATCGCGGCCTGTCAGCCTGTTCCCTGGCCTATCACCCTCCCTGATACCTCTAGGGAGTCACGCCTCTCCACTATTGACGAAGGAGAACTAGGTGTTAAGGGGGTACTGCTTGTTTTTTTGTTATATATATATATATATATATATATATATATATATATATATATATATATATATATATACCGATATATATATATATACGGTATACAGTACAGTACATATTTATTTATTTTTTGGTTTCCTCGCTAAACCTCCATCAAGGTTAGAAAAACACTCCCTAGACCTCCTTTCAAGATAAATTTGTAAATTTTTCGGTAGAAAAATTCTAAAATTAGAGGCTCGATACCGCTCGCCAGGAAAAAATCGACAACTAAAGGGCGCGAAAGGTCCAGAAACAGCGAGTAGTACCACGATTTCTATATACAAGGCCTGTGCGATGAACCAGAGGTGGCCTTGATATTGGTCAGGTTGGCCTAAGTGTGTGACGTAGTGCTGACGTTACCCGCCCATCGCACAGGCCTTGTATATAGAAGGCCGTGGTAGTACCCCCTTAAGCCCGTATCACACGAGAGCTTTTATAGTCAACATTCGATGATCAACATTTTTCCGGCAACAATATCTTGCACTGGTATCGGAACCTAGACTGATGGTAGATGAATTTAGGTAACCAAAATATTACAAATGTTGACTTCATAAGCTGCCAGACCAGTGTTGAGGATAAATGTTGAGGGAAAAAGCGCTCGTGTGATACCAGCTTCAGTCTTACGAGCCCTAACTTTGATGATGCGGTTGACTTCTCTGGCCACCGAACGATCCAAACCTAAGAAGATGATCAGATTTGGAGCTTAATTATATTAGCTAGGTTTCAGATTCCCCGTACATACTCGTCTCCTTACATTAAGCCCTATTTGGTTAGAGATTATATTAAGACGTTCGGCCCATTAGTTTGGCGATTTTAACACCTTTCGCCCCATTTCGTTCTCAATTTTAAGACCTTTCGTGCCATTCAGGTGTCGATTTTTTCCTGGCAAGCGATAGCGAGCCTGATATTTTAAGAGGAATCGGCCTTCGGCCAGGACATTTTTCTACCGAAAAATGTACACATTTATCTTAAAGGGGGTTCTAGGGAGTGTTGTTTAAGCTTGATGGAGGTCTACCGAAAAAAAATAAGAAATAAAGGAATAATTGAATTAATAGACCAAAACAAAAATGCCCATCTCCCCTTAACCTTCCTGGCACGGCTAATATCCCCGATCAAAGAACAATAATAGCTAATTGAATTTGGAGTGTAATATATAATTTAGGTTTCTTCTTTATATATAAACGTAACATTATAATATAAACAGGCTCTATAGTTAACTCACTATAATCAGGCCATAAATCTAGGCCACTAACCTAAAAAACAGTACTACTAAAGCAAAAGGGCTGTATATGTCCACACACATTTCCTACTCGGTTCTTCTCTACTAGTAAATAGGTCAGCTCTATTATTCTTGTCATTTTTAAGTTAGAAGAAGTTAGTGGTCTAGAAATAGTTAATAAACTATAATGTAATTGTGCTGAGTGAAGTTGTCTATTCGTCGTCGCAAAGAACTATTTGTTTTCAATAACTTTCATTTTCCGATTCTTCCTTTCTCTGAATGTGGTACAGTTTGTTTGTATTCCTGTGATATTCTATTCTATTCTATTCTAATCTATATACACTTTTCTTATTTTTTTCCCGTGATATACTATTTATAACGTATTGCATTTTAATATTTCCACCCTCAATTACAACCACTATATCTGACTAACTACTAACTAGTTTCCCTTTTCTTATAAAAAAGGAACGTTAGGGGAAAGGAAAAGGTTTGGTAGAGACGGGAAGTGCTAGAGAATGAAACTTAAATTAGTATATGATAGAGAAAGTGGTATGGTTTAATTTGATCTCTCTCTCTCTCTCTCTCTCTCTCTCTCTCTCTCTCTCTCTCTCTCTCTCTCAATATATATATATATATATATATATATATATATATATATATATACTGTATATATATATATCTCTCTCTCTCTCTCTCTCTCTCTCTCTCTCTCTCACTCACTCACTCACTCACTCACACTCTCTCTCTCACTCATTATCGACTCCCTCCCCCCTCTCACCTGCGGCTAGGCTAATCACATTTCCCGGCGGGCCAGGTAGGTATAGTGAAGGAGGGTGACAGGTAAGATCAACACGGCTCCATCAAAGGGAGCCCACCTCGCTTGTTTTCTCTTTCTCTCCCTCTCTCTTTGGCTTGTATCCATTCGGCCCCATTCAGCCTACTGTTTGAAGACGATTACCCCCATCCAGGTGTCAATATTTTCCTGGCGAGCGGTAGCGTGCCACCATATATATATTTTTGTTTTGACAGCAAGCAAAATTTGTACATTTTTCGATAGAAAAATATCTCCGGCGAAGCCGGATTTCTCCATACAATGCTGGCTCGCTATCGCTCGCCAGGAAGAAATCGACACCTGGATGGGGATAAACGTCTTAAAACAGTTGGCTGAATGGGGCCGAATGGATACAAGCCAGAGAAAGAGAAAAAACGAGAGAAAAAGAAAGAAGAAAAAAAAAAAAAAAAGTGACCCCCCCTCAAAGGAAACTCGCCTTCTCACCCTTTCCAATATTTGATCAATGTCTTATTAATTTTGTCTTCTAAATTTTTCCTTTCCCTTGGCAATGTTATTATTTAATTTTAGTTAAATTGCATTTTACATTAAGAACATAAGACAAATGGAAATCTGCAGAAGGCCTATTGGCCCATACGAGGCAGGCCCCTTCTTCCCTATATCCCTATTTGTTCTTTATACCCTACGTCACTACATCCCTCACAATAACTATATTTGTTAACTGTAACGTAAGCGGGATATATAAATTGGCATAGTTCATCAAAGATAGTAAATATATTGGGAGGGTGCCCAACCCCGAAAGGGGTTGAAATAGGGGAGCTATCCCCCCGCCAAAGGCGGCTTTCTAGGGCCTTTCCTAGCTGATGCTGAGAGGATTGGGTTCTAGTCATGTGGTGATGGGCTGGTCTATCAAAGTGAGAACTGAGCGATCTCTGCCATACCCATAGCTTACTCTGACTGTTCCTTTTACTTATATGTTTTCTAGATCTCAAGTGACGGCGTCTTTTCCGTGGATTGACCTCCCAATCTACCAAGATTGGAAGCCAAAGCGTCACATTTTTCCTTTGCCCCTCAACTTTCTCTTCATAATTGCTGAGGGGCACAGGGTCCTGGATGGGGCTTTGGTTTCCCGGGGTTTCCGCACCCTCCTCAGCTCCCCGCCATGGAGTGGCTTCGGTCACCCAGGCTTTATTGTGGACGGCGGCGGGGGGGGGGGGGGGGGGGGGGGGCTCGGTTATGGCCTTGGCCTTGCTCGGGGCCTTGGGGCTGTTCGGCCAGGCAGCTTGGGGAACAACAACAACACCTAAAAAAAAAAAAAAAAAAAAAAAAAAAAAAAAAAAAAAAAAAGGGTAGCGCTGGTCGTCCTATTCCAGACCATATCACCAGAGTAGGTCACTATACTCTGTTCATTACTACCAGGCCATACAGGTTCATGTCCCCCATCTTGATTGCCGACCTGTGGCAACAGATATACAGTACAGTCGCGCTAATAAGTGATGTCTCGGCACCAAATATACTTTTATCCATAATCTGTTTCAGCAATATCTAAACTTAATTCATTCATTTCAAGGGCGATATACAAATCTATTTCTGCACTTACCCACCCTATTCAACATCTGGCAGACATTATTACAGCACAGAGCGAGCCAAATGTAAGGACAGCTGAGACATGACTTATTAGCGTGACCGTACATATACTGTAAATACGATGTTCATTATTAACCCTTTCACTGCGGGTGACGTTCTGGAATGTTTTGGAAAGTTACAGCAATTTCCAGGCTTTAAAAGCCTGTAAGAAACGTAAAAATCGAGTGTCAGTGGGTGGGAGCGTGAGGGGCCCACCTCCGACCCTCAGAGCGGCTCACTGAGCTAGGCTGTGTCTCGGGCGAGTCTCTCTCTGTCTCTCTCATCAGTGTAGCCAAGCGAGCGAGTGTTACATAATAGCGGGGTTCCCGCGTTTCACTGGGGCCACTGCGAGTGAACCAGACCACGTACACGGTCCGTTCTGGTGTAATTTTGAAGCTATTTTCGCCTAGTTTTCGGCAGAATACACTTCATATAATGCAAATGCTTGATTTATCATTCAGGAGTGCCTGAATATACCCTAAATAGCCCAAACATAGCCGCAGCCAATGGGTTAAGGGGAGACAGACAGGTTTTTTTGGGCCCTCTTCTCCCCAATGTTTAGCCCCACTAGTTTTGAGATTTTAAGACGTTGGTTCCATTAGTTTGGGGATTTTATGACCTTTCACCCCATTTCTTTGTCAATTATTATGTTCCTTCCAACAACCAACTATACTCCTAAAATCGATTTATGAAATTTACAATATTAGGACCCTTCGTGCCATGTAGGTGTCAATTTTTTCCTGGAGAGCGATAGCGAGCCTGTAATTTTAGGAGGAAGCGGCCTTTGGCCGGGACATTTTTCTACCGAAAAATGTACAAATCCATCTTGAAGGGGGGTCTAGGGGGTGTTTTTCTAAGCTTGATGGAGGTCTAGGGAGGAAAAAAAAAAATAATAATAATAATAATAATAAATTAATTAATAGACAAAACAAAGTCTATGTCCCCTTAAGATAATAATGCAAGGAGAGTAATTATGGTAAATACTTGATCTATCTTCAAATATAAAAGAAAAGCAACAAAAGGAGGGAAAATCTGCGCCTAGTTACAGTAAACAAGGTATACAGAAATAGTAGCTTGTCCTGCGAAGCAGTTGGTGAACACTGGAAACAAGGTGTTCCTGTGAACGAACGGACGAACGGTTCCTGGGCAACTCAACCAGCGGACCATGTCAACTTGTAGATCTCAACCCATGTCAGTTCAACCAGTGCTAACTATATCAGTTTCAGGGGGGGGGGGGGGGGAATCTGTTTTTCTGGACACCCTTCTCCCTTATGCTTAGCCCCATTAGTTTTCAGATTTTAAGACGTTAAGCCCATTAGTTTGGCAATGTTAAGAGCTTCCACCCCATTTCGTTGTCAATATTAGAACCGATCGTGCCATTTAGGTGTCGAATTTAAATTAATAGACCAAAAAGCAAACTATCTCCCCATATAAGAAAAGACCTGACCTCACACAGTCAGGAGTGCGAGCTAGTGGGAGTCTAACAGGAGTCACTAGGAGTCGCTAATAGTCACTAGGAGTCATCGATTTTCACCCCGAGCGAGTGGGAGTCTAACAGAAGTCGCTAGAGTCACTAGGAGTAATCGATTTTCACCGCGATTAGGCCAGCGAGTCCGAATTTTCCCCTACTCCTAGCGACTCTAGCTCGCACTCCTGACTATGTGAGGGCCCCTTCAGCCTAACCAAACGTAACAGTAATGGTAGAATTGACACTGGTTGAGAGGTGCAGATTGATTATATTCTGATATAGTCCATTCACCAGAAGAAACTAATGTAACCACTTCTCACTCTCCTACTAATTTACTGTAGGTTTCATTCTCTTATTCTTTCGTATCTGACTTCTTTCTTCTTGCCATACCCACGATACCATCTTATTAAATAAAATGTAAACTGAGTATTCACATGTGGCATTAATTGAAGTTGCTTGAGGAAGACCTATCATTGGATGAACACAAACAAAATCGGTATAGAGGCGAGGTGGTTAAATACAACAAACAAAAGCAAACTTCTCTTACCCTTCACTAAGTTGTTAAATAGACGGAAGAACACAATGAAGATTCTTACCTGTAAAAGACAAAAAATAAAACAATTACTTCACGAATCATACATAATTATAATACAGTACATATATTTGTTTTAAGTTACATTCTAGTATCTGCTTCTTAAGACTTTTAGTAAAAACAATTTATAATATATATCACAAGAAAAGAGGAATACATATAACGTTTTATGTGCAGTACTGAATATCGGAACAGTAATAATAAGTCAACCTCCAAGAAAGTTAAAGTGAAATTAATTACATTGAAGTTAAACATATCAAAGTCAAATATTACATGTATTAAGCATATTTCCAATCTTTTGGGAAATTAGTTTAGTAGTAACATCCAAGATAAATTGTACAGAGAACATTACATGCACAATTAAGGTTCTACGCGTTATAACACCAGAGAATGTATTGTCGGCAATTTTCATGCAGAATGCTTATAATTATATGGCAAAACGGAGAGAGAGAGAGAGAGAGAGAGAGAGAGAGAGAGAGAGAGAGAGAGAGAGAGAGAGAGAGAGAGAGAGAGAGAGAGAGAATTATTACCAAGCACATATTTTGCAATTGCACTGTTATTTATTCCCTAATTTAGTAGTTCCACTCAGAATGAGTAAATGTGATCAATGACAAATATAGACATAAAATGTATATAAATACATCGATAAATACATACATCTATGGTATACATATCTTTCCAAGAGTCTTTATGTGTCATGAGCAGAACAGTGCACGAAAGAGGTGTGGTGTGGATGTAGATGTGCCGGAAAGTGTGAAAAGGAACACCTTGAGATGGTTACGCGATGTGGAACGTATGGGAAGCGAGAGAATGACTAAGAGAGTGTACGAGAGTGAGGCGGAGAGGGAGAGGTAAACCGAATGAGAGGTGGAAGGATGGAGTGAAGAAGTACCGTACATGAGTGAAGGCGGTGCTGGATGGGAGAAGGGGCGTCGACTGACTGGGGACAGAAGTGCATGGGGCCGTTTCGTTCGTGGCCACCTTATCGGGGATCACGGCGTCCGGCAATAGATAGATAGATAGATTCCCATGATAACTTTTTAAAGATCCCTTCAAGACAGACTGTGAACAGCTTGGGTGAGATTGTGTCTCCCTGCCTCACTTCTTTCCCAATCTCTATCATCTCTTTGACTTGTCGTAACCGGACCACGGCAGTGCCCTTTGCATGCAATTCTCAAAGAGATTTATGTATGTTTAATATCTTCTTTCTTCACGTAATGGCTTTGCTATAGCTGTTATCTCTACCGAATCGAAGGCCTTTCATAGACGTTTTCTCTAATGGTTCACTGTATGTATATGTGTGTGTGTGTGTGTGTGTGTGTGTGTGTAAACTGCTTGAAAAAATATATAGTAATTGAAAACATTCTTACACGTCCTGATACAGTCATGCACACACACTCATACAAGCTCTCACACATACGCACGCACGCACACACTCCAACAACTCATCTATACATTGAAAGCCTTCTAATTTAAATTTTAATGATACTATAAATAGTCCACCTGCCCAACACATTCCTTCCCATCTGGAATGTGTTTATCTATCGCTCTATTCCGTGGTCTATTCATATATATATATATATATATATATATATATATATATATATATATATATATCGAAAGAGAGAGAGAGAGAGAGAGAGAGAGAGAGAGAGAGAGAGAATAGATACATAAATAGATACATAGACAGATAGATAGATAAGTAGATAGATAGATAAGTATGTATAATTTCATAGTAAGTACATACTGTATAACAACAGTAATTATATGAATTAATAGAAACTATAATAGTAAAACAATAATAATAATAATAATAATAATAATAATAATACAAATATTTAAAACAATAACAATAAAAACAAACAGTAATCCAGAAATCAAGACAAAACACAAGCATAACACTAAAGATTACAAAAATATAAATTGGCCAAACAATGTAAAACTGAGGGTAAAGAGGTCTAGCGGGGAAGGGGGGGTATGCAAGGAGGAGGAGGGGGTGGGGGGGATAATTAACACGCCGCGGATTCATATATGCAAATGTTTTCATCCGCAGCAAGCCTTTGAGTTGCATTATTCCTTACGAGAGAATTATACTAATACTTGGCCGCCGGAACCTTGGCTCGGCCCGGGTTGCATATTATAGCTTAAGGGAGAGGTAGTCGCTTTTTATTCCTCATGTTTAGTCCCATCAGGTTTGAGACTTTAAGACGTTCGAGCCATTAGTTTGGCAATTGTAAGACCTTCCGCCCTATTTCTTTCTCAATATAAAGACCGTTCGTGACATTTACCCAGCAAAGTACTCTCCATTAAATCTCAAATTTTACTAATACCAAAACTCCAACGTAAGACACCACACAAACACAACAAAACTCATCTCTCACCACACCGCAGCAGCACACAGCAAGTCCATCCCTCACCACAAACCCAGCACCTATCCCCCCCCCCCCCCCCACCCCTCCCCTAACTCCGCCACAACAGACCCACAGAACATCCATCACGACACTGTATTGGCGCTCATCGGCAGGTCGCTTAAAGTGAAATAAACTAGTGTGATATTGGGTCGTTAGAGGTTCGGCCAATCAGAAGCAAGTGTTACAGGCTAAGAGAATCCAATACCAAACGAGAGGTTGGAATCTTCGTCTACCAATGGCGTGAGAGTTGGTTTCTGCACCACTGGGTTTGTATAGGTGCCTTGGTGGTGGTGGTGGTGGTTGTGTGAGTTGTATATAACACTGACTAGTACACTGTTGTGGTTGTATATAACACTGACTACTATACTGTTGTTGTTGTATATAACACTCACTATACTGTTGTGTTGTATATAACACTGACTATACTGTTGTGTTGTATATAACACTGACTATACTGTTGTTGTATATAACACTGACTATACTGGTGTGTTGTATATAACACTGACTACTGTACTGTTGTGGTTGTATATAACACTGACTATACTGTTGTGAGTTGTATACAACACTGACTACTACACTGTTGTGGTTGTATATAACACTGACTACTATACTGGTGTGGTTGTATATAACACTGACTACTGTACTGTTGTGGTTGTATATAACACTGACTATACTGTTGTGAGTTGTATATAACACTGACTACTACACTGTTGTGGTTGTATATAACACTGACTACTATACTGTTGTTGTTGTATATAACACTGACTATACTGTTGTGAGTTATATATAACACTGACTAGTACACTGTTGTGGTTGTATATAACACTGACTACTATACTGTTGTTGTTGTATATAACACTGACTATACTGTTGTGTTGTATATAACACTGACTACTATACTGTTGTTGTTGTATATAACACTGACTATACTGTTGTGTTGTATATAACACTGACTACTATACTGTTGTGAGTTGTATATAACACTGACTACTATACTGGTGTGGTTGTATATAACACTGACTACTATACTGTGTTGGTTGTATATAACACTGACTACTATACTGTTGTGAGTTGTATATAATACTGACTACTATACTGTGTTGGTTGTATATAACACTGACTACTATACTGTGTTGGTTGTATATAACACTGACTACTATACTGTTGTGAGTTGTATATAATACTGACTACTATACTGTGTTGGTTGTATATAACACTGACTACTATACTGTGTTGGTTGTATATAACACTGACTACTATACTGTGTTGGTTGTATATAACACTGACTACTATACTGTGTTGGTTGTATATAACACTGACTACTATACTGTGTTGGTTGTATATAACACTGACTACTATACTGTGTTGGTTGTATATAACACTGACTACTATACTGTGTTGGTTGTATATAACACTGACTACTATACTGTGTTGGTTGTATATAACACTGACTACTATACTGTGTTGGTTGTATATAACACTGACTACTATACTGTTGTGAGTTGTATATAATACTGACTACTATACTGTGTTGGTTGTATATAACACTGACTACTATACTGTGTTGGTTGTATATAACACTGACTACTATACTGTGTTGGTTGTATATAACACTGACTACTATACTGTGTTGGTTGTATATAACACTGACTATACTGTTGTGAGTTGTATATAACACTGACTACTATACTGTGTTGGTTGTATATAACACTGACTACTATACTGTTGTGAGTTGTATATAATACTGACTACTATACTGTGTTGGTTGTATATAACACTGACTACTATACTGTTGTGAGTTGTATATAACACTGACTACTATACTGTGTTGGTTGTATATAACACTGACTATACTGTTGTGAGTTGTATATAACACTGACTACTATACTGTGTTGGTTGTATATAACACTGACTACTATACTGTGTTGGTTGTATATAACACTGACTACTATACTGTGTTGGTTGTATATAACACTGACTACTATACTGTGTTGGTTGTATATAACACTGATATACTATTGTGTGAGCTGTATATAACACTATTATAAGCCAGCAAGAGATTCATACTGTACTGTATATGCAATTAAGATCGAAAGACCGATAGCTAGAGAAAGTAACAGGTAAAGATGAATAGGAGTGGGGAATATACAACATACTGTCTCCTATACAGAACAAAACAAATATGGTTAGAGAAACAGAGAGATTTACATACGCATGGGGAACAGAAAAGTGATACAATATCGATGAAAATAAAGAAGGAATGACAAAAGAAAAAGGGGTTAAAACAAAATGGTCATTCATTTAATTTCATTTTCTATGGAGCTCGTCCTGGAATCTTTACGACTCTGAACTAACAAAAGACAAATAACTACTGAGAGGGAAGGACAAGGACAATGAAGATAAAGGGGATATAGAAAACATTAGGATAACATAGTAGAATAAACAATATGAAGTGATAAAAGAAGAGTAGAAGAAAGTTGAGGTATAACGGAAAACATACATACCGGTATATAACAAATAAATGCATAGCAATATTAATGTAAAGGATATAGAACATAGAGGCATTAATAATTATAAGAAAACAGAGATAACACACGATAAATTCAAATATACTACGGGAACTATAAGGGGAAAACAGAGAGGCAGGAGAGAAAGAAAGAAAACAATAACTGACAGAGAGACATAAGAGAGTAGAGAGAAGGTATACAGTAAGAGAGTAGAAAGATGGTATAAAGTAATAATGAAGACACCAAGGGAAGAGGAAGTATGGTAGAGTAATAACGAAGGGAAAGAGAAGGGGGGGGGGGGGGAGGGGGGTGAAGGAAGGAAAGGGAGAGATAGTGAAGAGGACAAGTGTGGTGGTTATTGATGAGATGACCAAACTCTGGACCACTCCATCCCTCACTCCACCACCACCAGCACACACTCCAACACTACTCCACCACCACCACCACCAGCATACATACACAGTAACTCCACTACCACCACCAATAACACACACTCCAATACTACTCAACCAGCACACACACACACACACACACACACACACACACAAACACTCCAACCCCATCACACGCCCTCCAACACTGATCCACCACCATCACATACTCCAACACTCCACCACCACCATCACACACACACACTCCAACACTACTCTACCAACATCACCAAAAAACACACACACTCCACCACCACCACCAGGACGCACACTCTCCAAAACTACTCCACAGGCACACACACTAAAAAAAACACACACACACACACCAGCACTGCACCACACCAACATTCACTCACTCACTTGCTCAAACCCAAAGTGAACACATTCGTGCAATTTCGCCTGGTTATAAACACACACATACACACACACACTACCTACACACTACCTACCTACCTACCTTCCTACCTACCTACCTACCTTCTTACCTCGCTCACTACCTCACACCCCGTGCTACCGCCAGACGCTGCAGACGCTCTGTCAACGCTCTCACGATATCGATCATAATTTGAGTATTAACTACTCATCCTCTTCATTCTTGTGCATGAAAGGTGGTTAAGAGCACGTTTAACCATCCTGTAGCTTAGTAAGTAACACTGCACGATATTTCGCTGTGTATTGACTGAAAAACTTTGTGTTTATCACAAGACTCCTGCTCGGACAGGGCGCCACTAGCGCCATCTATTGTTTTGTTTTGCTTTGTAAACAAACGCTCTCTTATTACTATTTTATATAAAATCGTAGCCCCTAATTTTACCCATTACCTACTGTAGTAAGTATCAATTTAACTGCCTTGTATGTAAGTAAAGCTTTGCATATTAATTTGCTAATAAACAATATTGTTTACTAACTAACCGCCTACAGGGACTAACGCCGACACCATTTTGTAAACAAACCTTTTTTGGGGATTATACATATTAAATTCCAGCAAATTTTGTACCAAATTTAAGTGCATTCATTTATCTTTTCCCCCTAGATATATTCTTGACTTTTTCTCCTCAGACTGATTTTACTTTAAGCTAAGGGTGGTATTTGTACAAACTAACCTAGCCTAACCCAACCTGCCAAGCTTTTAACCTAACCCAAACCTAGCCTAGCCTATAGCCAGCCAATCTGTTTTATTATTAACTCTTGTAGATATTGTATTTGGTATCCTACTGTAGCTATATATATCTGTAATTTTAGTTGTTGCTTGCACGATCTTGTAATAACCTTTGACTGATACACTTTTTTATCTAAAAAGAGTAGGCTACTGCTTTACTAGGCTTCAGTGACACCAGGGTCATCTGTTGACACAGTATATTAACCCCTTGTGTGCAGTCACACTTTATTTTTATATAATCTCTATTTGGTGAATTGTATATTTAGTTACATATTCTGTTATACATATATTTGTTTAAGGTTAGGTTATCACACCTGGTAGCCTATTTCTGCGAATTTCAATTTTATTATATTCGGTTAGGCTATTCAACGCTGGTAGCCTATTATTGCGTATTTCAATTTAAAAAAAAAAACTTTTGGTTAGGCTATCGCCCCTGGAAGCCTAATTCTGCGTATCTCAACATTTTTGTTTTCGGTTAGGCTATCACCCCTGATATCCTATTTCTGCGTATTTCAGCATATTTGTTTTCGGTTGAAGTGATTGAAGTGTTTTTAAAGTGAGTGAAGTGTTGTAAAGTGAGTGAATTGTTTTTTAAGTGAGTGAAGTGATCTGAAGAAAGTGACTGTCACCATGCCTCGCGCTTGTGCGAACTGCGCCGGTAGGTTTGGTGAGTCCATGTTTGCTACTATCGATCTTCAAGTCTGCCGGCTCTGCCAGCAACGAGAGAATTTTACAGTGAAATTAGATGAAGCCTACAACAAGATCAACGTCCTCACCATGAAGCTGGAATCACTCCAAGAGTTTGTAACACTCAACGTTGGAGTGCCACAAACTTCAATTGTCACCGCAACTCCAGCAGCCACCAACGCCCCAACGTCAAATGCCAACAATTCAACGCCTACAGTAGCCATTTCAGCTGATGTTTCCGATACTCAAGATACAAATAGCGACTCTCTTCCCCCTCAAGACAACTTCCGTGTCGTGAGGAACAACGTTTGCCCCAAGACCAGGAAACACATACCGATTACCGAGTGTCAAAACCGTTTCCAGATATTCGCAGACTCAGATGACGAAGAGGAAATAGAAGAAGTCCGGCTCGTGGGAGACTCGATGATACGTGGTCAGCTCACAGAGTTTTGCGCCAGGGCACCTAAGACCAGGAAGCGTTTTTGTATCCCTGGTGGTGGTGTGGATGACGTAGTTGCAGCAGTTGACGAAGTATCAAAGCTGGCCCCTGCAAATACAATGTACGTCATCCACGTTGGATCCAACGATATACAGCGAACCCGGTCGGAAGATTTGCTTTTAAAGTACCAGCAGCTGATCAAGTCGTTTAAGGAGAAGTCATCAAGGATCATCGTCTCAGCAATCGTCCCCCGGCTCGGTGTAGAGAGCCGATTTTACAACATAGCCACCAGCACAAATCGTTGTCTAGCAAACCTCTGCAGGAAGGAGAACGTGGGATTCGTCGACACCTGGGACAATTTCTACTACGATGACTATTTGTTTTCGGATGATGGAGTTCATCTGAACCAGGTGGGAGCAGCGCGTTTTGGGCGTCTTCTCAACGATGCGGTGAAGGATTTTCGGAGAAGAAATCGACTCAGCACAGGACAACCAGGAAGGAGGACCGAAGACAGCGAGGACGGCAATCTACAAAGGAATTAAATACTAATCCGTCAAGAACCGCGAATTTGGATAAAGCTCCACCAACACGACCCAAATTCAAAACCGTCAGGGATAACGACCGAGGACCGAGGACAGCCATGAATGTAAATGTAGATCCGACCAGAACCAAAAATTCGATGAAAGACCGATCTGCGAGTTCTAAAACCGCAACTTTAAAGGTTTTCTATGCAAACGCTCGTAGCATACGCAATAAATTTTCAGATTTAGAGGAACTAGTGTTTACAGAAAATTATGATGTGATTGGCATAACAGAATCTTGGCTCAATACACAAGATAGAGACTTTTTAGCAGAGTATTCACTTCCCGGTTATGTAATGTTTGAGAACAGCCGAATAAATAAAAATGGAGGTGGCGCTTTATTTAATATCAAAGAAAGTCTTAACCCGACCCTCGTGTCAAAACCTCAAATTGTGAACGTCGACACATCTTTTGTGCTAATAAAGAATAATAAAGGTACAAAAAATAATACTTGCGTTAATATACAGACCTCCAGCTCAATCAGTGCAAACTGACCGAGAAATTTACGAACAAATTGCAGATGTAAGTAACTCACAAGATACCGTAATTTTTGGCGACTTTAATTTACCTGTGACCAAGTGGGGCGATACTCTTACTTCACACTCCGGACATGACTTGTATACGAACTTGCAAGAGAGTTCGCTTTATCAATTTGTTCGAATGCCGACCCGTGGTAATAACGTTCTTGACATTGTACTTGCAACAAAAGAAGAATTGATAGAGAATTTAAATGTTGGTGATGAATTCAGTAACAGCGACCATCGTACGATAACTTTCACTTTAAAGTTTACTAGTAACGAACCAAATAGTAGCATCGAAAAAGTCCCTAATTTCAAGAAAGCAAACTTCCATAAACTTAGAGCTATGTTTAAAGAAACTGACTGGAGCTTTTTAATTAACAATAACGACATAAATACATCTTGGAAGTTATTCGAAACCACTTACCTAAAAGCAGTGCAAGACTGCATACCATCGAAAATACGGCGTCCAGGCCATAATAATAAGCCCAAATGGTGGAATAAAGATATTTCAAACTGCTTGCTTAAAAATGTGCTAATGATAGATTAAAATCCTCACAAAATGACGAAGAACGGGTGAAATTTGTAGAGCTACGACGCAAAGCCAAAAAGTTAATTAAGCAAAGTAAAAAGACCTTAGAGTTACATATTGCGAATCAAAGTAAAACAAACCCGAAAGAATTCTATAGTTATATCAGAAAGAAAAAAGAAGTTGGACCGTTAGTCGATGAAAAAGGAGAATACACCAAAGACGAAGTACAAATGAGTAATGCCCTCAATACCTTCTTTGCATCAGTTTTTACAACAGAAGACCTCAGTGATATCCCTACACCATCGCCGATTCAGATTGATAATTCAGATGTTCTAAGCAATATCACCGTTACAGAGAGAGAAATATTGAATTGTTTAGATAAACTCAAGGTAAATAAAACGCCAGGACCTGATACAATCTCGCCTAGAGTTCTAAAGGAAGCTAAGAATGAGCTCTCCAAACCACTGACATTACTATTCAATAAATCCTTGCAGTCTGGAACTATGCCTGATCAGTGGAAGCTAGCCAACGTAACACCGATATTCAAAAAAGGCAGCAAATCCCTACCCAGTAACTATCGTCCAATTAGCTTAACCTCAGTTGTATGTAAAATGCTAGAAACGGTCATACGAGACAGACTCGTAAATCACTTGGAGGAAAATAACATACTTAAAGATACTCAACACGGCTTTCGTAAAAAACGTTCCTGTTTAACAAACCTCTTAGACTTCTTCCACGATATCCTCAACCTCTACGATGAGAGTAAAGCTGTAGATATTATATACCTTGATTTTCAAAAGGCCTTTGACAAAGTTCCCCACAAACGTTTACTGCTAAAACTAAAAGCGCATGGAATACAAGACGGTGTGTTGAAATGGATAGAAAATTGGCTCAGCAACAGAAAAGCAAAGGGTAGTCATAAACGGTAAGGCATCTAAATGGACCAATGTAAGTAGCGGGGTACCCCAGGGATCGGTACTAGGACCAATCCTCTTTCTAATTTACATCAACGACATAGATGAGGGTCTCACCTGCACAATCTCAAAATTTGCTGACGATACAAAAATTGCAAATAGCGTACTCTCAAAAGAACAAGTTGACGATATGCAACACAATCTAGATAAATTGTCATGTTGGGCCCAAATTTGGCAAATGAGTTTCAATGCGGATAAATGTAAAGTACTACATGTCGGATACCTAAATGAGAAAGCAAACTATTCGATGAATGGCACTCAGCTTAAGAATGTAAACAGAGAAACTGATCTGGGAGTAACAATATCGAGTAACCTAAAACCGAGTCAACAATGTTCAGAAGTTGTTAAGAAGGCAAACAAAATAATTGGCTTTATAGGCAGGTCATTTGAGCATAAATCCAAAGAAGTTATCCTAACCCTTTACAATTCCTTAGTCCGCCCTCTTCTGGAATACTGCGTTCAATCCTGGTGCCCTTATTACCAAAAAGATATAAACAAGCTAGAACGAGTTCAACGTAGAGTTACCAAAATGATACCTAGCCTAAAGAACAAACCATACGAAGAGCGTCTTAGAGAATTAAATCTATTTCCTTTAACCCAGCGCAGATTAAGAGGCGACTTAATTCAAGTGTTCAAAATCATCAAAGGCATCGACAATATGAACTGTAGTAAGTACTTCACTATCGACCAATCTAATTACACGCGGGGAAACGGTTGCAAAATTATTGGTAAATCTTTTAACTCGCACGAATCTAAGAATTTCTTCTTCAATCGAGTTGTCAACTTGTGGAATGGGCTTCCCCGAGACGTTATAGACTGCAGCACCGTTGATTCATTTAAATTCCGCCTAGACAAATATCTCGCATCAAACCCGCGACTGACTGCGTTTGTAAATGAATAACTTTATCCTCCCCTCAGTTACTAACCCATATGTCCCCTACTAACTTCCTAGTCCTGCCACGTTAGTGGCAGGGCAGTAGTTCCCTTTCCAATGTTCCCTTACCCACTCTAAACCACTGTTTGGACACTTGATCCTCAGTGTTTTGGAGGACAAGCAACCTAGAAGGGTCACTAGATCTGTTGTTGCTTGATTTCCTTTGTACTCCTTTGTACTCCTTTGTACTCTCTCTCTTTCACACACACACACACATGCATACACAGTTGTTCTCTCTCTCACACACACACAAGGTAAAACAGCAACACACACACACACTCTCTCTCTCACACCCACACACACACACGATAAAAACAGCACCCCCCCCACACATACACTCACATTATCTCTCACACATACACATACACACACTCTCTCTCTCTCAAACACGCACACATATTACAAATAGCAACTATCTCACACACATACTCTTCCCTGTATTTCTCAAGTTTCCCCTGACATTTTTTCGAGTTGCTGAAAGGAACCGAAGAAGAAGAAGTAGAGGAGGAGGAGGAGGAGGAGGAGGAAGAGGAGGGGGGAGGAGGAGGAGTAGGAGGAAGAGGAGGAGGAGGAGAAGGAGGGGTGAGGAGGAGGATGAGAAGGAGGAAGAGGAGGAGGATGAGGAATACAGACCTATTGGTCCTTACGGGGCAGTTTGGATATCTAGACTGCTAAGCTACTATAACTACTAGGTAAAGAAAAGGATAGTAAAGCAGAAGGCTCTTCCCCACCCACCACTCCCTCCGGCTAACCCACTCGCGTGGAAACAGTTGCAAACATACACCAAGCAGTATGGAAAAACTGACATGGAATTTCGGATAGGATATGACGAAAGGAGATAAGTAACACCCCGTTCTTAACATTAATCATCAATTACAAACCCCAATGTACATTACACCACCAACACAGTTAAGTAATGAAAGCATATGGTCCTCCCGGGATTCCAACTCGGTACACCACACCCAGAACATAAGTACCTAAACCATTACACCACCAACCCAGTTAATTAATGAAAGCATATGGTCCTCCCGGGATTCCAACTCGGTACACCACACCCAGAACATAAGCATCTAAACCATTACACCACCAACACAGTTAATTAATGAAAGCATATGGTCCTCCCGGGATTCCAACTCGGGACACCACACCCAAAACATAAGCACCTAAACCATTACACCACCAACACAGTTAATTAATGAAAGCATATGGTCCTCCCGGGATTCCAACTCTGAACACCACACCCAGAACATAAGCACCTAAACCATTACATCACCAACACAGTTAAATTAGAACTCTACGCTCATTCTACATCTAAGATTCTGGAAAATATAAATCTTGAGCAAAATGGTATGCAGACATTTTATTATTGGGGTAGGACTCGTTTATAAATGGTATGCAGACATTTTATTATTAGGGTAGGACTCGTTTATAAATGGTATGCAGACATTTTATTATTGGAGTAGGACTCGTTTATAAATAGTATGCAGACATTTTATTATTAGGGTAGGACTCGTTTATAAATGGTATGCAGACATTTTATTATTAGGGTAGGACTCGTTTATAAATGGTATGCAGACATTTTATTATTGGAGTAGGACTCGTTTATAAATAGTATGCAGACATTTTATTATTAGGGTAGGACTCGTTTATAAATGGTATGCAGACATTTTATTATTAGGGTAGGACTCGTTTATAAATGGTATGCAGACATTTTATTATTGGAGTAGGACTCGTTTATAAATAGTATGCAGACATTTTATTATTGGAGTAGGACTCGTTTATAAATGGTATGCAGACATTTTATTATTGGGGTAGGACTCGTTTATAAATGGTATGCAGACATTTTATTATTGGGGTAGGACTCGTTTTTTTTTTTTTTTTTTTTTTTTTTTTATTCCCAATTAATAAGATTTTGTAAAATCTGCACTAAAGTAGATGACTTTTGGGCTAGAGCTAGGTTACTATACAGACTCTTAGTGGACAGAGGTTTTGAGGCAAGTAAATTGTTCCATAAATTTAATCTTTTTAGGGTCAATTATTGTGA
>CM064529.1:17005050-17065050 GCA_032716605.1 Paralithodes platypus | reverse complement strand
TAATCTTTCCTCGTGAGTGCTCTCTCTCTCTCACACACACACACATATACACACTCTCTCTCTCTCAGTCTCTCTCATTCTCTCTCTCTCTCTCTCATTTACACACTTGCAGATTCTTTGGGGCAGTTACTTATGACATTTAAAGACGTTCGTTCCATTTGATTGTCGATTTTAAGAGCTTTCACCCCATTTCTTTGACAATATTAAGACCTTTCGTCCCATTTAGGTATCAATTTTGTTCTTAGCAGGCGATAACAAGCCTGTAATTGTAGAAGGAACCGGCCTTTGGCCGTGACATTTTCCAACGGAACAATGTACAAATTTATGTTTAGAGGGGGTGTAGGGAGTGTTATTTTAAGCTTGATGGAGGTCTAGGGATGAAACTACAAAAATAATACAAATATACATAAATTATCAATAAATAAGCCCATCCCCCCTTAACCCTTACAGTACCAGGGACGTCCCTTTTATCATATTCTGGCAACTACTAGACGACTGTATTTAGCTTAGGACCTCTAGCAATAATAAGGCTTCAAACTATCTCAACCAACCTTTTTCAACTGCCATAGATCCTTCCTAAGCTGCATAATATCGTATAAATATAGCTAGAATGCAACATATCAAACGTCGCTGGTACTCAAAGGGTTAAGCTTGATGGAGGTCTAGCGAGGACACTAAAATATAAATAAATAAATAAATAAATATATAGACCAACAAATAACCACTACCCCCTAAACGGCATAAAATCATCTAATATTTGCCAGAATAAAGAGTTAAACAAAAAAGGCATTTAGTTATTTATCTGTGACTTTTCTGATATTAAAGAGAGAGAGAAAGAGAGAGATAGAACAGTGAATATAGCCAAGAGAGAGAGAGAGAGAGAGAGAGAGAGAGAGAGAGAGAGAGATAGATAGAACAGTGAATATAGTCAAGAGAGAGAGAGAGAGGGAGAAAGATAGAACAGTGAATATAGCCAAGAGAGAGAGAGAGAGAGAGACAGAGAAAGATAGAACAGTGAATATAGCCAAGAGAGAGAGAGAGAGAGAGAGAGAGAGAGAGGGAGAGACAGACAGAGAGAGATAGAACAGTGAATATAGCCAAGAGAGAAAGAGATAGAGAGTACAAAGGAGTACAAAGGAAATCAAGCAACAACAGATCTAGTGACCCTTCTAGGTTGCTTGTCCTCCAAAACACTGAGGATCAAGTGTCCAAACAGTGGTTTAGAGTGGGTAAGGGAACATTGGAAAGGGAATTACTGCCCTGGAACTAATTTCCGTGGCAGGATTAGGAAGTTAGTAGGGGACAGATGGGTTAGTAACAGAGGGGGGGATAAAATAAAGTTATTAATTTACAAACGCAGTCAGTCGCGGGTTTGATGCGAGATATTTGTCTACGCGGAGTTTAAATGAATCAACGGTGATGCAGTCTATAACGTCTCGGGGAAGTCCATTCCACAAGTTGACAACTCGATTGAAGAAGAAATTCTTAGATTCGTGTGAGTTAAAAGATTTACCAATAATTTTGCAACCGTTTCCCCACGTGTAATTAGATTGGTCGATAGTGAAGTACTTACTACAGTCCATATTGTCGATGCCTTTGATGATTTTGAACACTTGAATTAAGTCACCTCTTAATCTGCGCTGGGTTAAAGGAAATAGATTTAATTCTCTAAGACGCTCCCTTCGTATGGTGTGTTCTTTAGGCTAGGTATCATTTTGGTAACTCTACGTTGAACTCGTTCTAGCTTGTTTATATCTTTTTGGTAATAAGGGCACCATGATTGAACGCAGTATTCCAGAAGAGGGCGGACTAAGGAATTGTAAAGGGTTAGGATAACTTCTTTGGATTTATGCTCAAATGACCTGCCTATAAAGCTAATTATTTTGTTTGCCTTCTTAACACCTTCTGAACATTGTTGACTCGGTTTTAGGTTGCTCGATATTGTTACTCCCAGATCGGTTTCTCTGTTTACATTCTTAAGCTGAGTGCCATTCATCGAATAGTTTGCTTTGTCATTTAGGTATCCGATATGTAACACTTTACATTTATCCGCATTGAAACTCATTTGCCAAATTTGGGCCCAACATGACAATTTATCTAGATTGTGTTGCATATCGTCAACTTGTTCTTTTGAGAGTACGCTATTTGCAATTTTTGTATCGTCAGCAAATTTTGAGATTGTACAGGTGAGACCCTCATCTATGTCGTTGATGTAAATTAGAAAGAGAATTGGACCTAGTACCGATCCCTGGGGTACCCCGCTACTTACATTGGTCCATTTAGATGCCTTACCATTTATGACTACTCTTTGCTTTCTGTCGCTGAGCCAATTTTCTATCCATTTCAACACACCGTCTTGTATTCCATGCGCTTTTAGTTTTAGCAGTAAACGTTTGTGGGGAACTTTGTCAAAGGCCTTTTGAAAATCAAGGTATATAATATCTACAGCTTTACTCTCATCGTAGAGGTTGAGGATATCGTGGAAGAAGTCTAAGAGGTTTGTTAACCCTTAATTAGCGGCGAGCAACATAAGTCGAGTTAAAAAAAGCTGGACTATGTGGCGGCGCTCGACATAGGTCGAGTGGCAATTTCAGCACGTAATGTGGCTGAGAGAGAGACAAGTGGTGGCAGGAGACTAGCAAGCGTATGACTCCAGACCACCGCGGCGAACCTACTGACACAAATCTCAGCTCCCTCCTCTCTCACTCGCTACATACTCAATATGTACCGAAACTACCGAATTACTGCTTTTTGCACTCGCGTTGCACGTTATTGCAAGAAACTATCCATCATACAAGGATCGTTATGGTGTCATTCGAAAGCTCTGTTTATGCCCTTTCAGGGATAGGTACTTGTTTTACGTTCTGGGTCTTATTTAGGCATGAAAATGATCACGTAAACAGCCCTATTTTGGCTAAAAACACCCCGCTGTGCGGTACATATAATAAACCGCATAGGCCGCTCGTAAGGTGTTAAACAGGAACGTTATTTACGAAAGCCGTGTTGAGTATCTTTAAGTATGTTATTTTCCTCTAAGTGATTCACGAATCTGTCTCGTATGACCGTTTCTAGCATTTTACATACAACTGAGGTTAAGCTAATTGGACGATAGTTACTGGGTAGGGATTTGCTGCTTTTTTTGAAAATCGGTGTTACGTTGGCTAGATTCCACTGATCAGGCATAGTTCCAGAATGCAAGGATTTATTGAATAGTAATGTCAGTGGTTTGGAGAGCTCATCCTTAGCTTCCTTTAGAACTCTAGGCGAGATTGTATCAGGTCCAGGCGTTTTATTTACCTTGAGTTTATCTAAAGAGAGAGAGAGAGAGAGAGAGAGAGAGAGAGAGAGAGAGAGAGATAGATAGAACAGTGAATATAGCCAAGAGAGAGAGAGAGAGAGAGAGAGACAGAGAGAGATAGAACAGTGAATATAGCCAAGAGTACAAAGGAGTACAAAGGAGTACAAAAGGAAATCAAGCAACAACATATCTAGTGACTCTTCTAGGCTGCTTGTCCTCCAAAACACTGAGGATCAAGGGTCCAAACAGTGGTTTAGAGTGGGTAAGGGAACATTGGAAAGGGAACTACTTCCCTGGAACTAATGTCCGTGGCAGGATTAGGAAGTTAGTAGGGGACAGATGGGTTAGTAACTGAGGGAAGGAAAAAATAAAGTTATTCATTTACAAATGCAGTCAGTCGCGGGTTTGATGCGAGATATTTGTCTAAGCGGAGTTTAAATGAATCAACGGTGATGCAGTCTATAACGTCTCGGGGAAGCCCATTCCACAAGTTGAAAACTCTATTGAAGAAGAAATTCTTAGATTCGTGTGAGTTAAAAGATTTACCAATAATTTTGCAACCGCTTCCCCGCGTGTAATTAGATTGGTCGATAGTGAAGTACTTACTACAGTTCATATTGTCGATGCCTTTGATGATTTTGAACACTTGAATTAAGTCACCTCTTAATCTGTGCTGCGCTTTTTAAAGGAAATAGATTTAATTCTCTAAGACGCTCTTCGTATGGTTTGTTCTTTAGGCTAGGTATCATTTTGGTAACTCTACATTGAACTCGTTCTAGCTTGTTTATATCTTTTTGGTAATAAGGGCACCAGGATTGAACGCAGTATTCCAGAAGAGGGCGGACTAAGGAATTGTAAAGGGTTAGGATAACTTCTTTGGATTTATGCTCAAATGACCTGCCTATGCAGCCAATTATTTTGTTTGCCTTCTTAACAACTTCTGAACATTGTTGACTCGGTTTTAGGTTACTCGATATTGTTACTCCCAGATCGGTTTCTCTGTTTACATTCTTAAGCTGAGTGCCATTCATCGAATAGTTTGCTTTCTCATTTAGGTATCCGATATGTAGTACTTTACATTTATCCGCATTGAAACTCATTTGCCAAATTTGGGCCCAACATGACAATTTATCTAGATTGTGTTGCATATCACCAACTTGTTCTTTTGAGAGTACGCTATTTGTAATTTTTGTATCGTCAGCAAATTTTGAGATTGTACAGGTGTGATCCTCATCTATGTCGTTGATGTAAATTAGAAAGAGAATTGGTCCTAGTACCGATCCCTGGGGTACCCCGCTACTTACATTGGTCCATTTAGATGCCTTACCATTTATGACTACTCTTTGCTTTCTGTCGCTGAGCCAATTTTCTATCCATTTCAACACACCGTCTTGTATTCCATGCGCTTTTAGTTTTATCAGTAAACGTTTGTGGGGAACTTTGTCAAAGGCCTTTTGAAAATCAAGGTATATAATATCTACAGCTTTACTCTCATCGTAGAGGTTGAGGATATCGTGGAAGAAGTCTAAGAGGTTTGTTAAACAGGAACGTTTTTTACGAAAGCCGTGTTGAGTATCTTTAAGTAAGTTATTTGCCTGTAAGTGATTTACGAGTCTGTCTCTTATGACCGTTTCTAGCATTTTACATACAATTGAGGTTAAGCTAATTGGACGATAGTTACTGGGTAGGGATTTGCTGCTTTTTTTGAATATCGGTGTTACGTTGGCTAGCTTCCACTGATCAGGCATAGTCCCAGACTGCAAGGATTCATTGAATAGCAATGTCAGTGGTTTGGAGAGCTCATCCTTAGCTTCCTTTAGAACTCTAGGCGAGATTGTATCAGGTCCAGGCGTTTTATTTACCTTGAGTTTATCTAAACAATTCAATACTTCTCTCTCTGTAACGGTGATATTGCTTAGAACATCTGAATTATCAATCTGAATCGGCGATGGTTTAGGGATATCACTGAGGTCTTTGGTTGTAAAAACTGATGCAAAGAAGGTATTGAGGGCATTACTCATTTGTACTTCGTCTTTGGTGTATTCTCCATTTTCATCGACTAACGGTCCAACAGTTGAAGTAACTACTTTTTTCTTTCTGATATAACTATAAAATTCTTTCGGGTTTGTTTTACTTTGATTCGCAACATGTAACTCCAGGTCTTTTTACTTTGCTTAATTAACTTTTTGGCTTTACATCGTAGCTCTACAAATTTCACCCGTTCTTCGTCATTTTGTGACGATTTTAATCTATCATTAGCAAATTTTTTAGCAAGCAGACAGTCTGAAATATCTTTATTCCACCATTTGGGCTTATCATTATGGCCTGGACGCCGTATGTTCGATGGTATGCAGTCTTGCACTGCCTTAAGGTAAGTGGTTGTGAAACACTCCCAAGATGTATTTATGTCGTAATTGTTGGTCAGAAAGCTCCAGTCGGTTTCTTTAAGCTTTGATTTAAGTTTATGAAAATTTGCTTTCTTGAAATTAGGGACTTTCTCAATGCTGCTATTTGATTTGTTACTAGTAAACTTTAAAGTGAAAGTTATCGTACGATGGTCGCTGTTACTGAATTCATCACCAACATTCAAATTCTCTATTAATTCTTCTTTTGTTGCGAGTACAAGGCCAAGCACATTATTACCACGGGTCGGAGATTGTACAAATTGAAAAAGTGAACTCTCTTGCAAGTTAGCATAGAGGTCGTGTCCAGAGTGTGAAGTAAGAATATCGCCCCATTTAGTCACGGGTAAGTTGAAATCGCCAAGAATTACGTATCTTGTATGTTAGTTATTTCTGCAATTTGTTCATAAATTTCACTGTCAGTTTGCACTGATTGAGCTGGGGGTCTGTATAATAAAGCTAGTGTTATTTTAGTTCCTCGTTTATTATTTAATAGTCCGTAAGATATGCCTATATTCGCAATTTGAGGTTTTGACATTAAGACGGGATTAAGACTTTCCTTTATAAAAAAACAGAAATCCTCCTCCATTTTTATTGATCCGACTTTTCTCAAACATTGTATAACCAGGAAGCATATATTCGGCTAAAAAGTCTCTGTCTTCCGTATTTAACCAAGATTCTGTAATGCCAATTATATCATAATGTTCTGTAAACAAGATTTCCTCTAGATCTGAAAATTTATTGCGTATGCTACGAGCATTTACATAAAACACCTTAAGAGTATTAGAGTTGGATGTTACTGATTGTGCATTGTCTGAATTTTCAGTTCGTATTTGACTTACACTACCCTGTCTGGGTACCCCCGGTTGACCCCGTTTTTTGAACGGAAATCCTTGACTGCATCGTTCAGCAGACGACCAAGACGTGCAGCTCCTACTTCATTGAGATGTACACCATCTCCTGAAAACAAAGATTTATCATAGTAAAAATGATCCCACGTGTCGACAAAGCCGATGTCCTCCTCCCTGCAGAGTTTGGCTAGTCGGCGATTTGTACTGGTAGCTATGTTGTAGAATCGGTTTTCTACATCAATCCGGGGAACAATTCCTGAAATTAAGATTCTATTAGATTTTTCCTTGAAGGACCTGATCAGCCTACTTGCAAAGTAGTTCCTCTGACCGCGTCCGTTGGACATCGTTAGATCCAACGTGGATGACGTACGTGGTGCTTGCGGGGGCGAGCCTGGAAACCTCTTCCACAGCCGCAACAATGTCGTCCACGCCGCCATCTGGGATACAGAATCGCTTTCTGGTCCTGAGTGCCCTGGCGCAGAACTCGGTTAATTGGCCACGGACCATGGAGTCGCCCACAAGCCAAACTTCTTCCGTTTCCTCTTCCTCGTCAATAGCTAGAGAGAGAGAGAGAGAGAGAGAGAGAGGGTGTTTAGCAGTATCCTCTCAACTGAAGAGTGTAAACAGCTTCTGTGTGTGTGTGTGTATGTGTGTATGTGTGTTAACCCGTTCAGTACCGACGACGTCTTTTAAATTTCATCTTGAATATATTTAGACGATTTTGTGCAGTTTAAGACAGAGCTGTGGTAGTAATAAGGGTTAAGGGATATGGGTCGTTTTTCTGGTCCCCCTTCTTCCTCATATTTAGTCCCATTAGTTTTTAGATTTTGAGATGTGTGCCTCATTAGTTTTCAGATTTTAAGACCTTTCGCCTAATTTCTTTTTCAATATTAAGACTTTTCGTGCTATTTAGGTGTCAATTTTTTTCCTGGCGAACGATAGTGAGCCTGAAATTTTGGAAGAACCGGCGGGACATTTTTCTTCCGAAAAATGTACAAATCAATATAGAAGGGGGATCTAATGGATTTTTTTTTTTTAAAGTTTGATGGAGGTCTAGGGAGGAAACTAAAACAATAATAAATATATGAAATAATCGGCCAAAAAATAAATCTTTCCCCTTAACCCGTTGAGACCCAGCGTCGCACGTGTTGCGTCGGCAGTCTTTGATCACCAACTCCCAGCGACGCATCACGTGCGTCCGACATATAAAAAACACTTACGTGGTTCGTAAGGTAGGAAATGGCGGGAGAATAGGAGGGGGCGGTACCGTAGTGTGTGGGGGAGCCGGGCCAGTAGGTGTGAGCGGGCCGAGACAGCCGCGCGGCTGGTGGTGGTGGGCTTAGTGGGAACTATTGAAACCCCCCCCCCGCCCCCCAAATGACCGAAATGAGTTTTTTTTTATTTGTGTTCATTTCTCACCATTCTCTTCCATTTTGGCTCAACACATTTTTTTGAAGCTCCCCCCCCCCCAACCCCCCACCGGCCCCCCCCCCCAAAAAAATGTCAGAGGTGATTTTTTTTTGTTTTTTTTTTCATTTCTCATCCTTGTCTTCCATTTTAGCAAACAAAAAAAATATGTGAAAATGGCTTGGGACTGGGGTGAACAAAATATTATAACTAGCCGGGGCTCAACGGGTTAAGTGAGACAGTTGGAAGCCTGGTAATTGCTGGAGGCCCTGTTTATGGGGGGTCACTGCTTTTTTTATCTTTCTCTCCTTTTCTCTTTTTCCCTGGTTTGTATCCATTTGGCCGCATTCAGCCAACTGTTTTAAGACGTTCATCACCAACCAGGTGTCGATTTCTTCCTGGCGAGCGATAGCCAGCCAGCATTGTATGGAGATATCCGGCTTTACTGGAGAAATTTGTCTATCGAAAAATGTAAAAATTTAGCTTGCTGTCATAACAAAAATATTTATATGCTGGCTCGCTACCGCTCGCCAGGAAAATATTGACACCTGGATGGGGGTAAATGTCTTAAAACAGTAGGCTGAATGGGGCCGAATGGATACAAGCCAAAGAGAGAGGGAGAGAAAGAGAAAAAAAAGCGAGATGGGCTCCCTTAAACTGAATAAAATCGTCACACAGTAGCCAGAGTAAAGTTAAAAGGACGGCACCGGTACTGAAAGGGTTAATTTTGCATTCCATAGAAGAATTATTAGTATGTGTGTATTCGTGTGTATGTTTGCCGTATGTGCGTTTTTGTTGTGTGCGTTTTTCGTAATGTGTGTAGGGCATGCGTGCTGGATGCTAATATAATAATAATAATCATAATAATGATAATAATAATAATAATAAACGGTTTATTGATAATTGCAGCCGTAGGGTGACAATGTACAGAGGAACAAGCGTTTACCTTAACTCTAACTTATATTATCTTATAATAAGGACCAAAACATTAGGTTATATAAGAGCTGTTTGACGAGATCAATATTATGTACTACTGTAGGTTGGCAGATGATTTTCCAGATTGAGATACTAGTAAACCTTGTGCACAAGGTACCGGTATGCTGTAAGATATAATAGTTACACATTTATAAAAATCGTTACTGACTATCCTTTTTGAGACGAAATATTTCGAAATGGTAGTAATGTGTCACTGTCGGTATTGTTGTGTGGGTGTGGGTGTGTGTATCAAGGTATCTGTATATATATATATATATATATATATATATATATATATATATATATATATATATATATATATATATATATATATATATATTATATAGTGTATACCATCTCCCGTCTTGCAACACAATCCCATCCCTAGTCTGTGCAACTCTCCAACTCAAGAGTGAAACGATACTCCCAATCTTTCTTCTATCTAACAGCTGAGCTCTGGAACTCTCTCCCTGAATCCATCTTTCCCTCAACATATGACTTAAATTGCTTCAAACTCCGTGTGCCCAGGCATTTTGGCCTTTTGTCTCCTTCATCCACATAGAACAAAAAAAGAGATATATATATATATATATATATATATATATATATATATATATATATATATATATATATATATATATATATATATATATATATATATATATATATATACTATATAGATATATATATATATATATATATATATATATATATATATATATATATATACAGTATATGTAGATGTATGTATGTATGTATGTACAGTGTATATGTATGTATGATGTATGTATATATGTAACGTATGTATGTATGCATGTATGTATGTACAGTATATGTAATGTATGTATATATGTATGTATGTAATGTATATATGGTTGTATGTATGTGTGTATGTATGTATGTACGTATTTATGCTTGTATGTATGTATGTATGTATGCATGTATATATTGTATGTATGCATGTATATATATATAATATATAATATATATATATATATATATATATATATATATATATATCAATCTATCTATCTATTGCCTGATGCCGTGATCCCCGAAGGGGTGGCCACGAACGAACTGCCCCCATGCACCTCTGTCCCCAGTCAGTCGACGCCCCTCCCCCAACCAGCACCGCCTTCGTTTACTTATTTACTAGAGTTTACTTGAGTTGTTTCGGCCTCCTCAGCGGCCTCGGCGAGAGTTGCTCCCCCCGAGTATGTTTGCTGCCAGTGTTTGATGCAGCAGGCTATTCGAGAGGGCAGCTTTCCCCCCCCGCGATGTATGGCTGATCAAGCACCAACTTGATATGGTTGTCCAAGGCTTTTTGGAATACTTCCGTTGGCACGTCCATCAGGTTTCTCACGTTCTCTGGCATTTTGTTGAAGAGGCTCGGTCCCCTGTTTGTCAACCAGGAGTCCCTCAGTGTGCCCAGAGCACCCCTACACTTTTGGGGTGTACATGTACAATACCTACCCCCTCTGTCACTCCTGTTCCATGATATTGTGGTGTGAAGGTTTGGCACTAGACCCTCGATAACTTTCCATGTGTAAATTATCAAGTATCTCTCTCTTCTTCGCTCCAGTGAATATAATTTAAGAGCCTTCAGCCTATCCCAGTAATGAAGATGTTTTACCGAGCTGATGTGGGACGTGAAACTTCTTTGAACACTCTCTATTTCGTATATTTCCCCGGCTTTGTGTGGAGATGCTAGCACACTGCAATACTCCTGTCGTGGGATCACCAATGATTTGAAAAGTGTTATCATTGGCCGTTCTTCTCGTGTCTTGAAAGTGCGCAGTATCCAACCTACAAGTTTCCTCGCCGCTACTGACTTGGCCTGATTATATTCTTTGAAAGACATGTTTTCTGACATTATTACCCCAAGATCTTTGACCTCTGATTTTCGTGGGATTGGCAGGAGTGACTCTGTTAAGTAGGTTGTGGTTCTTTTAATTTCTCCATTTCCTCCATACCTTATCAGCTGAAGTTTCTCTTCGTTAAATTGCATGTTGTTATCTTTCGTCCACCGAAATACAGCGTTCATGTCTGCTTGCAAGATTTCTTTGTCTTCTATTGTGGTTATTCCTAGACTTAGTTTTGTGTCGTCTGCAAATGATGAAACGCTGCTGTGTTGTACATTTACATCGATATCACTTATTAGTATTAGGAAGAGTAAGGGTGCCAACACTGTACCCTGGGGAACAGAGCTTTTAACCTCTGAACCTTCCGATACCGCTTGATTTACTGCTACTGATTGTCTTCTGTTAACCTAAGACGTGCGCATGGGGGGTATGAGACACCACACTCCTGTGCGCACGTATTTGAGCTGTTCCCATCACTAACATTGTTATTTTACCATAAATAGCATTAATACTTATCCACATGTGCCTATTATAGGTTGATTATAAAGGTATTAACCTGTTACAACAATAAAACAAGTGGAAACAGTGTTTGGATGGTCAAAATCGGCGATACAGGCCGGGAGGTACATAATGTATGGCTGAGGCAACCTCCCTGCCCTCCTCCCCTCCCCTTGTCTGGAGAGACACTGGTACCAATAGTCTCTCTCTCGCTCTTTCCCACGCTTGGTAACAGTGATGACAACGCCCTGCTACCAACTCGCTAATGTTAGCACGAAAATTGACCACAGAATAAGGGAATAACAGGGAAAATAGGTGATAACTGAAGGAGGGGAGGAAAGTGGGGAAGGAAGGGAGGTGGAGGAGTGATATTTGGCATGGCCCAGGGGCAAAAAACAAAAAAAAATTGGGGGGGGTTTAGTTGGATTTTTGTTTTCCCTTACTCTTAAGAGTCTTCCCGCAGTCCGCCGGGGGAACTCTTAAGAGTCTCCCGGCAGTTCCCGGGTTAATGAGAAAATTATAGATCCACCTCCCCACCTTTCCAGTGATACCTTTTTCTTTCAGCTTATGTGATATAATTCCATGATCATATACTTCCTCACTCCATCCTTCCACCTCTCATTCGGTCTACCTCTCCCTCTCTGTCCCTCCACCTCGCTCTCGTACACCCTCTTAGTCATTCTCTCGCTTTTCATACGTTCCATAATTATGGCCGAACCATCTCAAGTTGTTCCTTTTCACACTTTCCAGCACATCTACCTCCACACCACACCTCCTTCTTACTTCCTCATTAGTCTGTCTATCCCTCCATGTAACTCTGCACGCATTTCTTAAGTAATTCATTTCCACTGCTCTCACTCTTGGTCTGAGTCTCTCAACCAACGTCCATGCTTCGCTTCCGTAAGTCAGTGTCATGCATGGACTTATTCACTTCCATACTGACCACCCTATTTCTTGTTACTGCTTTTAGCGTTCCTATAACCCTCATCCCCTGTTGTACCCTCTCCCGCACTTCTTCATCCATAGTCCCATCTTTACTCAACACACTGCCCAGATACTTAAAAGAGTTGACGATCTCCGTAGCCTGACCGTTCTGTTTCACCTCACACTCTGTGACTTCACCTCTTTCGAAGAGCATAACCTTGCTCTTCCCCGCATTTACCTTCAAATTCCGTTTTTCGCACACTGTTCCAAACTCATTTACCAGACCCTGCAACTCCCATTCATTATCACTCATCAGAACTGTATCATCCGCAAACAGCAGTATAGGTAGCTTCCACTCAATTCTCTCCCTTTTCAGCGATACACCAACCTCCACTGCTCTTGATAGTATTTCTTTCACGACTCTATCCATAAATACGAACGGTCTTAATATTGACAAAGAAATGCGGCGAAAAGTCTTAAAATCAACATACTAAATAGGCAAACATCTCAAAATCTGAAAACTAATGGGGCTAAAGATTAGGGAAAAGGGGGACCAGAAAAACGGCTCATCTTCCCGGATTTAAAATAATATATGATATACCTATAAATTTAAACAACAATTAAGACAGCCAAAATATATGTGAACTAAATATTTCCGTTAGATATTTATAAACAGTTGCTTTGAATGTGTGTCTGAAGTTGAGTTTGCAAATTAACCCTCCAGCCCCGGCTATGTATTATATATATATTCCCCGAAACCCGGGGGTTTTCGCCGAAAAACTTCTACGCCTAGGCTACCGCGTCTTAGTTATTTGGCTTGCTTCCGCATTCCCGCGCATCCACAAGCGTAGATGTGTTTCGTACCTGTAGAATGTCATTAAGTAGAGCTCTCTAAGTCAACTGGTTCAGTTGTGATGATGATTTCATTGGAGATAACTTATGGCAAAAACATCCACTTTACACTACTTTTTGATACTTAACAACAACATACAGGCACACACGAACAAGCGACGCACTCCTTCTTGTGGCGGAATATGCGGGGCATCAGTCCAGCCGGCTGTTGTTTACATTCGTCGGACGGACGCCTCACACACCAAGCTTACAGGCTTTCAAGCACTGGGGGCCTCAGAGCCCTTCCGGGTTGCGTGGACCGAGTTTGTTATGGGTGTTTAAGAGCTCTTCCGGCTCCCATGGGTAAGGGGGTACTACTCGCTTTTTCTGGACCCTGTTCTCCCTCATGTTTAGCATATTAGTTTTGAGGTTTTAAGACGTTCGTTCAGTTAGTTTGGCGATTTTGAGACTTTTCGCCTCATTTTTGTTTTCAATATTAAAACCTTTCGTGTCATTTAGTTGTCGATCTTTTCCTGGCGAGCGATAGCGAGCCTCTAATCTTAGAAGTTATCGGCCTCCGGCCGGGACATTTTTCTACCGAAAAATGTACAAATTTATCTTGAAAGGGGGTCTAGGGTTTTTTTTCTAAGCTTGATGGAGGTCTAGCGAGAAAACTAAAAAAACAAACAAATAACAAATACATAAATAAATACATAGCCCCAAAACCCAACACTACTGGTACCCCCTTAATTATGTGTTAACTAAATATTTCCGTTACCGCAGCTATTTATAAACCCAACACTACTGGTACCCCCTTAATTATGTGTTAACTAAATATTTCCGTTACCGCAGCTATTTATAAACCCAACACTACTGGTACCCCCTTAATTATGTGTTAACTAAATATTTCCGTTACCGCAGCTATTTATAAACAACTGCTTTGAATGGCTGACTGTTTATGAGTTGCCAAATTAATTAATTGTTATTATTATCATGCAAGCTCGTATCCATTTAAGGGGAGATGGGTCGTTTTTCTGGTCCCCATTCTTCCTCATGTTTAGCTCCATTAGTTTTCAGATTTTATGACGTTTGGCCCATTAGATTGGTGATTTTAAGACCTTTCGCCCCTTTTAATTGTCAATTGTGCCGCCTCTTCACATCTTTCCCCGTAGAACTAGGGCAGCTGACAGCGCCCATGAATTTACACTTTCTCCTCCACAATGCAGAACTTCTGCTTATCAGAATTCATTTATCCCCAGAACTACTACTCTTTGGAATTCACTTCCCTCGAATTGCTTTCCACAAACTTACAATCTACAAATGTTTAAATCCAGTTGTTACAAACATTTTATGAATGGAGGATGCCTTTAGGCACATGGACCTTTTTGTTTTATCTGTGTTTTTCCTTCCTCCGTTCATTGTCTCTTAAAAAAAAAAAAAAAAAAAATATTAAGACTTTTTGTGTCATTTAAGTGTCGATCTTCTCCTGGCGAGCGACAGCGAGCCTGTAATTCAAAAGGAAGTGGCCTTCGGCCGGGACATTTGGCTATCGAAAAATGTACAAATTTATCTTGAAGGAGGGTCTTGGCTGTGTGTGTGTGTGTGTTTTTTTTTTTTTTTTTTTTTCTTCATAGAGGTCTAGGGAGGATACTAAAAACAATGATAACAAAATACATAAATGGAGAAATACGTACACCCATCCCCCCTTAAAAACCTAACGGAAATATTTCTTAAAATTAAAATTTAAGGGGATTTACAATAATATGATATGATATACCGGTAACTATATATATAAACAATAATATGATATGATATACCGGTAACTATATATATAAACAATAATATGATATGATATACCGGTAACTATATATATAAACAATAATATGATATGATATACCGGTAACTATATATATAAACAATAATATGATATGATATACCGGTAACTATATATATAAACAATAATATGATATGATATACCGGTAACTATATATATAAACAATTAAGATAGCCTAGGCAAAATATGTGTGGACTAAATATTTCTGTTAGATATTTAAACAGTTGCTTTGAATTTGTGACTGTTTTTGAGTTGGCAAATTAATTCATTGTCATTATTTTCATGCAAGCTCGTATCCAAGCTCTTATCCATTCAAATAATCCATTAGGATGAGTTTGTACAACACATATGCCCGATACTTGTACTAGAAAAGCGTAACTCCTACAGTTATACGGTCATATCTCCTACAATTCTGCTACATCATCAGCGCTCATCAATGCGATCATGTGGCATTATGCAGGAAATAATATAAAACCAAACCTAACCTAACCTAACCTAACCTAACCTAACCTAACCTAACCTAACCTAACCTAACCTAACCTAACCTAACCTAACCTAACCTAACCTAACCTAACCTAACCTAACCTAACCTAACCTAACCTAACCTAACGTAACCTAACCTCACATAACCTAACCTAACCAACCTAACCTAACCTAATCTATCCTACTAACCTAACCTAACCTAACCTAACCTAACCTAACCTAACCTAACCTAACCAAAACCTAACCAAAACCTAACCTAACCTAACCTAACCTAACCTAACCTAACCTAACCAAACCTAACCTAACCTAACCTAACCTAACCTAACCTAACCTAACCTAACCTAACCTAACCTAACCTAACCTAACCTAACCTAACCTAACCTAACCTAACCTAACCTAGATTTTTGTGTGTAGGAAGTATGGCACTACTCAAAAAAAGTGCTAAAGGTATGGATGTGCAGTGTAGAAAATGTGGCGTAGGAAATGTGGCGCACCCCCTTTTGGAAGTATAGTCTGTTCCATGTCACCCCAGCACACTTTTGTGTCTCATCCCTCTATCTGATTCTCTGTCTACCCCTTCCTCTAGGCTCTAGCTCCATCTCTAGGTTCCCATTCTGTTGTTCTAGTTGTCCATCTGTTATCATCTCTTCATATCACAACACTTAACAAACACACCCCACTACCCATACATCTGAATTACCTCTTAACCCCTTCTGTACCGACGACGTACTTTTAACTCTATTCTGGCTATTAAGCGACTTTATTCAGCAATTAAGAGAACTCGAACTATCTCACTTAATCCGTTTTACTACCACAGATCCCTCGAACTATTTCACTTAATCCGTTTTACTACCACAGATCCTTCTTAAACTGCATAAAATCGTTTAAAAATAGCTACAATATAATTAAAAAGACGTCGCCGGTACAGAAAGGGTTAAATATAAGGATTATATCTATCTATCAATTTATCTATTTATCTATCTATTGCCTGACGCCGTGATCCCCGAAGGGGTGGCCACGCACGAAAAGCCCCCATGCACCTCCTCCCAACCAGCACTGCCTTCATCCATATATTTCTTCACTCCATCCTTCCACCTCTCATTCGGTCTACCTCTCCCTCTCTGTCCTTCCACCTCGCTCTCATACACCCTCTTAGTTATTCTCTTGCTTCCCATACGTTCCATATGGCCGAATCATCTCAAGGTGTTCCTTTTCACACTTTCTAGCACATCTACCTCCACACCACACCTCCCTCTTACTTCCTCATTCGTCTGTCTATCCCTCCATGTAACTCTGCACGGACTTCTCAAGTAACTCATTTCCACCCCTCTGACTCTTGGTCTGAGTTTCTCCACCAACGTCCATGCTTCGCTTCCGTAAGTCAGTGTCGGGATTACCACACTGTCATACAAGGACTTCTTCAATCAACTTAGGCAAATATTGGTTTGGTAACAGAACTTTGCAGACATGTGGAATAGGCTACCTAGTGCTATAGTAGGATCAAGAATTATAGAAAGCTTCAAGATCAAATAAGATAGGCATTTAGATGTGATGGGTTGGATGTGAAAGGGATCTGCCTTGTGTGGGCCGATCGGCTTTCTGCACTCACTTTTTCTTATGTTCTCTAACTATGTATCTATCTATCTAAGTCTGTATCAATCTTTCTCTATGTATCTAATTCAATGTGTATATGTATCCATCTATATCTCAATCGTGTTCACTCTATCTATCTATCTATCAATCACCCCTCATGGTTAAGCATTATATTTTCCACTTATCTATATATTTTTCACCGCTCCCTCTCTATTTATCTATTGCTATATTTCCATCTATCTATCTTTCTATAGGAGTTTGAAGCAATTTAAGTCATGGGAAGAGGGAAAGACTGATTCTGGGAGAGAGTTCCAGAGCTCAGCTGTTGAGTAGAAGAAAGACTGAGAGTAACGTTTCACTTTACAATAACATGGTAAAATAATTGCAGTTAGATGGAGGTGTGGTAGGTACGGGAACAGCTAGGCCACCCTTAGGGGGAAATACTTAAGAAAATGCCATTTTCAACATGCAATATCTCTTTACTGGTTGAGATTTGGAATATTTCTTATAGCATATTTTAGGCTTAGATTATTTTGTTTTATCATTTCCCAAAGTTATGCCCTTTCCTCCTGGGACACCCTGTATATATATATATATATATATTTATATATGTATATATATACCGGTATATAATTATATATATGATGTCCCCGTGGTTGTTTACTGTATATATGGATGGACTCATGAAAGAAATACTAGGAAGAGCAGTGGATGTTGGTGTATCGATGAAAAGGGAGGGAAATGACTGGAAGCTGCCTATACTGCTGTTTGCGGATGATACAGTTCTGATGAGCGATAATGAATGGGAGTTGCAGGGTCTGGTAAATGAGTTTGGAAAAGTGTGCGAAAAACGGAATTTGAAGGTAAATGCGGAGAATAGCAAGGTTAAGGTCTTCGAAAGGGGTGAAGTCACAGAGTGTGAGGTGAAGTTGAACGGTCAGGCTATGGAGATTGTCAGCTCTTTTAAGTATCTGGGCAGTGTGCTCAGTAAAGATGGGACTATGGATGAAGAAGTGCAGGAGAGGGTGCAACAGGGGAAGAGGGATGTAGGAACGTTGAAAGCAGTAACAAGAAATAGAGTGGTCAGTATGGAAGTGAAGAAGTCCTTGCATGACAGTGTGGTAATCCCGACACTAACTTACGGAAGCAAAGCATGGACGTTCGGGAAGAGACTCAGACCAAGAGTGAGAGCGGTGGAAATGAGTTACTTAAGAAGTGCGTGCGGAGTTACATGGAGGGATAGACAGACGAATGAGGAAGTAAGAAGGAGGTGTGGTGTGGAGGTAGATTTGTTGGAAAGTGTTAATAGGAACAAATTGAGATGGTTCAGCCATATGGAACGTATGGAAAGCGAGAGATTGACAAAGAGGGTGTACGAGAGCGAGGTGGAGGGACAGAGAGGGACAGGTGCACCGAGGGAGAGGTGGAAGGATGGAGTGAGGAAGTATATGAATGAAGGCGGTGCTGGTTGGGAGGAGGGGCATCGACTGACTGGGGACAGAGGTGCATGGGGGCGGTTTGTTCGTGGCCACCCCTTCGGGGATCACGGCGTCAGGCAATAGATAGATAGATAGATATATATATATATATAATTTGCTCCCTAGACCTTGATCCATCTGAGAGATAAATTTGTATATTTTTCGTTAGATAAATTGGACAAAGTTGAGTTTATACTATAATGAAGGTACCTTGATAATTGTGCCATAGCCTATGATATACAATCTTTATGACCCATACATCATTCCTAGGTAGGCTACTTATTTCCGAAACTACCACGATAATTTGTTCTCAACATTTCCAGCCTATTATATAATAAGAACATTTTATTAATCATATTAAACAAATATTAAACCACCGGAAATGCAATTTATGTATACCGGTTACTATATAAATTACTGTAAAAAACTCTCCCTATTGACGGCGGTATAACTCTTCTTAAGCCCCTTACTTGCAAAATAGATGCTGATTTAAATACCGGTAAGTCATAGGAGGGGGGGGGACCCCCCCCCCTCGACCCATCCTGTATCCCAAGACAAACAATGGTTGTTACACCTCGACGACGTATACAGACTAACAACACACATAACAAAGCCACACCAACAGGTTCCTCTTTCTCCAACACCCCTTCTCCCCTCGCTACACTCTTTAGAAAATAGGAAAAGTAGAAAATAGATACGAGGTGCCGTTGTAAAGGCTTAGCCCTTAAAGACGCTTGCCCCATTAGTTTGGCGATTTTAAGAACCCCCGCCCCATTTCTGTCAATTTTAAGACCATTCGTGCCATTTAGGTGTCAATTTTATCCTGGCGAGTGATAGCGAGCCTGTAATTTAAGGGGAACCGGCCTTCGGCCGGGACATTTTTCTACCGAAAAATGTACAAATTTATCTTAAAAGGGGGTCAAGGGGGAGTAATTTTAAGCTTGATGGAAGTCTGGGGAATCAACTAAATACCTCCCCTTAAGCTTGATGGAGGTCTAGGGAGGAAACTAAACACCTCCCCTTAAGCTTGATGGAGGTCTAGGGAATCAACTAAATACCTCCCCTTAAGCTTGATGGAGGTCTAGGGAGGAAACTAAATACCTCCCCTTAAGCTTGATGGAGGTCTAGGGAGGAAACTAAATACCTCCCCTTAAGCTTGATGGAGGTCTAGGGAGGAAACTAAATACCTCCCCTTAAGCTTGATGGAGGTCTAGGGAGGAAACTAAATACCTCCCCTTAAGCTTGATGGAGGTCTAGGGAGGAAACTAAATACCTCCCCTTAAGCTTGATGGAGGTCTAGGGAGGAAACTAAATACCTCCCCTTAAGCTTGATGGAGGTCTAGGGAGGAAACTAAATACCTCCCCTTAAGCTTGATGGAGGTCTAGGGAGGAAACTAAATACCTCCCCTTAAGCTTGATGGAGGTCTAGGGAGGATCAACTAAATACCTCCCCTTAAGCTTGATGGAGGTCTAGGGAGGAAACTAAATACCTCCCCTTAAGCTTGATGGAGGTCTAGGGAGGAAACTAAATACCTCCCCTTAAGCTTGATGGAGGTCTAGGGAGGAAACTAAATACCTCCCCTTAAGCTTGATGGAGGTCTAGGGAGGAAACTAAATACCTCCCCTTAAGCTTGATGGAGGTCTAGGGAGGAAACTAAATACCTCCCCTTAAGCTTGATGGAGGTCTAGGGAGGAAACTAAATACCTCCCCTTAAGCTTGATGGAGGTCTAGGGAGGAAACTAAATACCTCCCCTTAAGCTTGATGGAGGTCTAGGGAGAAAACTAAATACCTCCCCTTAAGCTTGATGGAGGTCTAGGGAGGAAACTAAATACCTCCCCTTAAGCTTGATGGAGGTCTAGGGAGGAAACTAAATACCTCCCCTTAAGCTTGATGGAGGTCTAGGGAGGAAACTAAATACCTCCCCTTAAGCTTGATGGAGGTCTAGGGAGGAAACTAAATACCTCCCCTTAAGCTTGATGGAGGTCTAGGGAGGAAACTAAATACCTCCCCTTAAGCTTGATGGAGGTCTAGGGAGGAAACTAAATACCTCCCCTTAAGCTTGATGGAGGTCTAGGGAGGAAACTAAATACCTCCCCTTAAGCTTGATGGAGGTCTAGGGAGGAAACTAAATACCTCCCCTTAAGCTTGATGGAGGTCTAGGGAGGAAACTAAATACCTCCCCTTAAGCTTGATGGAGGTCTAGGGAGGAAACTAAATACCTCCCCTTAAGCTTGATGGAGGTCTAGGGAGGAAACTAAATACCTCCCCTTAAGCTTGATGGAGGTCTAGGGAGGAAACTAAATACCTCCCCTTAAGCTTGATGGAGGTCTAGGGAGGAAACTAAATACCTCCCCTTAAGCTTGATGGAGGTCTAGGGAGGAAACTAAATACCTCCCCTTAAGCTTGATGGAGGTCTAGGGAGGAAACTAAATACCTCCCCTTAAGCTTGATGGAGGTCTAGGGAGGAAACTAAATACCTCCCTTAAGCTTGATGGAGGTCTAGGGAGGAAACTAAATACCTCCCCTTAAGCTTGATGGAGGTCTAGGGAGGAAACTAAATACCTCCCCTTAAGCTTGATGGAGGTCTAGGGAGGAAACTAAATACCTCCCCTTAAGCTTGATGGAGGTCTAGGGAGGAAACTAAATACCTCCCCTTAAGCTTGATGGAGGTCTAGGGAGGAAACTAAATACCTCCCCTTAAGCTTGATGGAGGTCTAGGGAGGAAACTAAATACCTCCCCTTAAGCTTGATGGAGGTCTAGGGAGGAAACTAAATACCTCCCCTTAAGCTTGATGGAGGTCTAGGGAGGAAACTAAATACCTCCCCTTAAGCTTGATGGAGGTCTAGGGGACAAACTAAACACCTTCCCTAAGCTTGATGGAGGTCTAGGGAGGAAACTAAATACCTCCCCTTAAGCTTGATGGAGGTCTAGGGAGGAAACTAAATACCTCCCCTTAAGCTTGATGGAGGTCTAGGGAGGAAACTAAATACCTCCCCATAAGCTTGATGGAGGTCTAGGGAGGAAACTAAATACCTCCCCTTAAGCTTGATGGAGGTCTAGGGAGGAAACTAAATACCTCCCCTTAAGCTTGATGGAGGTCTAGGGAGGAAACTAAATACCTCCCCTTAAGCTTGATGGAGGTCTAGGGAGGAAACTAAATACCTCCCCTTAAGCTTGATGGAGGTCTAGGGAGGAAACTAAATACCTCCCCTTAAGCTTGATGGAGGTCTAGGGAGGAAACTAAATACCTCCCCATAAGCTTGATGGAGGTCTAGGGAGGAAACTAAATACCTCCCCTTAAGCTTGATGGAGGTCTAGGGAGGAAACTAAATACCTCCCCTTAAGCTTGATGGAGGTCTAGGGAGGGAACTAAATACCTCCCCTTAAGCTTGATGGAGGTCTAGGGAGGAAACTAAATACCTCCCCTTAAGCTTGATGGAGGTCTAGGGAGGAAACTAAATACCTCCCCTTAAGCTTGATGGAGGTCTAGGGAATCAACTAAATACCTCCCCTTAAGCTTGATGGAGGTCTAGGGAATCAACTAAATACCTCCCCTTAAGCTTGATGGAGGTCTAGGGAGGAAACTAAATACCTCCCCTTAAGCTTGATGGAGGTCTAGGGAGGAAACTAAATACCTCCCCTTAAGCTTGATGGAGGTCTAGGGAGGAAACTAAATACCTCCCTTAAGCTTGATGGAGGTCTAGGGAGGAAACTAAATACCTCCCCTTAAGCTTGATGGAGGTCTAGGGAGGAAACTAAATACCTCCCCTTAAGCTTGATGGAGGTCTAGGGAGGAAACTAAATACCTCCCCTTAAGCTTGATGGAGGTCTAGGGAGGAAACTAAATACCTCCCCTTAAGCTTGATGGAGGTCTAGGGAATCAACTAAATACCTCCCCTTAAGCTTGATGGAGGTCTAGGGAGGAAACTAAATACCTCCCCTTAAGCTTGATGGAGGTCTAGGGAAACTAAATACCTCCCCTTAAGCTTGATGGAGGTCTAGGGAGGAAACTAAATACCTCCCCTTAAGCTTGATGGAGGTCTAGGGAGGAAACTAAATACCTCCCCTTAAGCTTGATGGAGGTCTAGGGAGGAAACTAAATACCTCCCCTTAAGCTTGATGGAGGTCTAGGGAGGAAACTAAATACCTCCCCTTAAGCTTGATGGAGGTCTAGGGAGGAAACTAAATACCTCCCCTTAAGCTTGATGGAGGTCTAGGGAGGAAACTAAATACCTCCCCTTAAGCTTGATGGAGGTCTAGGGAGGAAACTAAATACCTCCCCTTAAGCTTGATGGAGGTCTAGGGAGGAAACTAAATACCTCCCTTAAGCTTGATGGAGGTCTAGGGAGGAAACTAAATACCTCCCCTTAAGCTTGATGGAGGTCTAGGGAATCAACTAAATACCTCCCCTTAAGCTTGATGGAGGTCTAGGGAGGAAACTAAATACCTCCCCTTAAGCTTGATGGAGGTCTAGGGAGGAAACTAAATACCTCCCCTTAAGCTTGATGGAGGTCTAGGGAGGAAACTAAATACCTCCCCTTAAGCTTGATGGAGGTCTAGGGAGGAAACTAAATACCTCCCCTTAAGCTTGATGGAGGTCTAGGGAGGAAACTAAATACCTCCCCTTAAGCTTGATGGAGGTCTAGGGAGGAAACTAAATACCTCCCCTTAAGCTTGATGGAGGTCTAGGGAGGAAACTAAATACCTCCCCTTAAGCTTGATAGAGGTCTAGGGTGGAAACTAAATACCTCCCCTTAAGCTTGATGGAGGTCTAGGGAGGAAACTAAATACCTCCCCTTAAGCTTGATGGAGGTCTAGGGAGGAAACTAAATACCTCCCCTTAAGCTTGATGGAGGTCTAGGGAGGAAACTAAATACCTCCCCTTAAGCTTGATGGAGGTCTAGGGAGGAAACTAAATACCTCCCCTTAAGCTTGATGGAGGTCTAGGGAGGAAACTAAATACCTCCCCTTAAGCTTGATGGAGGTCTAGGGAGGAAACTAAATACCTCCCCTTAAGCTTGATGGAGGTCTAGGGAGGAAACTAAATACCTCCCCTTAAGCTTGATGGAGGTCTAGGGAGGAAACTAAATACCTCCCCTTAAGCTTGATGGAGGTCTAGGGAGGAAACTAAATACCTCCCCTTAAGCTTGATGGAGGTCTAGGGAGGAAACTAAATACCTCCCCTTAAGCTTGATGGAGGTCTAGGGAGGAAACTAAATACCTCCCCTTAAGCTTGATGGAGGTCTAGGGAGGAAACTAAATACCTCCCCTTAAGCTTGATGGAGGTCTAGGGAGGAAACTAAATACCTCCCCTTAAGCTTGATGGAGGTCTAGGGAGGAAACTAAATACCTCCCCTTAAGCTTGATGGAGGTCTAGGGAGGAAACTAAATACCTCCCCTTAAGCTTGATGGAGGTCTAGGGAGGAAACTAAATACCTCCCCTTAAGCTTGATGGAGGTCTAGGGAGGAAACTAAATACCTCCCCTTAAGCTTGATGGAGGTCTAGGGAGGAAACTAAATACCTCCCCTTAAGCTTGATGGAGGTCTAGGGAGGAAACTAAATACCTCCCCTTAAGCTTGATGGAGGTCTAGGGAGGAAACTAAATACCTCCCCTTAAGCTTGATGGAGGTCTAGGGAGGAAACTAAATACCTCCCCTTAAGCTTGATGGAGGTCTAGGGAGGAAACTAAATACCTCCCCTTAAGCTTGATGGAGGTCTAGGGAGGAAACTAAATACCTCCCCTTAAGCTTGATGGAGGTCTAGGGAGGAAACTAAATACCTCCCCTTAAGCTTGATGGAGGTCTAGGGAGGAAACTAAATACCTCCCCTTAAGCTTGATGGAGGTCTAGGGAGGAAACTAAATACCTCCCCTTAAGCTTGATGGAGGTCTAGGGAGGAAACTAAATACCTCCCCTTAAGCTTGATGGAGGTCTAGGGAGGAAACTAAATACCTCCCCTTAAGCTTGATGGAGGTCTAGGGAGGAAACTAAATACCTCCCCTTAAGCTTGATGGAGGTCTAGGGAGGAAACTAAATACCTCCCCTTAAGCTTGATGGAGGTCTAGGGAGGAAACTAAATACCTCCCCTTAAGCTTGATGGAGGTCTAGGGAGGAAACTAAATACCTCCCCTTAAGCTTGATGGAGGTCTAGGGAGGAAACTAAATACCTCCCCTTAAGCTTGATGGAGGTCTAGGGAGGAAACTAAATACCTCCCTTAAGCTTGATGGAGGTCTAGGGAGGAAACTAAATACCTCCCCTTAAGCTTGATGGAGGTCTAGGGAGGAAACTAAATACCTCCCCTTAAGCTTGATGGAGGTCTAGGGAGGAAACTAAATACCTCCCCTTAAGCTTGATGGAGGTCTAGGGAGGAAACTAAATACCTCCCCTTAAGCTTGATGGAGGTCTAGGGAGGAAACTAAATACCTCCCCTTAAGCTTGATGGAGGTCTAGGGAGGAAACTAAATACCTCCCCTTAAGCTTGATGGAGGTCTAGGGAGGAAACTAAATACCTCCCCTTAAGCTTGATGGAGGTCTAGGGAGGAAACTAAATACCTCCCCTTAAGCTTGATGGAGGTCTAGGGAGGAAACTAAATACCTCCCCTTAAGCTTGATGGAGGTCTAGGGAGGAAACTAAATACCTCCCCTTAAGCTTGATGGAGGTCTAGGGAGGAAACTAAATACCTCCCCTTAAGCTTGATGGAGGTCTAGGGAGGAAACTAAATACCTCCCCTTAAGCTTGATGGAGGTCTAGGGAGGAAACTAAATACCTCCCCTTAAGCTTGATGGAGGTCTAGGGAGGAAACTAAATACCTCCCCTTAAGCTTGATGGAGGTCTAGGGAGGAAACTAAATACCTCCCCTTAAGCTTGATGGAGGTCTAGGGAGGAAACTAAATACCTCCCCTTAAGCTTGATGGAGGTCTAGGGAGGAAACTAAATACCTCCCCTTAAGCTTGATGGAGGTCTAGGGAGGAAACTAAATACCTCCCCTTAAGCTTGATGGAGGTCTAGGGAGGAAACTAAATACCTCCCCTTAAGCTTGATGGAGGTCTAGGGAGGAAACTAAATACCTCCCCTTAAGCTTGATGGAGGTCTAGGGAGGAAACTAAATACCTCCCCTTAAGCTTGATGGAGGTCTAGGGAGGAAACTAAATACCTCCCCTTAAGCTTGATGGAGGTCTAGGGAGGAAACTAAATACCTCCCCTTAAGCTTGATGGAGGTCTAGGGAGGAAACTAAATACCTCCCCTTAAGCTTGATGGAGGTCTAGGGAGGAAACTAAATACCTCCCCTTAAGCTTGATGGAGGTCTAGGGAGGAAACTAAATACCTCCCCTTAAGCTTGATGGAGGTCTAGGGAGGAAACTAAATACCTCCCCTTAAGCTTGATGGAGGTCTAGGGAGGAAACTAAATACCTCCCCTTAAGCTTGATGGAGGTCTAGGGAGGAAACTAAATACCTCCCCTTAAGCTTGATGGAGGTCTAGGGAGGAAACTAAATACCTCCCCTTAAGCTTGATGGAGGTCTAGGGAGGAAACTAAATACCTCCCCTTAAGCTTGATGGAGGTCTAGGGAGGAAACTAAATACCTCCCCTTAAGCTTGATGGAGGTCTAGGGAGGAAACTAAATACCTCCCCTTAAGCTTGATGGAGGTCTAGGGAGGAAACTAAATACCTCCCCTTAAGCTTGATGGAGGTCTAGGGAGGAAACTAAATACCTCCCTTAAGCTTGATGGAGGTCTAGGGAGGAAACTAAATACCTCCCCTTAAGCTTGATGGAGGTCTAGGGAGGAAACTAAATACCTCCCCTTAAGCTTGATGGAGGTCTAGGGAGGAAACTAAATACCTCCCCTTAAGCTTGATGGAGGTCTAGGGAGGAAACTAAATACCTCCCCTTAAGCTTGATGGAGGTCTAGGGAGGAAACTAAATACCTCCCCTTAAGCTTGATGGAGGTCTAGGGAGGAAACTAAATACCTCCCCTTAAGCTTGATGGAGGTCTAGGGAGGAAACTAAATACCTCCCCTTAAGCTTGATGGAGGTCTAGGGAGGAAACTAAATACCTCCCCTTAAGCTTGATGGAGGTCTAGGGAGGAAACTAAATACCTCCCCTTAAGCTTGATGGAGGTCTAGGGAGGAAACTAAATACCTCCCCTTAAGCTTGATGGAGGTCTAGGGAGGAAACTAAATACCTCCCCTTAAGCTTGATGGAGGTCTAGGGAGGAAACTAAATACCTCCCCTTAAGCTTGATGGAGGTCTAGGGAGGAAACTAAATACCTCCCCTTAAGCTTGATGGAGGTCTAGGGAGGAAACTAAATACCTCCCCTTAAGCTTGATGGAGGTCTAGGGAGGAAACTAAATACCTCCCCTTAAGCTTGATGGAGGTCTAGGGAGGAAACTAAATACCTCCCCTTAAGCTTGATGGAGGTCTAGGGAGGAAACTAAATACCTCCCCTTAAGCTTGATGGAGGTCTAGGGAGGAAACTAAATACCTCCCCTTAAGCTTGATGGAGGTCTAGGGAGGAAACTAAATACCTCCCCTTAAGCTTGATGGAGGTCTAGGGAGGAAACTAAATACCTCCCCTTAAGCTTGATGGAGGTCTAGGGAGGAAACTAAATACCTCCCCTTAAGCTTGATGGAGGTCTAGGGAGGAAACTAAATACCTCCCCTTAAGCTTGATGGAGGTCTAGGGAGGAAACTAAATACCTCCCCTTAAGCTTGATGGAGGTCTAGGGAGGAAACTAAATACCTCCCCTTAAGCTTGATGGAGGTCTAGGGAGGAAACTAAATACCTCCCCTTAAGCTTGATGGAGGTCTAGGGAGGAAACTAAATACCTCCCCTTAAGCTTGATGGAGGTCTAGGGAGGAAACTAAATACCTCCCCTTAAGCTTGATGGAGGTCTAGGGAGGAAACTAAATACCTCCCCTTAAGCTTGATGGAGGTCTAGGGAACAAACTAAATACCTCCCCTTAAGCTTGATGGAGGTCTAGGGAGGAAACTAAATACCTCCCCTTAAGCTTGATGGAGGTCTAGGGAGGAAACTAAATACCTCCCCTTAAGCTTGATGGAGGTCTAGGGAGGAAACTAAATACCTCCCCTTAAGCTTGATGGGAGTCTAAATACCTCCCCTTAAGCTTGATGGAGGTCTAGGGAGGAAACTAAATACCTCCCCTTAAGCTTGATGGAGGTCTAGGGAGGAAACTAAATACCTCCCCTTAAGCTTGATGGAGGTCTAGGGAATACCTCCCCTTAAGCTTGATGGAGGTCTGGAGGAAACTAAATACCTTAAGCTTGATGGAGGTCTAGGGAGGAAACTAAATACCTCCCCTTAAGCTTGATGTGGAGGAAACTAAAACCTCCCCTTAAGCTTGATGGAGGTCTAGGGAGGAAACTAAATACCTCCCCTTAAGCTTGATGGAGGTCTAGGGAGGAAACTAAATACCTCCCCTTAAGCTTGATGGAGGTCTAGGGAGGAAACTAAATACCTCCCCTTAAGCTTGATGGAGGTCTAGGGAGGAAACTAAATACCTCCCCTTAAGCTTGATGGAGGTCTAGGGAGGAAACTAAATACCTCCCCTTAAGCTTGATGGAGGTCTAGGGAGGAAACTAAATACCTCCCCTTAAGCTTGATGGAGGTCTAGGTAGGAAACTAAATACCTCCCCTTAAGCTTGATAGAGGTCTAGGGAGGAAACTAAATACCTCCCCTTAAGCTTGATAGAGGTCTAGGGAGGAAACTAAATACCTCCCCTTAAGCTTGATGGAGGTCTAGGAGGAGGAAACTAAATAAATACCTCCCCTTAAGCTTTGGAGGGAGGTCTAGGGAGAATAAATACCTGATTAAGCTTGATGGAGGTTAGGAGGGAGAAATAATCCTTAAGCTTGATGGAGGTCTAGGGAGGAAACTAAATACCTCCCCTTAAGCTTGATGGAGGTCTAGGGAGGAAACTAAATACCTCCCCTTAAGCTTGAGAGGTTAGGGAGGAAACTATATACCTCCCCTTAAGCTTGATGGAGGTCTAGGGAGGAAACTAAATACCTCCCCTTAAGCTTGATGGAGGTCTAGGGAGGAAACTAAATACCTCCCCTTAAGCTTGATGGAGGTCTAGGGAGGAAACTAAATACCTCCCCTTAAGCTTGATGGAGGTCTAGGGAGGAAACTAAATACCTCCCCTTAAGCTTGATGGAGGTCTAGGGAGGAAACTAAATACCTCCCCTTAAGCTTGATGGAGGTCTAGGGAGGAAACTAAATACCTCCCTTAAGCTTGATGGAGGTCTAGGGAGGAAACTAAATACCTCCCCTTAAGCTTGATGGAGGTCTAGGGAGGAAACTAAATACCTCCCCTTAACTTGATGGAGTCAACTAAATACGGAAGGGAGGAAACGGATACCTCCCCTGAAGCTTGCTGAAGGTCTAGGGCGGAAACTAAATACCTCCCCTTAAGCTTGATACAGGTCTCACGAGGAAACTAAATACCTCCCCTTAAGCTTGATGGAGGTCTAGGCAAGAAACTAAATACCTCTCCTTAAGCTTGATGGAGGTCTAGGGAGGAAACTAAATACCTCCCCTTAAGCTTGATGGAGGTCTAGGGAGGAAACTAAATACCTCCCCTTAAGCTTGATGGAGGTCTAGGGAGGAAACTAAATACCTCCCCTTAAGCTCCCCTTAAGCTTGATGGAGGTCTAAGGAACAAACTAAATACCTCCCCTTAAGCTTGGAGGTCTAGTGAGGAAACTAAATACCTCCCCTTAAGCTTGGAGGTCTAGGGAACAAACTAAATACCTCCCCTTAAGCTTGGAGGTCTAGGGAGGAAACTAAATACCTCCCCATAAGCTTGATGGAGGTCTAGGGAGGAAACTAAATACCTCCCCTTAAGCTTGATGGAGGTCTAGGGAGGAAACTAAATACCTCCCCTTAAGCTTGATGGAGGTCTAGGGAGGAAACTAAATACCTCCCCTTAAGCTTGATGGAGGTCTAGGGAGGAAACTAAATACCTCCCCTTAAGCTTGATGGAGGTCTAGGGAGGAAACTAAATACCTCCCCTTAAGCTTGATGGAGGTCTAGGGAGGAAACTAAATACCTCCCCTTAAGCTTGATGGAGGTCTAGGGAGGAAACTAAATACCTCCCCTTAAGCTTGATGGAGGTCTAGGGAGGAAACTAAATACCTCCCCTTAAGCTTGATGGAGGTCTAGGGAGGAAACTAAATACCTCCCCTTAAGCTTGATGGAGGTCTAGGGAGGAAACTAAATACCTCCCCTTAAGCTTGATGGAGGTCTAGGGAGGAAACTAAATACCTCCCCTTAAGCTTGATGGAGGTCTAGGGAGGAAACTAAATACCTCCCCTTAAGCTTGATGGAGGTCTAGGGAGGAAACTAAATACCTCCCCTTAAGCTTGATGGAGGTCTAGGGAGAAACTAAATACCTCCCCTTAAGCTTGATGGAGGTCTAGGGAGGAAACTAAATACCTCCCCTTAAGCTTGATGGAGGTCTAGGGAGGAAACTAATAAAATAATACAAAAAACTAAATACCTCCCCTTAAGCTTGATGGAGGTCTAGGGAGGAAACTAAATACCTCCCCTTAAGCTTGATGGAGGTCTAGGGAGGAAACTAAATACCTCCCTTAAGCTTGATGGAGGTCTAGGGAGGAAACTAAATACCTCCCCTTAAGCTTGATGGAGGTCTAGGGAGGAAACTAAATACCTCCCCTTAAGCTTGATGGAGGTCTAGGGAGGAAACTAAATACCTCCCCTTAAGCTTGATGGAGGTCTAGGGAGGAAACTAAATACCTCCCCTTAAGCTTGATGGAGGTCTAGGGAGGAAACTAAATACCTCCCCTTAAGCTTGATGGAGGTCTAGGGAGGAAACTAAATACCTCCCCTTAAGCTTGATGGAGGTCTAGGGAGGAAACTAAATACCTCCCCTTAAGCTTGATGGAGGTCTAGGGAGGAAGGAAACTAAATACCTCCCCTTAAGCTTGATGGAGGTCTAGGGAGGAAACTAAATACCTCCCCTTAAGCTTGATGGAGGTCTAGGGAGGAAACTAAATACCTCCCCTTAAGCTTGATGGAGGTCTAGGGAGGAAACTAAATACCTCCCCTTAAGCTTGATGGAGGTCTAGGGAGGAAACTAAATACCTCCCTTTAAGCTTGATGGAGGTCTAGGAAGCGAACTAAATACCTCCCCTTAAGCTTGATGGAGGTCTAGGGAGGAAACTAAATACCTCGCCTTAAGCTTGATGGAGGTCTAGGGAAAACTAAATACCTCCCCTTAAGCTTGATGGAGGTCTAGGGAGGAAACTAAATACCTCCCCTTAAGCTTGATGGAGGTCTAGGGAGGAAACTAAATACCTCCCCTTAAGCTTGATGGAGGTCTAGGGAGGAAACTAAATACCTCCCCTTAAGCTTGATGGAGGTCTAGGGAGGAAACTAAATACCTCCCCTTAAGCTTGATGGAGGTCTAGGGAGGTAAGTAACTACCTCCCCTTAAGCTTGATGGAGGTCTAGGGAGGAAACTAAATACCTCCCCTTAAGCTTGATGGAGGTCTAGGGAGGAAACTAAATACCTCCCCTTAAGCTTGATGGAGGTCTAGGGAGGAAACTAAATACCTCCCCTTAAGCTTGATGGAGGTCTAGGGAGGAAACTAAATACCTCCCCTTAAGCTTGATGGAGGTCTAGGGAGGAAACTAAATACCTCCCCTTAAGCTTGATGGAGGTCTAGGGAGGAAACTAAATACCTCCCCTTAAGCTTGATGGAGGTCTAGGGAGGAAACTAAATACCTCCCCTTAAGCTTGATGGAGGTCTAGGGAGGAAACTAAATACCTCCCCTTAAGCTTGATGGAGGTCTAGGGAGGAAACTAAATACCTCCCCTTAAGCTTGATGGAGGTCTAGGGAGGAGGAAACTAAATACCTCCCCTTAAGCTTGATGGAGGTCTAGGGAGGAAACTAAATACCTCCCCTTAAGCTTGATGGAGGTCTAGGGAGGAAACTAAATACCTCCCCATAAGCTTGATGGAGGTCTAGGGAGGAAACTAAATACCTCCCCTTAAGCTTGATGGAGGTCTAGGGAGGAAACTAAATACCTCCCCTTAAGCTTGATGGAGGTCTAGGGAGGAAACTAAATACCTCCCCTTAAGCTTGATGGAGGTCTAGGGAGGAAACTAAATACCTCCCCTTAAGCTTGATGGAGGTCTAGGGAGGAAACTAAATACCTCCCCTTAAGCTTGATGGAGGTCTAGGGAGGAAACTAAATACCTCCCCTTAAGCTTGATGGAGGTCTAGGGAGGAAACTAAATACCTCCCCTTAAGCTTGATGGAGGTCTAGGGAGGAAACTAAATACCTCCCCTTAAGCTTGATGGAGGTCTAGGGAGGAAGAGGAAACTAAATACCTCCCCTTAAGCTTGATGGAGGTCTAGGGAGGAAACTAAATACCTCCCCTTAAGCTTGATGGAGGTCTAGGGAGGAAACTAAATACCTCCCTTAAGCTTGATGGAGGTCTAGGGAGGAAACTAAATACCTCCCCTTAAGCTTGATGGAGGTCTAGGGAGGAAACTAAATACCTCCCCTTAAGCTTGATGGAGGTCTAGGGAGGAAACTAAATACCTCCCCTTAAGCTTGATGGAGGTCTAGGGAGGAAACTAAATACCTCCCCTTAAGCTTGATGGAGGTCTAGGGAGGAAACTAAATACCTCCCCTTAAGCTTGATGGAGGTCTAGGGAGGAAACTAAATACCTCCCCTTAAGCTTGATGGAGGTCTAGGGAGGAAACTAAATACCTCCCCTTAAGCTTGATGGAGGTCTAGGGAGGAAACTAAATACCTCCCCTTAAGCTTGATGGAGGTCTAGGGAGGAAACTAAATACCTCCCCATAAGCTTGATGGAGGTCTAGGGAGGGAAACTAAATACCTCCCCTTAAGCTTGATGGAGGTCTAGGGAGGAAACTAAATACCTCCCCTTAAGCTTGATGGAGGTCTAGGGAGGAAACTAAATACCTCCCTTTAAGCTTGATGGAGGTCTAGGGAGGAAACTAAATACCTCCCCATAAGCTTGATGGAGGTCTAGGGAGGAAACTAAATACCTCCCCATAAGCTTGATGGAGGTCTAGGGAGGAAACTAAATACCTCCCCTTAAGCTTGATGGAGGTCTATGGAGGAAACTAAATACCTCCCCATAAGCTTGATGGAGGTCTAGGAAGGAAACTAAATACCTCCCCTTAAGCTTGATGGAGGTCTAGGGAGGAGGAAACTAAATACCTCCCCTTAAGCTTGATGGAGGTCTAGGGAGGAAACTAAATACCTCCCCTTAAGCTTGATGGAGGTCTAGGGAGGAAACTAAATACCTCCCCTTAAGCTTGATGGAGGTCTAGGGAGGAAACTAAATACCTCCCCATAAGCTTGATGGAGGTCTAGGGAGGAAACTAAATACCTCCCCTTAAGCTTGATGGAGGTCTAGGGAGGAAACTAAATACCTCCCCTTAAGCTTGATGGAGGTCTAGGGAGGAAACTAAATACCTCCCCTTAAGCTTGATGGAGGTCTAGGGAGGAAACTAAATACCTCCCCTTAAGCTTGATGGAGGTCTAGGGAGGAAACTAAATACCTCCCCTTAAGCTTGATGGAGGTCTAGGGAGGAAACTAAATACCTCCCCTTAAGCTTGATGGAGGTCTAGGGAGGAAACTAAAATACCTCCCCTAAGGAACTCCCCTTAAGCTTGATGGAGGTCTAGGGAGGAAACTAAATACCTCCCCTAAGCTTGATGGAGGTCTAGGGAGGAAACTAAATACCTCCCCATAAGCTTGATGGAGGTCTAGGGAGGAAACTAAATACCTCCCCTTAAGCTTGATGGAGGTCTAGGGAGGAAACTAAATACCTCCCCTTAAGCTTGATGGAGGTCTAGGGAACAAACTAAATACCTCCCCTTAAGCTTGATGTAGGTCTAGGGAACAAACTAAATACCCTCCTTAATGCTTGATGGAGGTCTAGGGAGGAAACTAAATACCTCCCCTAAGCTTGATGGAGGTCTAGGGAAGAAACTAAATACCTCCCCTTAAGCTTGATGGAGGTGTACGGAGGAAACTAAATACCTCCCATAAGCTTGATGGAGGTCTAGGGAGGAAACTAAATACCTCCCCTTAAGCTTGATGGAGGTCTAGGGAGGAAACTAAATACCTCCCCTTAAGCTTGATGGTCTAGGGAGGAAACTAAATACCTCCCCATAAGCTTGATGGAGGTCTAGGGAGGAAACTAAATACCTCCCCTTAGCCTTGAGGGAGGTCGAGGGAGGAAACTAAATACCTCCCCTAAGCTTGATGGAGGTCTAGGGGAAACTAAATAACTACATACCTCCCCTTAAGCTTGATGGAGGGCTAGGGAGGAAACTAAATACCTCGCTTTAAGCTTGATGGAGGTCTAGATGGAGGTCTAGGGAGGGAAACTAAATACCCTTAAGCTTGATGGAGGTCTAGGGAGGAAACTAAATACCTCCCCTTAAGCTTGATGGAGGTCTAGGGAGGAAACTAAATACCTCCCCTTAAGCTTGATGGAGGTCTAGGGAGGAAACTAAATACCTCCCCTTAAGCTTGATGGAGGTCTAGGGAGGAAACTAAATACCTCCCCATAAGCTTGATGGAGGTCTAGGGAGGAAACTAAATACCTCCCCTTAAGCTTGATGGAGGTCTAGGGAGGAAACTAAATACCTCCCCTTAAGCTTGATGGAGGTCTAGGGAGGAAACTAAATACCTCCCCTTAAGCTTGATGGAGGTCTAGGGAGGAAACTAAATACCTCCCCTTAAGCTTGATGGAGGTCTAGGGAGGAAACTAAATACCTCCCCATAAGCTTGATGGAGGTCTAGGGAGGAAACTAAATACCTCCCCATAAGCTTGATGGAGGTCTAGGGAGGAAACTAAATACCTCCCCATAAGCTTGATGGAGGTCTAGGGAGGAAACTAAATACCTCCCCATAAGCTTGATGGAGGTCTAGGGAGGAAACTAAATACCTCCCCTTAAGCTTGATGGAGGTCTAGGGAGGAAACTAAATACCTCCCCTTAAGCTTGATGGAGGTCTAGGGAGGAAACTAAATACCTCCCCTTAAGCTTGATGGAGGTCTAGGGAGGAAACTAAATACCTCCCCATAAGCTTGATGGAGGTCTAGGGAGGAAACTAAATACCTCCCCTTAAGCTTGATGGAGGTCTAGGGAGGAAACTAAATACCTCCCCATAAGCTTGATGGAGGTCTAGGGAGGAAACTAAATACCTCCCCTTAAGCTTGATGGAGGTCTAGGGAGGAAACTAAATACCTCCCCTTAAGCTTGATGGAGGTCTAGGGAGGAAACTAAATACCTCCCCTTAAGCTTGATGGAGGTCTAGGGAGGAAACTAAATACCTCCCTTAAGCTTGATGGAGGTCTAGGGAGGAAACTAAATACCTCCCCTTAAGCTTGATGGAGGTCTAGGGAGGAAACTAAATACCTCCCCATAAGCTTGATGGAGGTCTAGGGAGGAAACTAAATACCTCCCCTTAAGCTTGATGGAGGTCTAGGGAGGAAACTAAATACCTCCCCATAAGCTTGATGGAGGTCTAGGGAGGAAACTAAATACCTCCCCATAAGCTTGATGGAGGTCTAGGGAGGAAACTAAATACCTCCCCATAAGCTTGATGGAGGTCTAGGGAGGAAACTAAATACCTCCCCATAAGCTTGATGGAGGTCTAGGGAGGAAACTAAATACCTCCCCTTAAGCTTGATGGAGGTCTAGGGAGGAAACTAAATACCTCCCCTTAAGCTTGATGGAGGTCTAGGGAGGAAACTAAATACCTCCCCATAAGCTTGATGGAGGTCTAGGGAGGAAACTAAATACCTCCCCTTAAGCTTGATGGAGGTCTAGGGAGGAAACTAAATACCTCCCCTTAAGCTTGATGGAGGTCTAGGGAGGAAACTAAATACCTCCCCTTAAGCTTGATGGAGGTCTAGGGAGGAAACTAAATACCTCCCCTTAAGCTTGATGGAGGTCTAGGGAGGAAACTAAATACCTCCCCATAAGCTTGATGGAGGTCTAGGGAGGAAACTAAATACCTCCCCTTAAGCTTGATGGAGGTCTAGGGAGGAAACTAAATACCTCCCCATAAGCTTGATGGAGGTCTAGGGAGGAAACTAAATACCTCCCCATAAGCTTGATGGAGGTCTAGGGAGGAAACTAAATACCTTCCCTTAAGCTTGATGGAGGTCTAGGGAGGAAACTAAATACCTCCCCTTAAGCTTGATGGAGGTCTAGGGAGGAAACTAAATACCTCCCCATAAGCTTGATGGAGGTCTAGGGAGGAAACTAAATACCTCCCCTTAAGCTTGATGGAGGTCTAGGGAGGAAACTAAATACCTCCCCATAAGCTTGATGGAGGTCTAGGGAGGAAACTAAATACCTCCCCATAAGCTTGATGGAGGTCTAGGGAGGAAACTAAATACCTCCCCATAAGCTTGATGGAGGTCTAGGGAGGAAACTAAATACCTCCCCATAAGCTTGATGGAGGTCTAGGGAGGAAACTAAATACCTCCCCTTAAGCTTGATGGAGGTCTAGGGAGGAAACTAAATACCTCCCTTTAAGCTTGATGGAGGTCTAGGGAGGAGACTAAAGTAAGCTTGATGGAGGTCTAGGGAGGAGACTAAAGTAAGCTTGATGGAGGTCTAGGGAGGAAACTAAATACCTCCCCATAAGCTTGATGGAGGTCTAGGGAGGAAACTAAATACCTCCCCTTAAGCTTGATGGAGGTCTAGGGAGGAAACTAAATACCTCCCCTTAAGCTTGATGGAGGTCTAGGGAGGAAACTAAATACCTCCCCATAAGCTTGATGGAGGTCTAGGGAGGAAACTAAATACCTCCCCTTAAGCTTGATGGAGGTCTAGGGAGGAAACTAAATACCTCCCCATAAGCTTGATGGAGGTCTAGGGAGGAAACTAAATACCTCCCCATAAGCTTGATGGAGGTCTAGGGAGGAAACTAAATACCTCCCCATAAGCTTGATGGAGGTCTAGGGAGGAAACTAAATACCTCCCCTTAAGCTTGATGGAGGTCTAGGGAGGAAACTAAATACCTCCCCTTAAGCTTGATGGAGGTCTAGGGAGGAAACTAAATACCTCCCCATAAGCTTGATGGAGGTCTAGGGAGGAAACTAAATACCTCCCATTAAGCTTGATGGAGGTCTAGGGAGGAAACTAAATACCTCCCCTTAAGCTTGATGGAGGTCTAGGGAGGAAACTAAATACCTCCCTTTAAGCTTGATGGAGGTCTAGGGAGGAAACTAAATACCTCCCCTTAAGCTTGATGGAGGTCTAGGGAGGAAACTAAATACCTCCCCTTAAGCTTGATGGAGGTCTAGGGAGGAAACTAAATACCTCCCCATAAGCTTGATGGAGGTCTAGGGAGGAAACTAAATACCTCCCCTTAAGCTTGATGGAGGTCTAGGGAGGAAAACTAAATACCTTCCCTTAAGCTTGATGGAGGTCTAGGGAGGAAACTAAATACCTCCCCTTAAGCTTGATGGAGGTCTAGGGAGGAAACTAAATACCTCCCCATAAGCTTGATGGAGGTCTAGGGAGGAAACTAAATACCTCCCCATAAGCTTGATGGAGGTCTAGGGAGGAAACTAAATACCTCCCCTTAAGCTTGATGGAGGTCTAGGGAGGAAACTAAATACCTCCCCATAAGCTTGATGGAGGTCTAGGGAGGAAACTAAATACCTCCCCTTAAGCTTGATGGAGGTCTAGGGAGGAAACTAAATACCTCCCCATAAGCTTGATGGAGGTCTAGGGAGGAAACTAAATACCTCCCCATAAGCTTGATGGAGGTCTAGGGAGGAAACTAAATACCTCCCCTTAAGCTTGATGGAGGTCTAGGGAGGAAACTAAATACCTCCCTTTAAGCTTGATGGAGGTCTAGGGAGGAAACTAAATACCTCCCCATAAGCTTGATGGAGGTCTAGGGAGGAAACTAAATACCTCCCCATAAGCTTGATGGAGGTCTAGGGAGGAAACTAAATACCTCCCCATAAGCTTGATGGAGGTCTAGGGAGGAAAACTAAATACCTCCCCTTAAGCTTGATGGAGGTTCTAGGGAGGAAACTAAATACCTCCCCATAAGCTTGATGGAGGTCTAGGGAGGAAACTAAATACCTCCCTTAAGCTTGATGGAGGTCTAGGGAGGAAAACTAAATACCTCCCCTTAAGCTTGATGAGGGTCTAGGAGGAAACTAAATACCTCCCCATAAGCTTGATGGAGGTCTAGGGAGGAAACTAAATACCTCCCTTAAGCTTGATGGAGGTCTAGGGAGGAAACTAAATACCTCCCCATAAGCTTGATGGAGGTCTAGGGAGGAAACTAAATACCTCCCCTTAAGCTTGATGGAGGTCTAGGGAGGAAACTAAATACCTCCCCTTAAGCTTGATGGAGGTCTAGGGAGGAAACTAAATACCTCCCCATAAGCTTGATGGAGGTCTAGGGAGGAAACTAAATACCTCCCCATAAGCTTGATGGAGGTCTAGGGAGGAAACTAAATACCTCCCCATAAGCTTGATGGAGGTCTAGGGAGGAAACTAAATACCTCCCCTTAAGCTTGATGGAGGTCTAGGGAGGAAACTAAATACCTCCCCTTAAGCTTGATGGAGGTCTAGGGAGGAAACTAAATACCTCCCCATAAGCTTGATGGAGGTCTAGGGAGGAAACTAAATACCTCCCCATAAGCTTGATGGAGGTCTAGGGAGGAAACTAAATACCTCCCCATAAGCTTGATGGAGGTCTAGGGAGGAAACTAAATACCTCCCCATAAGCTTGATGGAGGTCTAGGGAGGAAACTAAATACCTCCCCATAAGCTTGATGGAGGTCTAGGGAGGAAACTAAATACCTCCCCATAAGCTTGATGGAGGTCTAGGGAGGAAACTAAATACCTCCCCTTAAGCTTGATGGAGGTCTAGGGAGGAAACTAAATACCTCCCCTTAAGCTTGATGGAGGTCTAGGGAGGAAACTAAATACCTCCCCATAAGCTTGATGGAGGTCTAGGGAGGAAACTAAATACCTCCCCTTAAGCTTGATGGAGGTCTAGGGAGGAAACTAAATACCTCCCCTTAAGCTTGATGGAGGTCTAGGGAGGAAACTAAATACCTCCCCATAAGCTTGATGGAGGTCTAGGGAGGAAACTAAATACCTCCCCATAAGCTTGATGGAGGTCTAGGGAGGAAACTAAATACCTCCCCATAAGCTTGATGGAGGTCTAGGGAGGAAACTAAATACCTCCCCATAAGCTTGATGGAGGTCTAGGGAGGAAACTAAATACCTCCCCATAAGCTTGATGGAGGTCTAGGGAGGAAACTAAATACCTCCCCATAAGCTTGATGGAGGTCTAGGGAGGAAACTAAATACCTCCCCATAAGCTTGATGGAGGTCTAGGAAACCAACTAAAATACTACAAAATAACTATATAAATGAACCCTTGCCCCTTAACCCCTTCTGTACCGTTGACGGCTTTTTAACTGTACAATGGCTACTATTAGACGATTTAATCCAGGTTAAGGGCAGATCTCCACTTGAGGGATTTTTTTTTTCTTGACCCCTTTCTCCCTCTTGTTTAGCCCCATTGCTTTTGATATTATAAAATGTTTGCCCCATTAGATTAGCGATTTTAAGAACTTTCACCCCATATTAAGACCTTTCGTGCCATTTAGGTGTCGATATTATCCTGGCGAGCGATAGCGAGCCTGTAATTTAAGAGGAACCGGCCTTCGGCCGGGACATTTTTCTACCGAAAAATGTTCAAATTTATCTTGAAAGGGACTCAAGGGGGTGTAATTTTAAGGTTGATGGAGGTCTAGTGAACAAACTAAATACCTCCCCTTAAGGGCTGGTTACCGTTTTTTTTATATTTCTTTCCTTATCTTTTTTTCCTTTTCTCTCTGTCCCTGGCTTGTATCCATTCGGCCCCATTCAGGCAACTGTTTTAAGACATTTATCCCCATCCAGGTGTCGATTTCTTCCTGGCGAGCGATAGCGAGCCAGCATTGTATGGAGAAATCTGCCTTCGCCGGAGACATTTTTCTATCGAAAAATGTACAAATTTAACTTACTGTCAAAACAAAAATATATGTAGGCTGGCTCGCTACCGCTCGCCAGGAAAACATTGACACCTGGATGGGGGTAAACGTCTTAAACCAGTAGGATGATCGGGGCCGAATGGCTACAAGCCAAAGAGAGAGGGAGAGAAAGAGAAAACAAGCGAGGTGGGCTCCCTTAAGGGCTGATTTGTATTTATTAGGCTAGTGGGTATTTGGTTACTTACCGGTATGTATTATTTTTAGTCTCCCCCCAAAACCCCATCAAGCTTTTTAAAAACACCCCCAGGATCCCCCCTTCAAGATTAATTTGGACATTTTTCGGTAGAAATGTATGCCGGCTGAAGGCCGTTGTAGACCGGTGTATGAAGGAGACAAAGGTAAATCCGCCTGCAGATTGTTCCTAGCAGTGCCATGTAGTCCTCCAGCCACCACTCTTGGTCGCAGACTTGATGCCGACCACTTGATGTCTTCACGCCATTTAAGTGGTTGAGCTTCTCCACTTGGAGGAGGCTTGCTCGCCAGATCAACACTTGATACTCAGACCAAGATACCTCATGAACTTGTTTGGAGCAAATTATATATTTATATACAGGGGCTATTAATATACACTTTATATTTTAATATTATAAGGGGGTAGTGGTAGTGGCAAAATGTGTTAAAATCCCCAAACTAATGAGCCCAACGTCTTAAAATCCAAATAATGGGGTTAAACACGAGGGAGAAGTGGTTAAAACAAAAATAAAAAATCCCCTTAAGAATTGACAATTTTTTCATAAGGAACAAATAACTAGACACACGTTTGTCTTGCTCTAATATATCATAGTGACCTGGTGTTGGTGGTGACATTCCACTGTCCGTTATAATATATCATAGTGACCTGGTGTTGGTGGTGACATTCCACTGTCCGTTATAATATATCATAGTGACCTGGTGTTGGTGGTGACATTCCACGGACCGTTATAATAGATCATAGTGACCTGGTGTTGGTGGTGACATTCCACTGTCCGTTATAATAGATCATAGTGACCTGGTGTTGGTGGTGACATTCCACTGTCCGTTATAATAGATCGTAGTGACCTGGTGTTGGTGGTGACATTCCACTGTCCGTTATAATAGATCATAGTGACCTGGTGTTGGTGGTGACATTCCACTGTCTGTTATAATAGATCATAGTGACCTGGTGTTGGTGGTGACATTCCACTGTCCGTTATAATAGATCATAGTGACCTGATGTTGGTGGTGACATTCCACTGTCCGTTATAATAGATCATAGTGACCTGGTGTTGGTGGTGACATTCCACTGTCCGTTATAATAGATCATAGTGACCTGGTGTTGGTGGTGACATTCCACTGTCCGTTATAATAGATCATAGTGACCTGGTGTTGGTGGTGACATTCCACTGTCCGTTATAATAGATCATAGTGACCTGGTGTTGGTGGTGACATTCCACTGTCCGTTATAATAGATCATAGTGACCTGGTGTTGGTGGTGACATTCCACTGTCCGTTATAATAGATCATAGTGACCTGGTGTTGGTGGTGACATTCCACTGTCCGTTATAATAGACTGTATAATGTTTGAACAATATAGTCCGACTCTTTCCTTTGACATCTCCCGACCAAAAGTATGCAATACCTAACTAGACGAATGTACGCTATGTGGCGGTGGGTAAGAAGCGAGACTATATATATATATATACCGGTATATATATATATATATATATATTTATATATATATATATATATATATATATATAGAGAGAGAGAGAGAGAGAGAGTGCTATACCTATACCTAGCTAGCTTTCTCGGATTATTGCCTCAATATCTTAACATACCTCCATATACTCTTTTAGGAGCCTCCGTCACAAACTTTCTCCATTCATTCCTATCACGTACCAATTTTCTCTTTACCCATCCCTCCTTTCTCACGTCTGACACACTCACATCCCAGGATCTTCATACCGTCTTCTGTTTTTGTTTTGTTTTTCCCTATATGTATGAAGGAGACAAAAGGCAGGTTGCATGTAACGAGAGTGTCCCCCAAAGCCAACAGAGTGACAGAGCCCAATTCAAGGGACGCTGGAGTCAAAATGCCTGGACAACCGAAGTTTGACATCTCCTACACTAAACTCCTCACCACCTTCACGTCATTTTCATCGATCTGGTTACCATTAGACGCTTTTCTTTATTATCTACCTCTACGATCTCAATAAACCACCTTAACAACATAGGTCCCTCTTGAACTGCATACAATATTCTAATGTTAGTCAGAATCAAAGGTAAAAAGGCGTCATGGTGCTGTAGGGGTTAAATTAATTTTCGCGCCAGTCTACTGTTACTACTACTACTACTACTACTATTACTACTACTACTACTACTACTACTATTACTACTACTACTACTACTACTACTACTCTATTCTAATTATTTTGTTTTTATAATGTGTGATATATATTCTATGTGAAATTTGTTTACTTAATCCTCATTATTTTCAAAATTAGGCCAACAAAACTTAAATTTGCATTAATTCATACGAACTTTTGGAAATCGGATTGGGGGAAAAATAAAATATCGTACATTATTCCCGTAAATCATGATAGTATCTTCTGAATATTGGCCACATTAGTGAAGTTCAGGGATCATGGAGAATAGTTGATTATAACCAATTAATTCACACTCGTATAGGGAAACAGAAATCTAGTATAGTTATTCTAGTTAACCGCTTCAGCATATTCTGCCAGCCATTAGTGAACTGTCTATAGTTTATAATCTACCTTTAGGACTCAAAGGGGTACATACTAGATCATTAAACATACGTCCTTTTAAGGGGGGACACCGGATTTGTTTTATCTTTCTCTCCTTTTCTCTCTTTCTCTGGCTAGTATCCATTCTGCCTCATTCAGCCTACTGTTTTAAGACGTTTACCCCCATCCAGGTGTCAATATTTTCCTGGCGAGCGGTAGCGAGCCAGCATATATATATTTTTGTTTTGACAGCAAGCTAAGTTTGTACATTTTTCGATAGAAAAATGTCTCCGGCGAAGCCGGATTCCTCCATACAATGCTGGATCGCTATCGCTCATCAGGAAGAAATCGACACCTGGATGGGGATAAACGTCTTAAAACAGTTGGCTGAATGGGGCCGAATGGATACAAGTCAGGGAAAGAGAGAAGGAGATTAATATAAAACAACTCCGGTGTCTCCCCTTAAGACTGCATAAAATCGTCAAATTTTAGCCAGAATCAAAGGAAAAATGCGGTCATCGTGCTGAAGGGGTTAAGGGGAGATCTCCACTTGATGGATTTTTTTCTTGACCCCTTTCTCCCTCATGTTTAGCCCCATTGCTTTTGATATTATAAAATGTTTGCCCCATTAGTTTGGCGATTTTAAGAACTTTCACCCCATATTAAGACCTTTCGTGCCATTTAGGTGTCGATTTTATCCTGGCGAGCGATAGCGAGAATGTAATTTAAGAGGAACCGGCCTTCGGCAGGGAAAATTTTCTACCGAAAAATGTACAAATTTATCTTGAAAGGGACTCAAGGGGGTGTAATTTTAAGGTTGATGGAGGTCTAGTGAACAAACTAAATACCTCCCCTTAACTCCTTCACCCCATCACGTCATTTTCATCCTATTCTGGTTACCTTCAGACGATTTTCTTTAGTTTATATGCCACCTCTATGGATGGAATGGGTATATAGTTACGATCTTAATAAACCCTCTGCATAATATAAGTCCTTCTGAAACTGCATAAAATCGTCTAACTTTAGCCAATATGAAAGGTAAAAAGACGTCATGGTGCTGAAGGGGTTAATGGGTAGACTTCTTTCCTAAGCTGCATACAATCGTCTAAATACATCCAAAGTAAAATGAAAAAGACGTCGCCGGTACAGATATGGGTTCATCATACTTGGTGGTTATAACACTTCTACGTAAGAATCTGGTTAAACCAAAACAAGCTAAGAATATCCAGTATATAACAAACGCGAGCAGAAATGATACATAAGAAACTAGCATAAAAAAAAAAATAATAATAAAAAAAAAAAATATATATATATATATATATATACCGGTATATATATATATATATATATATATATATATATATATATATATATATATATATATATACAAAAACAAACTAAACATATTGCATAAGATGACATCCAACATTAATAAAGGCAGTGGGAGATGGTATGAAAGGACAGGAAGAACCTGGATAAAGCGGAGATGAGAGGGAAGATAAACAAGAAGCAGAAGGGCGAACAAAGGAAGAGGGGTGGACGGAGAGAATATGAGGGGAAGGCAGAATAAGACATGAGTGACGAGTCGTGGAGAGCCGGTATTAAGGGAGCCCACCACGCTTTTTGGTTTCTCTTTCTCTCCCTCTCTCTTTGGCTTGTATCCATTCGGCCCCATTCAGCCTACTGTTTTAAGACGTTTATCCCCATCCTGGTGTCAATATTTTCCTGGCGAGCGGTAGCGAGCCAGCAAATATATATTTTTGTTTTGACAGCCAGCTAAATTTGTAAATTTTTCGATAGAAAAATGTCTCCGGCGAAGCCGGATTTCTCCATACAATGCTGGCTCGCTATCGCTCGCCTGGAAGAAATCGACACCTGGATGGGGATAAAAGTCTTACAACAGTTGGCTGAATGGATACAAGCCAGGGAAAGAGAGAAAAGGAGAGAAAGATAAACAAAAAAGCCGGTGACCCCCTATTAAGAGAATGCCCATCTATTTCTGTTGACCCCATTTTGGTGCCGTAACGACCAACATACAGAGGGAGTTATATTATTTTGTGATGACGTATTACTAGAATTAACACTTCCAATACGGATGACGTCTTTTCATTCTGGCTGTTACTGGATGCTTTTATTCAGCTTAGGAAGGACCGCTAGCAATAACAAGGCTATTAACCCTTTCACGCACATACGATGTAGAGATTGCCAGATTAGCAATAAGAAATAGAGTTCTCTCACTCTTATAATTACCTCTCCCAAATTAGTTTTCTGCCCACAGCTAACTCAAAGACAACTGCATAGGTTGAAGTAACTAAACTAAAGGTTTCGAAATACCCCTGATGGTAACAAAGGTTTTAAAGTATCCCTAATAGGCTCAAAATCGCGTCATATGTCGGAGAGGGTTAACTATCTCAATTAACCATCTTAGCTACAACAGATCCTTCCCAAGAGGTTAAAATTCGTCTTAACCCATACAGTACCAGGGGCGTCCTGTTCACAATATTCTGGGAACTATGAGACGATTTTACTCATATTAGGAAGGACCTCTAGCAATAATATGGCTTCAAACAATCTCAACCAACCCTTGTAACTACCGCAGATCCTTCCTAAGCTGTATACTATCGTCTAAATATAGCTAGAATGAAAGATAAAACACGTCGCTGGTACTCAAAGGGTTAATAGAGCTAGCATAACATAGGATAGAATTCCCCCGCACTGAAAAGGTTAATTAAGATCCAACGACCCAACTACACATATGAGCCAGAACTACCAAATGTTCGTATGAGTTTGGAACCATTTGAGAGTAGAGGGAGGATGATAATAGCACCATTGTCACCACTATGGAGGAGGCTGGCCAATAGCTGTTACTACTGGGTCTCTAAGGAGGGAGGGGAAATCACACAAGAGGTTTTAGCATCAACATTCAACCGTCCTGGTGGTGTAATGGTTAAGGTGTCTAAAAATCTGTGTGTGATAACCCGGGTTCGAATCTTGGTGGATCACAATTATATCTATCTATCTATTGCCTGACGCCGCGATCCCCGAAGGGGTGGCCACGAACGAACCGCCCCCATGCACCTCTGTCCCCGGTCAGTCGACGCCCCTCCCCCCAACCCATGCTTACATTATGCTTTCATTAATTTCATTGGAGGTGTTTGGTGTTGTGGTGAAATTAATAAAAAATTGATAATTTATAGCCTAACATTTTTTAGTAACATTTATCTGGTATTTTGCATTGGTATTGGACACTAAGCGGAACATAGGTAAACTTAGGCGGCAAAATTATTAACACAAATTAACTCGTAAGCTGCTAAACCAGAGTTGCCGATACAAGTTGCATGAAATACTCGTGTGATACCGCCTGAAGGGGAGATAGGTCGTTTTTCTGGTCCCCCTTCTTCCTGACGTTTAGCCCCATTAGTTTGCATATCATATATTACGTTGGACCCATTAGTTTGGCAATTTTAAGACCTTTCGCACCATTTCTTTTTCAATATGAAGACTTTTCGTGTCATTTAGGTGTAGATAATTTCCTTGCGAGCGATAGCGAGCCTGTAATTTAAGAGGCACCGGCCTGCGGTCGGTTCTAAGTTTATAAACATATCGAGAAGGGGTATTTTGTGGATGTTCTTTTAAGTTTGAGGGAGGTCTAGGAAGAAAACTATAAAATAATGAATAAATAAAATCATCGATCAAAAAATATGCCCATTCCCCCTTAACAGATAAGAGTAGATAAGGCAAGATGAAAGCGTAAGGGAGACCCGGTGCTGAAGATTTAATATTGACAAGACAGATGAATACGGAGAAGAGCAATTTGTGAAAGAAATATGAACCCTTTCACTAAGATGGTCCCGTTTTCTATTTTCTTTTGGCTATCACAGGAGGACTTTTTGTTTTGTTTAAGGGGGATCGCCGTTTTTTTTTTATCTGTCTCTCCTTTTCTCTCTTTCCCTGGCTTGTATCCATTCGGCCCCATTCAGCCAACTGTTTTAAGACTTTTAACCCCATCCAGGTGTCGATTTCCTCCTGGCGAGCGATAGCGAGCTAACAATGTATGGAGAAATCCGGCTTCGCCGGAGAATTTTTTCTATCGAAAAATGTACAAATTTAGCTTGCTGTCAAAACAAACTGATATATATGCTGGTTCGCTACCGCTCGCCAGGAAAATATTGATACCTGGATGGGGGTAATCGTCTTAAAACAGTAAGCTGAATGGGGCCAAATCAATAAAAGCCAAAGAGAGAGGGAAAGAAAGAGAAAAAGCGAGGTGGGCTCCCTTAAGAAGGAGTTGAGGGAGCTATGTATGGTTAATTAACGCAGTGTACTTATGTTCACTCTCACTAGTCTTTCCTAAGCTATATAAAATCACTTACTGTCAGCCAAAATAAAATGCAATAACTGAGGTATGGTAAGGGAAGGAGCGATAACTCTTTCGACCAGGTGGCCTGTTATTAACAATATTTTGTACATCACCAGGCAATACCTTTGACCGTAGGAAGGTTCTTTAACTGGCAGGGTAATACAAACAAATACATCCACTCAACATCACCAGGCAATACCTTTGACCGTAGGAAGGTTCTTTAACTGGCAGGGTAATACAAACAATATACATCCACTCAACATCACCAGGCAATACCTTTGACCGTAGGAAGGTTTTAGCTGGCAAGGTAATACAAACAAATACATCTCAACATCACCAGGCATACAAAGGAGTACAAAGGAGTACAAAGGAGTACAAAGGAAATCAAGCAACAACAGATCTAGTGACCCTTCTAGGTTGCTTGTCCTCCAAAACACTGAGGATCAAGTGTCCAAACAGTGGTTTAGAGTGGGTAAGGGAACATTGGAAAGGGAACTACTGCCCTGCCACTAACGTGGCAGGACTAGGAAGTTAGTAGGGGACATATGGGTTAGTAACTGAGGGGAGGATAAAGTTATTCATTTACAAACGCAGTCAGTCGCGGGTTTGATGCGAGATATTTGTCTAGGCGGAATTTAAATGAATCAACGGTGCTGCAGTCTATAACGTCTCGGGGAAGCCCATTCCACAAGTTGACAACTCGATTGAAGAAGAAATTCTTAGATTCGTGCGAGTTAAAAGATTTACCAATAATTTTGCAACCGTTTCCCCGCGTGTAATTAGATTGGTCGATAGTGAAGTACTTACTACAGTTCATATTGTCGATGCCTTTGATGATTTTGAACACTTGAATTAAGTCGCCTCTTAATCTGCGCTGGGTTAAAGGAAATAGATTTAATTCTCTAAGACGCTCTTCGTATGGTTTGTTCTTTAGGCTAGGTATCATTTTGGTAACTCTACGTTGAACTCGTTCTAGCTTGTTTATATCTTTTTGGTAATAAGGGCACCAGGATTGAACGCAGTATTCCAGAAGAGGGCGGACTAAGGAATTGTAAAGGGTTAGGATAACTTCTTTGGATTTATGCTCAAATGACCTGCCTATAAAGCCAATTATTTTGTTTGCCTTCTTAACAACTTCTGAACATTGTTGACTCGGTTTTAGGTTACTCGATATTGTTACTCCCAGATCAGTTTCTCTGTTTACATTCTTAAGCTGAGTGCCATTCATCGAATAGTTTGCTTTCTCATTTAGGTATCCGACATGTAGTACTTTACATTTATCCGCATTGAAACTCATTTGCCAAATTTGGGCCCAACATGACAATTTATCTAGATTGTGTTGCATATCGTCAACTTGTTCTTTTGAGAGTACGCTATTTGCAATTTTTGTATCGTCAGCAAATTTTGAGATTGTGCAGGTGAGACCCTCATCTATGTCGTTGATGTAAATTAGAAAGAGAATTGGTCCTAGTACCGATCCCTGGGGTACCCCGCTACTTACATTGGTCCATTTAGATGCCTTACCGTTTATGACTACCCTTTGCTTTCTGTTGCTGAGCCAATTTTCTATCCATTTCAACACACCGTCTTGTATTCCATGCGCTTTTAGTTTTAGCAGTAAACGTTTGTGGGGAACTTTGTCAAAGGCCTTTTGAAAATCAAGGTATATAATATCTACAGCTTTACTCTCATCGTAGAGGTTGAGGATATCGTGGAAGAAGTCTAAGAGGTTTGTTAAACAGGAACGTTTTTTACGAAAGCCGTGTTGAGTATCTTTAAGTATGTTATTTTCCTCTAAGTGATTTACGAGTCTGTCTCGTATGACCGTTTCTAGCATTTTACATACAACTGAGGTTAAGCTAATTGGACGATAGTTACTGGGTAGGGATTTGCTGCCTTTTTTGAATATCGGTGTTACGTTGGCTAGCTTCCACTGATCAGGCATAGTTCCAGACTGCAAGGATTTATTGAATAGTAATGTCAGTGGTTTGGAGAGCTCATTCTTAGCTTCCTTTAGAACTCTAGGCGAGATTGTATCAGGTCCTGGCGTTTTATTTACCTTGAGTTTATCTAAACAATTCAATACTTCTCTCTCTGTAACGGTGATATTGCTTAGAACATCTGAATTATCAATCTGAATCGGCGATGGTGTAGGGATATCACTGAGGTCTTCTGTTGTAAAAACTGATGCAAAGAAGGTATTGAGGGCATTACTCATTTGTACTTCGTCTTTGGTGTATTCTCCTTTTTCATCGACTAACGGTCCAACAGTTGAAGTAACTACTTTTTTCTTTCTGATATAACTATAGAATTCTTTCGGGTTTGTTTTACTTTGATTCGCAATATGTAACTCTAAGGTCTTTTTACTTTGCTTAATTAACTTTTTGGCTTTGCGTCGTAGCTCTACAAATTTCACCCGTTCTTCGTCATTTTGTGAGGATTTTAATCTATCATTAGCACATTTTTTAGCAAGCAGGCAGTTTGAAATATCTTTATTCCACCATTTGGGCTTATTATTATGGCCTGGACGCCGTATTTTCGATGGTATGCAGTCTTGCACTGCTTTTAGGTAAGTGGTTTCGAATAACTTCCAAGATGTATTTATGTCGTTATTGTTAATTAAAAAGCTCCAGTCAGTTTCTTTAAACATAGCTCTAAGTTTATGGAAGTTTGCTTTCTTGAAATTAGGGACTTTTTCGATGCTACTATTTGGTTCGTTACTAGTAAACTTTAAAGTGAAAGTTATCGTACGATGGTCGCTGTTACTGAATTCATCACCAACATTCAAATTCTCTATCAATTCTTCTTTTGTTGCAAGTACAATGTCAAGAACGTTATTACCACGGGTCGGCATTCGAACAAATTGATAAAGCGAACTCTCTTGCAAGTTCGTATACAAGTCATGTCCGGAGTGTGAAGTAAGAGTATCGCCCCACTTGGTCACAGGTAAATTAAAGTCGCCAAAAATTACGGTATCTTGTGAGTTACTTACATCTGCAATTTGTTCGTAAATTTCTCGGTCAGTTTGCACTGATTGAGCTGGAGGTCTGTATATTAACGCAAGTATTATTTTTGTACCTTTATTATTCTTTATTAGCACAAAAGATGTGTCGACGTTCACAATTTGAGGTTTTGACACGAGGGTCGGGTTAAGACTTTCTTTGATATAAAATAAAACGCCACCTCCATTTTTATTTATTCGGCTGTTCTCAAACATTACATAACCGGGAAGTGAATACTCTGCTAAAAAGTCTCTATCTTGTGTATTGAGCCAAGATTCTGTTATGCCAATCACATCATAATTTTCTGTAAACACTAGTTCCTCTAAATCTGAAAATTTATTGCGTATGCTACGAGCGTTTGCATAGAAAACCTTTAAAGTTGCGGTTTTAGAACTCGCAGATCGTTCTTTCATCGAATTTTTGGTTCTGGTCGGATCTACATTTACATTCATGGCTGTCCTCGGTCCTCGGTCGTTATCCCTGACGGTTTTGAATTTGGGTCGTGTTGGTGGAGCTTTATCCAAATTCGCGGTTCTTGACGGATTAGTATTTAATTCCTTTGTAGATTGCCGTCCTCGCTGTCTTCGGTCCTCCTTCCTGGTTGTCCTGTGCTGAGTCGATTTCTTCTCCGAAAATCCTTCACCGCATCGTTGAGAAGACGCCCAAAACGCGCTGCTCCCACCTGGTTCAGATGAACTCCATCGTCCGAAAACAAATAGTCATCGTAGTAGAAATTGTCCCAGGTGTCGACGAATCCCACGTTCTCCTTCCTGCAGAGGTTTGCTAGACAACGATTTGTGCTGGTGGCTATGTTGTAAAATCGGCTCTCTACACCGAGCCGGGGGACGATTCCTGAGACGATGATCCTTGATGACTTCTCCTTAAACGACTTGATCAGCTGCTGGTACTTTAAAAGCAAATCTTCCGACCGGGTTCGCTGTACATCGTTGGATCCAACGTGGATGACGTACATTGTATTTGCAGGGGCCAGCTTTGATACTTCGTCAACTGCTGCAACTACGTCATCCACACCACCACCAGGGATACAAAAACGCTTCCTGGTCTTAGGTGCCCTGGCGCAAAACTCTGTGAGCTGACCACGTATCATCGAGTCTCCCACGAGCCGGACTTCTTCTATTTCCTCTTCGTCATCTGAGTCTGCGAGTATCTGGAAACGGTTTTGACACTCGGTAATCGGTATGTGTTTCCTGGTCTTGGGGCAAACGTTGTTCCTCACGACACGGAAGTTGTCTTGAGGGGGAAGAGAGTCGCTATTTGTATCTTGAGTATCGGAAACATCAGCTGAAATGGCTACTGTAGGCGTTGAATTGTTGGCAGTTGACGTTGGTGGCTGCTGGAGTTGCGGTGACAATTGAAGTTTGTGGCACTCCAACGTTGAGTGTTACAAACTCTTGGAGTGATTCCAGCTTCATGGTGAGGACGTTGATCTTGTTGTAGGCTTCATCTAATTTCACTGTAAAATTCTCTCGTTGCTGGCAGAGCCGGCAGACTTGAAGATCGATAGTAGCAAACATGGACTCAAACCTACCGTAGGAAGGTTTTTAAGGCAGGGTAATACAACAAATACATTCACTAAAAAACAGTCAATACTTCACCGTAGGAAGGTTCTTTAGGCAGGGTAATACAACAAATACATCCACTAAAAATACCAGTCAATACCTTAGTAGGAAGGTTCTTTAACTGGCAGAAAACACAAATACATCCACTCAAATCAGGCAATACCTTGACCGTAGGAAGTTCTTTAATTGACATAAACAAACAAATAAATCCACTACATCAAGATCGTTGATATACTACCACAAGACGATTTGAACAAATAGCTCTGAATTGAATTAATAACTATATATCAATATATCGATAATTTAGACGATGTGCAGCTAAGAATTTGTGGTAGCCAAATGTACTTAAGATAGTTCGAAGCCTGTTAATTATAACTAAGCTGATAACGTCTACAATTAGCTAGAACAATTGAAGACTTCGGCGAAGAGTTAATTCTTACTTGCTCAGTAGGATGAAATCTTAATCTATTATAATTATAAACAAATCCATTTTCAGTCTACGAAGGCGTTTAACTAAATAGTATCATAAACGGACTATAAATATATGCTAAGTGAAGAACAGGGTAGGGAGAACACACACACACACAAAAGTAACACAAGCACACCACACACACACACACACACAAACAAACACGCACACAACCATACACACCAGCAGCATTACATACAATGTTAAAGTCTAAGGATGGTAGATTCAGAAGTATGAACAAATAAGGACTAGTCTTATTATATATCTTGTATCAACACAAAATATACAGTATATCGATGCTTCTTTGCATATTTAAGGGGTTATTATCTGTAGATTATAGAGAAGCTAGAATAGGAAAACAAACCAAGCAATTGCAATACGCGGATTAATAACCATAAACATCGAGGTAGCAGTGATAACCAATTACAAGGAGAGAACTTCATAATGCGAAGAAAGGACATTTCAATTATGAGAGAGGGAGGTGACACAACAGGGCGCGGTACTGATAACAATAAATAAAATATATACTGTATATTAAAGCGTACAGGCAAAGCTGAACAACAACACATTTATAGACAAGGAGCTTAGTAATACAACTGAAGCAAGTTAGAGGTAAATAAAATGCATAGTAATAAGAACACCCTCTTAATTAATAATCATACAACCCCAATGTACTTGAATAAATATGAAAGAATATGGTCTCCCACGAACTCAGGACACACACCCAGTAAGCACCTAAACCATTACACCACAAATAGTAAAGGTTGAGTACACGATCACGATTCCATTTGTGTAAGTAAGTTAGGAATGGAGAACACAAAGAGGTCAAATTAACCAGGGGAGAGCGTGTAAAAACAGGAAGGCATAAGAAAATAGAAAGCTAAACCATCTGAAGTGTTTCCTTAAAAGTCTGGCAGGTATGAGATCAAGTTGTATAAATAATGCTCTCACCTATAATACTAATTCAAATCTAGTAATATCAGTGCAAATCAACAACGATCCCAGACTAAAGTTTTAGAATTGAAGACAAAATCAACCGTGTGAAACCCATTAAGTGAATGTTTTGTGTCCTTTTTATATTCTCTGTTGTATCCATTGGCATTCAGCCTACTGTTTAGACGTTTATCCCATCCAGGTGTCAATGGTGTAGCGAGCCAGTATATTTTTATTTTGTTACAGCAGGCTAAGTTTGTACTTTTCGATAGAAAAGTCTCCGGCGAAGGGATTTCTTCATATATGCTCTCGCTATCGCTCGCCAAAGATCGACACCTCGATATAAACGTCTTATAGTGGATGAGGGGCCGAATGGATACAACAGAGAAAGAGAGAAAAGGACAGAAATAACAAAAAGCAGGTCACCCCATTTAAACCCCTTCAGTATTTGAAGACGCCTTTTCACTTTACTCTGGGTATCTAATAAGATTTTTATTAAGGGGAGCAGACCGTTTTTTGGATCTCCCTAATGTTAGCCCCACTAGTTTTGAGATTATAAGATGTTCGGCATAGTTTGGCGATTTTAACACCTTTGCCCATTTCGTTATCAATTTTAACCCTTTCGTGCCATTTAGGTGTCGATTATTTCCTGGCGAGCGATAGCGAGCCTTTTTAAGAGGAACCAGCCTTCGGCCGGGATTTTTCTGAAAAATACACATTTATCTGAAGGGAGTGTTTTTCTAAGCTTGATGGATCTAGGCAAACTAAACAATATAATAATGTTAATAGACCAAACAAACGTTTCCTTAAGTATAGAAGGAATTACTGAGAGTCTACTGATTTTGAGAAACTTACCCTTTTCGTGTAGAGGTCTTTCACAAGCTGCATAAAATCATCTGTTAGCCTGAACATAGTGAAAAAGTGGGTGTTAAGGGTTGGTGCTTTTCTGAACTTTCTCCCTCGTGTTTGTCCATTATTGAGATTTAGGAATTCGGTATTAGTTTGGTTTTAACACCTTTCCCCCATTTTTGTCAATACACCTTTCGTGTAGGTATCGATGTTTAGTGATAGCTAGGGACTTCGACCAGGACATTTCTCTACGAGAAATGTACACATTTATCTGAATAATGTTTTCTTTAAGCTTGATGGAGGTCTCGAGGAAACTAAAAAATAAATTGTATGACTAAGTAGACCAAATAAATAACCACTATCCTTAACCCTTCTGTAGGCGGTATTTTAACTTTATTCTGGCTACTATTAGACGATTTTAACAAGTTTCAAAGGGTCTCCAGCAAGTAATAGGCTTCGTTTCACAACCTCTCACTATCACAGATCCTTCTTAAACTGTACCGTCTCATAGTTAAATGAAGAACACAAATCTATGTCCTAAGAAGGTTAGAGAGAAAAGACGAAGCGAAGAGGAGAACCGAGGAGTGAGTGATGACTGGAAGGGGACAGAAAAATAAAAGTAAACATGCACTAAACATGCGTTTCCTTGGTCCTCGTCAAGTAAGGATATGTGGGACAAATATAGGTCGAAAGGATATGTAGAGCAGACAATAAGTCGAAAGGATATGTACATTGAGCAGACAAATTGGTCGAAAGGATATGTAGAGCAGACAAATATTTGGTTTACAGTAGAGCAGACAAATATAGGTCGAAAGGATATGTAGAGCAAAATCAGGTCGAAGGATATGTAGAGCAGACAAATATAGTCGAAAGGATATGTACAGTAGAGCAGACATATAGGTCGAAGTGTAGAGGACATATAGGTCGAAAGGATATGTAGGCAGACAAATATAGGTCGAAAGGATATGTACAGTAGAGAAGACCATAGGTCGAAAGGTGTAGAGCAGACTATTCGAAAGGATATGTAGAGCTATAGGTCGAAAGGGGTAGAGCAGACAAATATAGGTCGAAAGGATATGTAGTAGAGCAGACAAATATATCGAAAGGTGTAGAGCAGACAAATATAGGTCGATATGTAGAGCAGACAAATATAGGTCGAGGATATGTACAGTAGAGCACAAATATAGGTCGAAAGGAGTAGAGCAGACAAATGGGGGTGTAGGCAGACAAATATAGGTCGAAAGGGTATTAGGAGACAAATATGGTCGAGGATATGTACAGTAGAGCCAAATATAGGTCGAAAGGATGGTACAGTAGAGCAGACTATATCGAAAGATATGTAGAGCAGACTATCGAAGGATATGTAGAGCAGACTATAGGTCGAGGATATGTACAGTAGAGCAGACAATATAGTCGAAAGGATCTGTACAGTAGACAAAATAGTCGAAGGATGTAGAGCCAAATATAGGTCGAAAGGATATGTGAGCAGACATATAGGTCGGTTGTACAGTAGAGCAGACAAATATAGGTCGAAAGGATATGTAGAGCAGATACGAAGGTATGTGAGCAGACTATGGTCGAAAGGATATGTAGAGCAGACAAATGGTCGAAAGGTGTACAGTAGAGCAGACAAATATAGGTCGAAAGGATATGTAGAGCAGACAAATATAGGTCGAAAGGATATGTAGAGCAGACTAATATAGGTCGAAAGGATATGTACAGTAGAGCAGACAAATATGCATACTATTAAATACTTCCACTGAGAGAGGATTAGTCGTAGGGAAACGAAGTCTTAGAATAAATATGACAGAATATGGCGAACAACGACATACTAAAGAAGAAAGATGTCGTTGTTCGCCATATCTCTTGACCTTCTGTTCATTACAAGGGGTATGAAGTGTTGTCATAGATTCCAGTGGTTTTCGCTCAAGAAGTGTTATTGGTATCTTTATAGTTACTGGGAAAAGTGCTTATCCCTCAGAGTAGTAGTCAGTGTCCGAAACTTTGTGAAATATCTGACAACACTTATTAATCGACTGTACATACAAGATGAATATTATACGTGGAGACATCGTAAAATATATACAAAGACTGTAGTAAAATTCAACTTAACCCTTCTGTACCGGCGACGTCTCTTTTATTATTTTATTCCAGCTATATTAGAGGATTTGAGGCTGCTTAAAAGGATCTGTGGTAGTAAAAAGGGTTAAGTGACAGGGTTCGAAGCCTTGTCAACTCCTGGAGGCCCTTTTGAAACTGAATAAAATCGTCTCATAGTAGCCAGAATAAAGTTGAAACGATGTCGCCGGTACAGAAGGGGTTAAGGGGTTAAGTCCGTTCATTCTAGGATGGACAGAAATCGTAACCTCTAACCGCTGTAACTCAAAATGGGCCAGAGCAAATGAGCCGTCACTTTATACGCATGTTCCCTAGCCAAGTCTTGCTAATTGATAGACATATTAGCTCGATGACTCCAGTCCTTTTTGAGTTATGAGAGGTTAGGGGTTCCGATTTGAGTTATGAGAGGTTAGGGGTTCCGATTTGAGTTATGAGAGGTTAGGGGTTCCGATTTGAGTTATGAGAGGTTATTACAATTTTGAGTTATGGGAGGTTAGGGGTTCCGACTTGAGTTATGAGAGGTTAGGGGTTCCGATTTGAGTTATGAGAGGTTAGGTTACAATGTTTGAGTTATGAGAGGTTAGTTACAATGTTTGAGTTATGAGAGGTTAGGGGTTACAATGTTTGCCCAACCTAGAATGAACGGAATAATAGTGATTGTAAAAGGAATAGAACGAATGCTTACAAGTTATAAAGTACGAGTCCTTCCCTCTACCTCATCACCTGCAGCTCAATATCATCATCATTATCACTATATTCTGTCCACAACAGTGCAATATAGTGTTTTTCTCTAACTAATTGACAGTTTCTTGTACGACGTCTTGGGGGTTATCGTGATATTGTTTAAATGTAATTGGGGGGTCGATTTCATTTCCCAGCAATGTATTTTACTTTGACTCATAGTCTGAAAAAGTATCCCAGACCCCTACAAACTTAAAACAAAAAATATATAACAAATAATAATACAAATATAAATAAAATAAAAACAAATACAAATATAAAAAGTCTCCCAAACTCTCTTCAAACTAAATATGCAAATTTTTCGATAACAAAATGAATGGCCGATCCTCCTAAATTACAGGCTCGCCATCACTCGCTCCGAAAAAGAAAATAAATAAATAAATAAATCAACAAACTAGTGAGTTGGAACGTCTTGAAGTCTCCGAATTAATAGAATGGAACAGTGAAGATCCAATCGTATCCAATTCACACCAGATAGGGTTAATTTATATATAGAAAAAAAAATCGTCTGCCTATTGTACAAGGCCTGTTATTTTCAAGAAAAAAAATATAATAAATAAAAAATTATATATATATATATATATATATATATATATATATATATATATATATATATATATATATATTATGATCACGGTGAGGTGTGTGAAAGATAAGCTATTTTGATGGATACATGTTTTCAAAATACGTGTTACTAGCCCCAAACACGCGAGCAACGGAGGCCTTCAACCTTCCAACATTACTCAGTATTTTTAAGTCGGTTCCGCTACGCATCATCTTGTTCGGATTGTGTCCCTGCATCCGGTTCTTTGTCTGTAGATGACCCTATCATGTGTTTCATAGTAACTTCAATGTCTATTACTGGATTCTTTTAAACTTCGCCTAGACAAATATCTTGCATCAAACTCGCGACTGACTGCTTTTGTAAATGACTAACTTTATTATATTCCTCCCACAGATTCATCAAGGATTATTGCGTATATATATTACTAAGACGTTACTTTCTTTTATTATTGCGTATGGTATATATATTACTAAGACGTTACTTTCTTTTTCCCAGATATACGAAAGATCACTTATAACTGTGTTATATTACTAACCCACCTGTCCCCTACTAACTTCCGAATCCTGCCACGGACATTAGTTCTAGGGCAGTAGTTCCCTTTCCAATTTTCCCTTACCCACTCTAAACCACTGTTTGGACACTTGATCCTCAGTGTTTTGGACGACAAGGAACCTAAAGGGGTCACTAGAATTGTTGTTGCTTGATTTCCTTTATACTCCTTTGTACTTCTATCAGCAACTTTATTCATTAAAGTACTAAAGTATTCAGGTACCGAGGACCACCAGCGATAAGGACCGAAGACAGCGAGGACCAAGGACAGCCATGAGCATAAATGTAGATCCGACAAGAACCAAAAATATTATTAAAGAGCGTTCCGTGAGTTCTAAAATAACAAATTTAAAGGTTTTCTATGCAAACGCTCGTAGCATACGCAATAAATTTTCAGATTTAGAGGAGCTAGTGTTTACAGAAAATTATGATGTGATTGGCATAACAGAATCTTGGCTCAATACAGAAGATAGACTTTTTAGCAGAGTATTCACTTCCCGGTTATGTAATGTTTGAGAAAAGCCGAATAAATCGAAATGGAGGTGGCGTTTTACTTTATATCAAAGAAAGTCTTAACCCTACCCTCTTGTCAAAACCTCAAATTGTGAACGTCGACACATCTTTTGTGCTAATAAAGAATAATAAAGGTACAAAAATAATACTTACGTTAATATACAGGCCTCCAGCTCAATCAGTGCAAACTGACCGAGAAATTTATGAACAAATTGCAGATGTAAGTAACTCACAAGATACCGTAATTTTTGGCGACTTTAATTTACCTGTGACCAAGTGGGGCGATACTCTTACTTCACACTCCGGACATGACTTGTATACGAACTTGCAAGAGAGTTCGCTTTATCAATTTGTTCGAACGCCGACCCGTGGTAATAACGTTCTTGACATTGTACTTGCAACAAAAGAAGAACTAATTAGAGAATTTGAATGTTGGTGATGAATTCAGTAACAGCGACCATCGTACGATAACTTTCACTTTAAAGTTTACTAGTAACGAACCAAATAGTAGCATCGAAAAAGTCCCTAATTTCAAGAAAGCAAACTTCCATAAACTTAGAGCTATGTTTAAAGAAACTGACTGGAGCTTTTTAATTAACAATAACGACATAAATACATCTTGGAAGTTATTCGAAACCACTTACCTAAAAGCAGTGGAAGAGTGCATACCATCGAAAATACGGCGTCCAGGCCATAATAATAAGCCCAAATGGTGGAATAAAGATATTTCAAACTGCCTGCTTGCTAAAAAATTTGCTAATGATAGATTAAAATCCTCACAAAATGACGAAGAACGGGTGAAATTTGTAGAGCTACGACGCAAAGCCAAAAAGTTAATTAAGCAAAGTAAAAAGACCTTAGAGTTACATATTGCGAATCAAAGTAAAACAAACCCGAAAAAATTCTAATTGTTGTTGTTGTTGTTCCCTAAGCTGCCTGGCCGAACAGCCCCGAGTACCTGAGGAAGGCCATGGCCACGATCGGGCTTTCCCACAGAGCTCTCATTGAGTGAAGATTGTGTTGTTGGGATAAGTGGTTGTGTGAAATGCAGTCTTCTATGATGTGTTTAATGGTATGGGGTGCTGTGTTACATCCCGGGCAGGAGTCGACAACGGAGTCATCCAGTCTCTTCTGATAGCTCAGGAGAGCTGGATGGTGTCCGCATCTCAGCCTGGCCAGGTGGACTCTGTCCTCGCGAGGAAGGGAGGATTCGGAAGGATGGATTTCGGGAGGTGCATGCAGCTGCGTGTTGTCTGTGAGTGAGTGGATGGATCGGTGAGAGATATGAGTATGGATGTGCTTCTGGAAGTTGGTTCGGGGTGGGCAGGGAGGGAGAGAGAGGACAATAATTGTGTGTGATACCGTGTGCTGGGTGTTGTTTTGATTTCTTGGTGTCTGTGGGTGTGTTGCCATGTAGTTTAGTGGGTGGTCTTGGTTCGTGGAGGCTGCTGCCAGGAATTGAGTGCCTCTCATGTCCAGATGGTCTTTGACTTTGAGGATTTTGGTTTCTTGATGTAGGTGATCTGTGGGTGCAGTAGCTGTGCAGCCTGTAATGATCTTAAGGGCTTTGTTTTGAATAGTCTGTAAAGTCTTATGATGTGTTTCAGCTAGGTTAGAAGCCCAGGCTGGGCTTGCGTATTCCATCACTGATATGTATGTTTATATACTGTGGTGGTATTCTTTGTTGTTATAACTAGAATTCTAGTTATATCAGAAAGAAAAAGTAGTTACTTCAACTGTTGGACCGTTAGTCGATGAAAATGGAGAATACACCAAAGACGAAGTACAAATGAGTAATGCCCTCACCTTTGCATCAGTTTTTACAACAGAAGACCTCAGTGATATCCCTACACCATCGCCGATTCAGATTGATAATTCAGATGTTCTAAGCAATATCACCGTTACAGAGAGAGAAGCATTGAATTGTTTAGATAAATCAAGGTAAATAAAACGTCTGGAACCTGATACAATCTCGCCTAGAGTTCTTAAAGGGAAGCTAAGGATGAGCCTCCAAACCACTGACATTGATTCAATAATCCTTGCAGTCT
>CM064529.1:16833122-17004950 GCA_032716605.1 Paralithodes platypus | reverse complement strand
CAGCACTCTCCGAGGGTCCTCGGCCATGGAAGCAGAAATCATTCCATGGGAAATCAAAGAAGTACTGCCGAAGAGCCTCCCAGTCGGCAGCGCCAAAGTGCCACAAGCGCCGCCGGCTAGGAGGATCGGGTGGCTGTACTGGAGAGATAGGACAGGTGACAGAGATAAGTTTATGGTCGGAGGAGCCCAAAGGAGAGAAAAGATCGACAGTATAAGAAGAAGGGTTAGAAGTTAGAAACAGGTCAAGAATGTTGGGCCGATCTCCGATGCGATCCGGGATACGGGTGGGTTGCTGAACTAACTGCTCTAGGTCATTTAGGATAGAAAAGACGTAGGCTTGTTCACCAGGTGGATCAGTAGTGTGAGAGGAGAGCCAATGGCGGTGGTGAACGTTGAAATCTCCTAAGATGGAGATTTCTGAGAAAGGAGAAATGGATAGAATGTGTTCCACTGTAGAGTTTAGATAGTCAAAGAATTTGGGAAAGTTGGTAGAGTTAGGGGAAAGATAGACAGCACAGAAATATTTAGTAAGAGAATGACAGGAAAGTTTGAGCCATAAAGTTGAGAATTCAGAGGAGTCGAAATCGGGAACACGAGAGCAAGTGAGTTTGTTGTGCACATATGCACAACATCCGCCTTTGGCTTTGAAACTAGGATAGAGAAAGTAGGAGGATACAGAGAAGGGGTTGCTGGATGTTGCTACAGACACCTGAGTTTCGGTGAGGAAGAGAAGATCAGGTTTGTAGGAGGAGAGATGGTGCTCAACAGAGTGAAAGTTAGAGGAAAGTCCGCGAATGTTGCAGAAATTAATAGAAAGAGTAACAGGCCGAGGTCCAGGTAATTGTGTGGGGTCGTCAGGGGATGGTCGGTCGGGTGAGGGGGCATTTATGGTCCCCCCCCCTGGGGACTCCGAGGCTGGGCTACAATTCATAATTTTTTTTTTTAAATTTTGGTGTGGAAGAATGAAGTGTGGTGTGCATGTTTAGTGTAGTGAAGTGGATAGGAGGAGGAGGTGTTTGTTAAATAGTTAAACACATAATAGTAGTGTTCACGTTAATTCCCAATCAAATAGTTAAACACATAATAGTAGTGTTCACGTTAATTCCCAATCACATATCTCACTAACCAACATAACATAAGTGTTTACACCGAACACACTTAACACACATTTATATAATCTGACTGACAGTCACAATCCCATTATAATACTTCACCCCGTCTTCCTCCAGCTGCAAGTTCACCTTCCCCAACTCCAAATGAGACTGATTTGAATGCCCACAACTCGGGTCTTATATACCAAACAATGATGGTGTAGGAACGAATCAGGAGGCGGGAGGTGGTGCCTACTCCAATCATAGCTCCTCGAGTCGCATAACAGGTGTCTGGTCCACTCACAGCTCCTGGCGTCGATCATACGTCATAGCATCGGTCATCGAGGTGTGAAGGCTAGTTTGCTGGTATGGGGCGAGATGGTTTGCCCACTCGCTCGTTCGCTCGCTAGTCTGCTTCACCGCTTGGGTAGTTTGGCTCCTTGAACTCTAATTCTAACTCTTAAATTAACATACAGGGCTCCGTATGTCAGACCTCCCCCCTAGAAAAGAGTTTAAGGAGTATAGTACATAATATTAAACATAATACATAAATAGATTCACCACCAGATTGGCAACAGCAAGATTATAATGAGGATATAATAAGGATATCACCCAAAGTAGGCAACGTCTCCAGGTACCACATCAGAACATAGCCGGAACGTAGCTGGAGCGTTATTCGAACTGCAAGGCATCTCACAGCTGAAGGCTTGAAAGCGCACTACAAAAGCATGATATTTACCTCGCTACAAGGGAGAGCTAATTGCCAAAATCCTCTCATTAAATTATACTTACTGCTGCATGAGGCCAACCTGGGAAATGCAATCTTTGATCCGTGGCAGTGGGTAGGTATCGTTCTTTGTGACAGCATTGACTTGCCTATAGACCCTACAAAACCTATGGCTCCCGTCTGGCTTTGGCACAAGTATGACCGGACTACTCCACTGGCTTAAGGCCCTTGTGATCAGCTGGTTTGAAAAAATTAAGTCAAGCTCGACCTGCAGTATACTCCTGCGTTGTGGCGAGACACGGTAGGGGGATAGTTTAATGGGAGTTGCATCCCCTACGTCGATGTCGTGCACGGCCAAAGAAGTGAGCCCTGGAGTATCACGGAACACACTGGGAGACTGAGATAAAACAGAGATTAGTTGGTTCGCTTGATCAGAGGGAAGATGACATAGTTTAGATGGTAATTCCCTCAAAGCCACTGAATTATACTGAAAGTTGGATAGGCTACATGACAAGTCAAAGTCTGCATGGATACCTTCAGGCTCTGGAACAGTCTGTTGCGGGTCAGTAAGAGAACTGAAGACTTTGTCCGCACCAGGCTGCTCACAGGTCCTGACATTCACTGCCACAGTGGGAGAATCTGGAGGAGAGGAATCAGGGGACCTATGGTAGGGCTTCAACATATTTATATGGAATACTTGCGTGGGCTTTCTCCTGTCTGGGGTAGTTACTAGATAATCGGTAATGCTCACCCTCCGAATGATCTTATATGGGCCCCTGAACTTGGCAGATAAAGGTTGGCCAAAAAGGGGGAGCAGGACCAAAACCTCATCACCGGGCTTAAACTCCCTCTCACGGGCTTTTCTGTCATACCATTTTTTCATGGAGCTTTTAGCCACGGTCAAGTTTTGAGCGGCAAACTCACATGAGGATCTCAGCCGGGTTTTGAAATCTGAAACATACTTGAGGAGGTTTTGGTTCCCCTCCTGGCCAACTAGGCTATCCTGCAATAGTTGCAAAGGACCTCTTACCTGGTGACCGAAAACTAGCTCATTAGGGGAAAAACCCAGGGATTCAGTTGGAACCTCACGAGTAGCAAATAAAAGAAAAGGTACCCCCTTATCCCACTCAACTCCGGTCTCTGTACAATACTTACGTAACATTCCCTTTAATGTCTGATGATATCGTTCGAGAACCCCTTGACTCTCTGGGTGGTAGGTGCTAGACTTTACATGCTCGATACCCAACTCCTTCAGGGACTGCTGGAAAATGTTAGAGGTAAAATTAGTTCCTTGATCACTTTGCACCTCATGGGGGAAACCCATTCTGGTGAAGAATTTGAGCAGTTCCTTGATAACAGTTGGAGCAGAGGTAGTCCTTAAGGGTATAGCCTCTGGGTAGCGAGTTGCCATGTCCATGATAGTTAATAAATAAATGTTACCTTGGGAAGTCTTAGGCAATGGGCCTACAATGTCCACTACCACCCGAGTAAAAGGATTCTCGAAAACGGGCAAGGGCACCAGAGGATGTACAGGCACCTTCTGATTGGGTTTTCCTGTCATCTGGCAAGTGTGACACACTCTACAACACTCCACTACATCTGCACGCATTCCTGGCCAGTAAAAGTGGGCTCTGATTCTGTCTAGAGTTTTTATCACACCTAGGTGTCCTGCCAATGGTATACAATGTGCCATTTCCATTATATCTCTACGACAAGGTTTGGGGACTACTACTTGATGGACGTCCCAAGCCCCGTCATCGATTGGTCTGTGTGGCGGTCTCCATCTTTGCCACAATACTCCTCCTTTGAGGTAGAAACATTCACCACCCTCCTTCTCACATTCATCTTCACTCACGGACCTGGCAGCTAACTCCTTGCATTCACGATCATCTCTCTGTAGCTCTACCAGGCCGCTAGGACAATTTGGAGGGGTTTCATGGTCATCGTTAGGGTCAAGATGAGCCATAAAGGTGTCAGATAAATCCACCTCAGTCACATCATCAGGCACAGTTGGAGCATCATTCACACTCTCATCATCCCTTTCATCAACTCTTACATTCGGTACATTTCTGTCTGAGGGAACTGCTACTTGAGACATTGAACGTTTGTCAGCACACACAGGGAAAACAGTTGGCAACTCCTTGTCGAGCTCACCGGTTAGTGGCTCGTTAACAGGGGAAAGTGACAAAATGGGGTCTGGTCGGACCTTCTCACCTGCTACATCATTCCCCAAAAGGAGTGTTACCCCAGGCACAGGGATATCTTGGGACCTACACAAAGCTATGGTGGCCTCACCCTGTAGTAACTCACATTCAATTTCGCCTTTTACCAAGTATGCATAAAACTGGCCTCCAGCACCTCTCATTACAACTGGTTCGCCAGGTGGGCACTCAGTGTAAGGATTCACCATGAGGGTGCTAGTAGAACCTGTGTCTCTCAGAATTTTTACCTCATGCATGCAACCATTTAATCTCACGTTGCCAGATGAAATAAAGGGACGGTAACTGTCCTGCACTGATGGTGAAATTATTATTGGCTTAACCCTAGTGGGTTGCACCACACATGCTACTACACCCCTGTCTAGATGATTTACGTTAGCTGCTAGGTACTCCTGTCGAGAGTCCTGCATTAAAGGAACTTTTGGTGCTAGGTACTCCTTCTGTCGGGAGTCCTGCATTAAAGGCACACATGGAATTTGAGATACGGCGGCAACTGTCTGCCCCGATCTCTCGGTTTTTTCCTTGGCCCAGCACTGATAAGCTAGGTGGCCTCTCATGCCACAAAAAGTACATACTTTAGGGGATACGGGAAAGTTCCCTCTTTGAGCATTACTATTAGCTTGGGGCCACCTCTGTTACCATTGCCCTGAGTCGCATTTTTAGTTGGGGGAACATTTCTATTTTGGCTAGCTGGGGAAGACGTTATAGGCTTGTGACTGGGTCGGTCAGATTTGTGATTGGGATACTTAAAATTAGAACTAGAATTATCGTAGGGCTTCTTTCCACGAAATTTGTTGTTGAGCACGTATGTGTCAGCCATGTCAGCGGCGTCGGCAAGACATCTACCTTTTTCCCCTTTAAATGATAGGATACAGAAGAATCAATTTTCCATAGGAAATTTTCTAACAGGACCAACTCCTTCAGATCGTTGTAGCTTGTGACTTTCTTACTCTTGACCCAATGATTGAAAGTTTTAGTCATGGTCCTGGCAAATACCTTATGGGTTTCTTCTACTTTCTTCTGGTTTTTTCGGAAAGATTGCCTGTAAGCCTCAGGCTGTAATTGATAGGTTTTTAGGATAGCTTCTTTGAGATTGTCATAATCCTGCCTAACTTCTGCTACTTCTGACAAATACGTGGCTCGAGCCTGCCCTGTCAAAACAGTTTGTAACATAAAAGGCCATTGATCTCTTGTCCACTTCATACCTCCAGCAACTTCCTCAAACAAAACAAAGAAATCCTGCACATTATCCTCAGTGAAAGGTGGAATGACACTAGTCATAGTCAATCCCAGAGGGGGAGCAATTACGGGAGCATTTGTATTGACATTTAGTTGAGCCGTACGATATTGATATTCATATTGTTCGGTAGTTGCACTGGCATTTATTCTGGCTAGTTCTATACTTGCGTTGGCTTGTTCGGTATTTATTCTGGCTAGTTCTATTTTTAGTTTGGCTTGTTCTAGTTCGAATATTTGATCACCGGTCAAACCAGGTGGCAATTGTATATCAAGTTGGCTAGGTTTACTAGGGATCCCACCAACTGCTCCGTCACCCTCCTCGCCTTCTACAGGGAACAGATGGGTTTTTATGGTCTGAGCCACCTCTACTTTGGACATGTTTGAGACAGTTAATTGGAGATGTGAGGCAAGCACTTTCAGTTCGGATTTTGACAGACAGTCAATATCAGGGGATGTGGGTTCTGATTCTATGAACACTCGAGCATCTTCGTCATTAATTAGTTGAGGCATGATTAATATTTGATTTTTAAGTAGTGAAACGTTAATGAAACTGAGTGAAACTGTATGAAACGAATCCTTGGCAAGGTCGCCACTCTTCTGTTACGTATCTTGATCCTCAAGTGGTTAACTTGATGAATCTAGATAGCACAGAGAGATATATTAAGGTATCAGTCAGCTGAAGGCAAAACAAAAGTAAAATCCAATAAAATAATTTCCTGTTGTTGCTTCCTTTCCTTTTGGATCTTAGGACTTAGTATCCTTTATTGACTGATACTCTTTAATTATGAAAAATACTGAAACTAATTAAAGTCATGTAGTATTTATAAAGAATTATTATTTAACCGAAGCTTAGTAGGCTATGGTTATGAACCGAATAAGTTATAGCTAAAGAAGGACTATTAATTTTATAAAAAGTCTTGAAAGATAAATATTAAAGTAAGAATATTTCTGTCTCTTACCCTTTTTGAAATGAATAGATAGTTTTCTTCTATGTCCTTTTATTTATATTTAATGTAATTATTCTTGGTTCTTGTCTTACGTTAATAGTATTATATTATTATCATCAGGAGTAATATCAAAGTCACATAAAAAGTTAGATATATATTTAATAATTAGTTAAATTTATTTCTTAACCACGTAACATTGAGGTTTGATTATGAGTAAATAAAGTTACAGGATCGTTTCATAGATTCGATTCAGGTCTCACTCAAATAATATGAAAAGCAAAATATAATATTTTGAAGCAAAAGAATTTTCTTCAGCTTAGAAAATCACTATAAGTAATATTAACACAGCCATGTTAGTCTAAGGCGATATTACTAATATGAGACAATAGCATCACCGTACTAAGCACCATTAAGCAATGTAAGCTTAATTAAAAGAAAATGAAAGAACTCGTAAGTATTAATATAAAACAATAGTATTACATTCATCATAACCCAATTACTTAAAGAGTTGCTTTAGTCCACAAGTTAGTCAACTAAAATAGTTAAGTACATAATAATAGCGTTAACGTTAATTCCCAATCAAATAGTTAAGTACATAAATAGTAGCGTTAACGTTAATTCGCAATCAAATAGTTAAACACATAATAGTAGCGTTCACGTTAATTCCCAATTAAATAGTTAAACACATAATAGTAGTGTTCACGTTAATTCCCAATCAAATAGTTAAACACATAATAGTAGTGTTCACGTTAATTCCCAATCACATATCTCACTAACCAACATAACATAAGTGTTTACACCGAACACACTTAACACACATTTATATAATCTGACTGACAGTCACAATCCCATTATAATACTTCACCCCGTCTTCCTCCAGCTGCAAGTTCACCTTCCCCAACTCCAAATGAGACTGATTTGAATGCCCACAACTCGGGTCTTATATACCAAACAATGATGGTGTAGGAACGAATCAGGAGGCGGGAGGTGGTGCCTACTCCAATCATAGCTCCTCGAGTCGCATAACAGGTGTCTGGTCCACTCACAGCTCCTGGCGTCGATCATACGTCATAGCATCGGTCATCGAGGTGTGAAGGCTAGTTTGCTGGTATGGGGCGAGATGGTTTGCCCACTCGCTCGTTCGCTCGCTAGTCTGCTTCACCGCTTGGGTAGTTTGGCTCCTTGAACTCTAATTCTAACTCTTAAATTAACATACAGGGCTCCGTATGTCAGAATATATATATATAGAGAGAGAGAGAGAGAGACAGCGAATTGTGGGTGTTTCTGTAATTCATTAGGTGAGACCTGCGTTTGTCGTTGTGTCCCTGTTGCATGTCTGTCTCGGCGACTGTATTTATATGTGTGTGCGTGTGTTAGTATTTCCCTGTGTGCTTACTGGAAGTTTGCATGTGAGTGTGTATATGTGGGTGCTTGTGTGGTATCCATGAATATGTACTTTTGTGTTTATTTGTCTGTGTGTAAGAAAGAGACAAAAGGCAAAGCAGCTTGTAACTATAGTCTGTTTATTTTCAGCTGAGGGTAAATTGGCATGTCCCCATCTTCATTAATCAGTTATTACGAAGATTTTGTGACGAAATTGATTGCTAATTATGAAAACTTGGCATTATTATTACTTGGATATATATTAACTTCATATTTGTCTATTAACTATCGGGAAATTCGGTGCTAAGGGATTCAATTTACAATCAGCTGCAATTTGTTTTACTATAGTTTCCCATCAAATTTAAAGATTGACCGATAGCAAGTGATGCATTCAAGGTACGTTAGAGTCAAAATGTCTGGGCATACGGAGCTTAAAGGAGTTTATGTCGTAGGATGAGGGAAAGATAGATATAGGGAGAGAGTTTCAGACTTTGTCTCTTGAGTGGAAGAAAGGCTGGACAAATTAGTTCACTCTGGGGACAGAATAGGGGTGGGAAAGTGTTGAAGAGTGGGTGCCATCGACTCTGAAGGACTCTGATTATTGTAATAGCAGTAGGAGAGAGAGAGAGAGAGAGAGAGAGAGAGAGAGAGAGAGAGAGAGAGAGAGAGAGAGAGAGAGAGAGAGAGAGAGTTAGTTAGTTAGTTAGTTAGTTAGTTAGTTAGTTAGTTAGTTAGTTAGTTAGTTAGTTAGTTAGTTAGTTAGTTAGTTAGTTAGTTAGTTAGTTAGTTAGTTAGTTAGTTAGTTAGTTAGTTAGTTAGTTAGTTAGTTAGTTAGTTAGTTAGTTTAGTTAGTTAGTTAGTTAGTTAGTTAGTTAGTTAGTTAGTTAGTTAGTTAGTTAGTTAGTTAGTTAGTTAGTTGATAAGACGAAATGTTTATGCATCTACCCACTCGGGATGTACGATTTGGGTGGATCCTCCCCACACAAGTGAACAGTAATCGATACATGGGCGTACTGTGTTGGTGTTATAGGCGTGAGGTTATGTCTGTACCTTCAGTGTGTGTGTGTGTGTGTGTTCAAAATATTAGTAGTGGAAACGGTGGTGAGAATATGTGTTTATATGTTGTATAAATATTTTAGATTCTGTTTTGTTATGTATAAATGTTCTATCGTAATGCTACGGATATAGACATTGTATTTCAGATTGGAGAAGTTGATTTTCTTTTCTTCTCTTGTTTATATTCTTTCATCCCCATTCTCTCTTCTTCTCTCATTTATATTCTTTCATCCCCATTCTCTCTTCTTCTGTCGTTTATATTATTTCATCCCCATTCTCGCTTCTTCTCTCGTTTATTATGTCATCCCCATTCTCTCTTCTTCTCTCATATACTATCTCATCCCAGTTATCTCTTCGTTTCTCATGTACAGTATATTCTTTCAGCCCCATTTTCTCCTTTTCTCTCATGTATATATATTTCATCCCCATTCTCTCTTCTCTCATGTACAGTATATTCTTTCATCCAAATTCTCTCTTCTTCTGTCTTTACTTATTCCTTCAGCCGCCCCCCACCCCTCCACCCCCTCTCGTTAATGGAACACACTAGGAAATTAGCTATTGACAAGGCCGTACGGGAGGGTGTTGTCTCAGGCTGCGGGTATTGGCATAAAACACCAGCCCGCTACCGTGGTTTCTTTTGTGGTGGGAGAAGGGGGGAGTTAGATGGGTGTGGGTGTGGGTGTGTGTGTGTGTGTGTGTATGTTTGTGTGAGAGAGAGAGAGTCTTGTGTGCGTGAGTGTGTGAGACAGTGGCAGTTAATGTGTGTGTGTGTGTCGAGAGAGAGAGAGAGAGAGAGAGAGAATGCAATTTTAAAACACAATACAGCGATAGAGAGAGAATTATTATGTGGACGTACAATGTGTGTGTGTGTGTGTACTTACTCTAGTTGTATTGCGGGAGTGAGCATGCTCGTTATTTCCCGCCTCCTATATGTGTAGGTGTTATATGTATCGTTGGAATGGCTGTGGATGTGTGTGTAGTCTGTATTTTTAGCCAATTGGCGACATCGGAAACGAAGGCTTAGGGTGGATCTGTATGGTACCATTCTCACTATAGACGGTACCGTCTCGCCCGAAGGCTTAGGTAGCCATCAGCTTAGGTGAACCATATGATACCCATCTCGCCTTGTACCATTTTTGCCAACCCCAGATGGGACGTCACAACGTCGTCCACTTATTCCAGGTACCTATTTACAGCTAGGTGAACTGAGGCTAACACATGAAAGGAGACAAGCCCAATTTGTCTCCGCCCGGCCGGGGATTGAACCCCCGACCCCTCGTGTGTGAGACGAGAGCTCTACCTACTAGGCTACGGGCTGTGTGGTGTGTGTGTGTGTGTGTGTGTGTGTGTGTGTGTGTGCTTAGTAATAATATATAATAATAATAGTAATGATAATAATAATGTTTAATCTTATAATGATAATAATTGTTGGTTTATTTTGTAATTGCAACCATGAGGCTGAATATTTACAGAGTTTCTCCTAACCTAAGTACAGTGCAAGGCTTATACTACCTTAACTATGAGGTCACATGTAACTTTTGGCGACCGCGAGGTGCCAGAGTTTCTTCCATACTATATACGCAGATGCACATTGTGTTGGTGAAACTACTGTTGGGCTAACACAAGCTTATAGCAGCTTTTCTAGGCAGGGACCTACAATCCTTCTCCGACAGAATGGCTGAACAAATACCTTTCGTATTCTGGAGGCACTCCAACCTTGGCGTTTTCTGGCTGTAACCTGTGTTTGTGTGTCTGTCTATGTGTGTGTGTGTGTGTGTTTGTGTTTGTGTGGTCAAGCGGTGGTGTACTTAAAAGTACAACATTTACTAAATATATAGGATTGCAGGTACATGAGGTTTGGGGCGACAGTGTAAGTGTACACACCTCTTTAAAATGCGTTGAAATGGAGTGTTTTCGGTTAGGTTAGGTAAGTTAGGTTAGGTTAGGTTAGGTTAGGTTAGGTTAGGTTAGGTTAGGTTAGGTTAGGTTAGGTTAGGTTAGGTTAGGTTAGGTTAGGTTAGGTTAGGTTAGGTTAGGTTAGGTTTGGTTTGGTTTGGTTAAGTTTTATCTGGATAGTTATATTTAGGTTTAAAAATCGAAAAATGTACTCGTAAGCATGCATAATTAGCGTGTGTACCGATAAACACACCACCACTTGGGTGTGTGTGTGTGTGTGTGTGTGTGTGTGTGTGTGTGTGTGTGTGTGTGTGTGTGTGTGTGAGCGCGCGCGCGCGCGAGCCCCCGAAGACGAATGGTAGAAAAATACAGAAGGTGAAAGGCAGCGAGAGAAGGTGAGAAGCATAGATAGAGAGAACGAGAGGGGAGGATGAGGGAGGCCTTTAGATAGCATTGTACCAGACAGGAAATCTTAAACAATGGAAACCGGGGTGGGGCTGCCGTGGTGTGGAGCGGGGCGGGGCGGGGCGGGGTATAAGAAGGGGCGGGGGAGTGACTTTATACTATGCAACTCAAAATTATGTCCAGACAATTTTACCAGTGGTGCATTTAAATTAAGAACTCTCTGTCAGATACTTTGAATTAATTGTGTGTTAGGACAAAATGTATGTATTCTGTACGATCTTGTGTATTTTATCGGTTTTGTATTTAAAGTTTTGTCAATAAACTACTACTACTACTACTACTACTACTACTACTACTACTACTACTACTACTACTACTACTACTACTACTACTACTACTACTACTACTAATATTACTACTACTACTACTACTACCACCCCCTCAACCAATTTGGTTACGTTACATTAGGTAAAGTTAGCTTAGAACTTTTATATGTCACTGGTGTAGTTTGCACTGGTCTATTTGGCACTGGTTGAGATATACTGGTTGAAATTATTTACCGGTCGAAAAATCAGGGGATTAAGCAACTCAGTTCTCACATTTTATAAATATGGCAACAACTGTATTAGACTGCCTTGCCTAACGTAACCTGGACAAGTTTACTCCAACCTACAGTATATTACATCTTTGTAAATGTTGCAAATCAATACAGACAACTTAGCATCGAAGGGGTACTCATTTTGGTAGATACTCAGTCAGACAAGATGCATCCTAAGTATGTGTAAATGTTCATAACTGGATTACTTGAAAATAGTTACTGAGGAGGAAGGTGTGGAGGGTTAGTTGGGAAGGACAAGTAAGGACAAAGTGGGACAGAAGGTGGACATAGAGAAGGACATAAGGGCAGAGTGGAGCAGAAGGTGGAACTAAGGAAGGTCATATAAGGACAGAGTGGGGCAGGAGGTGGAACTAAGGAAGGTCATATAAGGGCAGAGTGGAGCAGGAGGTGAAACAAAGTCGGGCATTGACCTGAAGGAGAAATACTATGTAATTAAGAGGGATTTACGAAGAAGTATTAAGGAAAGCAAGCACCCTTAGTTCTATTCGGGCTATTTTATTTATACTGTCTGTGGTGTATTAAGATGAACAGGAGGAGAAGGGAAGGCAATAAGTCATGCAGAGTAAAAGGGGAACCGAATGCAGGATTTACACAACCGTTTAGGGATATGCATACTATGGATTTTACCAGGTTGTAGTGCGAAAAATGTAGGCCAGTCTGAAGAGAAAGGTCTCACACACACGCACACACACACACACACACACACACACACACACACACACACACACACACACATACACACATACACATACACATACATACACACACACACACACACACACACACACACACACACACACACACACACACACACACACACACACACACACACACACACACACACACACACACACACACACACACACACACACACACACACACACACACACACACACACACACACACGAGAGAGACTATGCAACATGGGATGGGATGGAACAATGTATTCAGATATCCATAATAAGTCCCGATAGCATACAAGACCCCCAATGAAAGAAGAACAGGACAAGGCAGAATGAACCGAGGCAGTACAAGAAAAAATACAGGATAGAAACAGAAAAACCCCAGAAACAGGAACGATGGGTATGAAACAGATTAGTTAGTTACAATAGGACTTCAGAGGCTATCAACCCTTCTGGATTATTTAGCCAGCACACTGCAAGTTAAGAATAACGTCAGAACTGCAGCCCTTTTTCGAGAACCCCAGTCCATTGAGATGTGTATTAGTTGGAATTAATATAAGCGTCATTTGAGGAGGAACACTTTATTTTTCCTCCTGAAATGGTGATATTTTATTCATTCTGTCAATTTTTCAGAATTATTTGTATCACTAGTTGGAGTGCAATAAGTTCGAATAGAAGGGGTAAACTTGGTGAACACAGTCAGGTCAGAACAATAATAAGAGAACTATAGGAAAGAAGAGAGACGTAATACAAAAGACACATGCAGTATATCAAAGAATAGGAAGCAAGCATGACGGATGTGAACGGAAGTGACGGGAAGAGGAATGTAAGTGCTGCTGCTTTTATTTGTACGGCATCTAACAAAAAATGCAAATCAAATGTAAATAATAGAATGGGACCCCGAGAAAGTTGTATTCCTATATGCCGCGAAAACACCGTGTATACAAGCATGAGCTTAAATATGGCCATGTTTTCATCTTTCTGCACTCAACACTTCACTCGCCTTTACATGTTCTAGCTTTATTCAATGTTATCATTAATTTTCGTTTCTTTACGCCCATCCATCCGTATTTATATTGTTTTTATCTATTTATTATAGTTATCGACTTTTTATAGTTATGGCTTTCCTATCGTAATTTTGTACTTATCGCGTTTATCCTTAGTTGAATTGAATATATAATTTCAATACTCTTTGCATTATTTTTATTTCCGAATTAATCAAGCCCTGCCATACTTATTACGTATGAATTGCTTATATGTATCGTTACTATTTCATATATTTTGTGTACTTTTAACCTCTATATTTCTCACTTCGATAGGCCCCGGGGGGGGTCAAGAAAACAAATCCTTCAGTCATCCCTTCTCTGCCCTAACAAAGAACCACAAACCTCGCTCCAACCCATTTTTCTCTTGGACCAAAACAATCGCACCCGCTTACCGTTTAGCCGCAGATTCTTCTTATTTTGACATATTTACTGCTCTTCCTATCACTCTTCGGGTCCTAATGAATACAAGTATGACCCACTGTGACACAAGCATACTTCAATCTCTCCTCTCACCCCCAGCCACGCAACCTCGCTCCAACAAACTGTTCTCCTAGGTCAAAACAAGCGAACATACACGTATACTCTATACAAGCTCCCCATCCCCAACACATACACAGTGTATAGTCCACCACACACACACACACACACTCATTGTAAACCCCACCTTCTCCACACACACACACACACACTGTACACACACACACTGTACACACACACACACACACTCACACTGTACACACACACACTCAATGTACACACACCCACTGTAAACACGCACACACACACACACACACAGTTGGGACAGAGAAGGGAGTGGACGTCAGACTTGGATCTCCGCTAATAATTGTGAGTTTTAACCAGGGTTGAGATGAGTAGTGCTTCCCAAACTATATTTCCAGGACTGTTGAGAGTATTTGGATTCTAAAGGTATGTGATCCCATTTTGTGTTTTATGCCATACGGCAGGTTTTGAGGGAAAATAGTCAGTTATTGAGAGTGAAGGAAGTAAACATGGCGTGGGAAAAAGCTAGACCCGGAGCCAGGCAGGAGTCGAAGCTTCGGGATTTGATGATTCGGACTCATTTGAAACAATGAGAGCCCGACTAACTAAATTAGAAAAGGAATGGAATGAAGAAACGGAAGAGTTGAAAAACTCGATGTCTGTTTTTGAGTCAGATATAAACCAAGTGAAGCAACGGAACTCAGTGTTAGAGGCTGAACTGTCAACAGTATCCGAGCCGCAATTTGCCTCGATTTCGTGCATTGTTTTGCTTACTCTTGGGCAACCCCTGGCAACCAACAGTTATTGTCGTTATCGAGTACTTGGAACCCCACCACTTTTTGACGGATAGCAACAACAGATGGCGTTAGCGTCTAGTAGGCCTTAGGGCAAGCTCTAGGGCATTTACACTATAGAGTCTGGTTCCTGACCACTTATTGCCTCCTGGTACACGAAATACACACTTGCATTTTCGGTCCTTTGCAGACAAGGACAATCGGGGTTGCCATTGTTATAATTGACTTTCTATTGTAAAATAATTTATATTGAGGTTGGAGTAGAAATAAGGGTTATGTATTCAATGGTATACAATTATTATGTGGTATTTATTATGAGATAGTTGCTAATTTTACCAGGAATGCCTGAATATGTTAAAAGCCGAACTAGTGATCAGCTTGCAAAACAACACGAAACAGCTACTGGATTTGTGAAAGACAAACCAGTGTTTCTTTGTGTTCTAAATCAATCAGTAATCTTTCATTCTTCCACTGGCATGGTCTGAAAGCATTGTTGATGTGCCATATGCAATATTGATTGATAATTTCAAGTAAGCTGGTAAATAGTCTATTTTCACTGACTCCGGACACAAATCAACTCGTTCCCTAGTCGTTTCGCTATCATAACACGATTTATTCTTTAAATAACTTTAACAAGCAAGCCATAACCAACCATATCATAGCCTACGCTATTTTATATTGGGATAGGCCTATGCTTATCCTCTTATTCCGACAGTAATAGTAACTAATCATGAAAGAAAGGTACGGTGATGTCATTTCCCTGAATACCGATTTTCGTGTATATTCCGCAGGGAAATTGAAGAACCTAATTAATCTAGTTTGGAATAAGGTAGGATAGCTGTCCTCTCTGATGATGTATGGATCAATTTTATTTATAGTCGTTGCCTTCGTCCAGTGGAACAATGAAATATATATTAATCGAAAAACAGGACGAAATAAAGTATATTGAGTATGTTGTTTTTATTTGTCCTTGATATGTATATACAGCTAAGGCCATATGGTGAGCGTGCATTATTGCATGGAATAATTATTTTAGTTGGTGACGTGAGCTCAAACAATGGTTTTAATTATATAATATGTTCTTTTACAGTATAATAAATATATATATATATAGTTCGTTCATGCCAGAGAACATTACTTATGTAGCCTTCATATAGATGTTGTAACAGGATAAATTAGAGGTTACATAATGTAGGTCTTGCCATTACGTCAAATTTGTGATTACTATACAGTACTGTGGAGTGCACTAATGAAAGAAGTGCGATCCCGTATTTTTGTCACTGTTAGTTGTGGATAGCAACAACAGATGGCGTTATTTTGTGGTGGCATCTGGCAACCTTTAGGAGCACGATTTTATTAGTACATTAGATAGCAGGTTTCCCATCTCCTAGTATATAATCTCTGCTCTTGGGTCGATCTATTTGCCTACGTTATGTTTGGGTAGTTTTGGGTATGAGTATATCTAGCGGTCCACCTGTGGTCGTGTGTTTACGCTGAAGAACAGGTCAGGCTTGAGTCTGGATCGACCCGCATATATTGTATTTTATGTCATTTTTTACATCTCTTAAGTACAGAACGTGGCTCGAGTTTCCGTGTTTATGTACCAATAAAGGTGTGGACAATGTTATTATACCCATATTCACTCGTTAAACGTTCTTGCCCCTCATTTTCCCTGAGCTTCATAGCCCTCCCCACTTGTGTGTGTGTGTGTATTTTTGTTTAATATTCCTAAGGTAATGGAGCCATATATTACAGTTCAATAGGCTTTTGCCATGCTATTTTCTAGACAAAATATAGAAACACACTTTTTTTAGGTAAAACAAAATCACCTCTAAACAAAACAAAAATCACCTCTATAGCAGGGTAAAGCAACCTAGATTTTTACCCTTGCGCGCGCGCGCACACACACACACACACACACACACACACACACACACACACACACACACACACACACACACACACACACACACACCTACTGTACACGCCACGCTCCACACACACACACACACACACACACACACACACGCTGCACACCCCACACACACATACATACATACACACTCACAAACACATAATGTACACACAACCCTCCACACACACATACAAAGACACATACGCGCACGCACGCACACACATATACACACATACACACACACACACTCACACACCGTACACCCCACCCTCCATACACACATACTGTACACGCCATGGTCCACATATACACACACACACACATACTGTACCCCCCCCCCCCCCCACCACCACACATACGCATACTATCCCCACAAACGTTTACTGCTAAAACTAAAAGCGCATGGAATACAAGACGGGTGTGTTGAAATGGATAGAAAATTGGCTCAGCGACAGAAAGCAAAGAGTAGTCATAAACGGTAAGGCATCTAAATGGACCAATGTAAGTAGCGGGGTACCTCAGGGATCGGTACTAGGACCAATTCTCTTTCTAATTTACATCAACGACATAGAGGAGGGTCTCACCTGTACAATCTCAAAATTTGCTGACGATACAAAAATTACAAATAGCGTACTCTAAAAAGAACAAGTTGACGATATGCAACACAATCTAGATAAATTGTCATGGGCCCAAATTTGGCAAATGAGTTTCAATGCGGATAAATGTAAAGTACTACATATCGGATACCTAAATGAGAAAGCAAACTATTCGATGAATGGCACTCAGCTTAAGAATGTAAACAAAGAAACCGATCTGGGAGTAACAATATCGAGTAACCTAAAACCGAGTCAACAATGTTCAGAAGTTGTTAAGAAGGCAAACAAAATAATTGGCTTTATATATAGGCAGGTCATTTGAGCATAAATCCAAAGAAGTTATCCTAACCCTCTACAATTCCTTAGTCCGCCCTCTTCTGGAATACTGCGTTCAATCCTGGTGCCCTTATTACCAAAAAGATATAAACAAGCTAGAACGAGTTCAACGTAGTTACCAAAATGATACCTAGCCTAAAGAACAAACCATACGAAGAGCGTCTTAGAGAATTAAATTTATTTCCTTTAACCCAGCGCAGATTAAGAGGTGACTTAATTAAAGTGTTCAAAATCATCAAAGGCATCGACAATATGAACTGTAGTAAGTACTTCACTATCGACCAATCTAATTACACGCGGGGAAACGGTTGCAAAATTATTGGTAAATCTTTTAACTCACACGAATCTAAGAATTTCTTCTTCAATCGAGTTGTCAACTTGTGGAATGGGCTTCCCCGAGACGTTATAGACTGCAGCACCGTTGATTCATTTAAACTCCGCTTAGACAAATATCTCGCATCAAACCCGCGACTGACTGCGTTTGTAAATGAATAACTTTATTTTATCCCCCCCCCCCCTCAGTTACTAACCAATCTGTCCCCTACTAACTTCCTAATCCTGCCACGGACATTAGTTCTAGGGCAGTAGTTCCCTTTCCAATGTTCCCTTACCCACTCTAAACCACTGTTTGGACACTTGATCCTCAGTGTTTTGGAGGACAAGCAGCCTAGAAGGGTCACTAGACCTGTTGTTGCTTGATTTCCTTGTACTCCTTTGTACTACCCCCCCCCCCACACATGCACACATACATACTGTGCGCCTCACACTGCACACACACACACATACACATACACATACACATACATACAAATACACATGCATACATACACACACACACACAACTATACTGTACTCCCCTCCCCCAACAACACACACACATTATTTTTTTCTATGTGGATGAGGGAGACAACAAATCCAAAACTGCCTGTGACGAGTGCCTCCCCCAGAGTCGAAAGAGTACAGGGCCAAAATCAAGGAATGTTCGAGCTAAAATGCCTGGACACATGGAGTTTGAAGCAATTTAAGTCATAGTTAGTTAGTTAAGATACGACTTCAGAGGCTATCAACCCTATTGGATTATTAAGCCATCACTCTGTAAGTCAAGAAGACCTTCAGGACTGGAGCCTCTCTGCGAGAACTCCAGTCCCATGAAGTCACGAAAATGGAACTTTGCAGTAAGGGACCCAAAATCAGAAAACGAACCCCCCAAGTTCGAACATCGAAACCGCGAAAATGTGATAGAAAATGTGATATTTTCGCGGTTCCGATTTTGGGTCCATTACTGCAAAGTTCCATTTTCGTGTCAAGTCCAGATCTACTGTAGTCTATGGATGAGGGAAAACTGGATTAAGGGAGATCATTCCAGAGCTCAGCTGTGAAATAGAAGAAAGATTGGAAATATCGTTTCACTCTTGCGTTGGAGAGTTGCACAGACTAGGGGTGGGATTGTGTTGCAAGACGGGTGCTACGTACTCTACGTAGAGGAGGTGGTATACACTGAGAGAGCTCTGAGGAACACTGATTATTGTAATAGTGATGGAATAGTGAGAGAGATGCAACATTGCAGCAAGAGAGCTTACAGTTAATTGGTGAAAGGAGTTAATGAGACAGAAGGCTTTCTTTTCTACTTTGTCTAGAAGTGGTGTGTGAGATGATCCTCACCACAAATGCGAACAATACTCAATACATGGACGCACTGTGCCTCTATACAGAGCAAAAAGCTGTGCAGGGGTAAAAACCCCCTGAGGCGGTTGAACACTACCATCCTGGGAAGCCGTATATATTGTACACCCCTCCCTCTACACTCACACACACACACACACACACACACACACACACACACACACACACACATACACACACACATACACACACACACATACAGTATGCCCACCCACCCCCACGTCTGTAATAAACTGCCACGTCATACAAACACAATCAACCACCCGAGCAAGCTGTCATCCTCTTGCTCACACACACACACACACACACACACACACACACACACACACACACACACACACACACACACACACACACACACACACACACACACACACACACAGACATGAACACAAACGTCACGAAAACTGACATTATATTGCAGAACAGCCGTTACAGGTAGACATAAACATTAGATTATCTACCTTTACTATTGCTCACCTCTGCCTTTTATCCTATTTGCTTAAGGGGGGTCACCTGCTTTTGTTCTCTTTCTCTACCTCTCTCTTTGGCTTGTATCCATTCGGACCCATTCAGCCTACTGTTTTAAGACGTTTACCCCCATCCAGGTGTCAATATTTTCCTGGCGAGCGGTAGCGAGCCAATATATATATATTTTTGTTTTGACAGCAAGCTATATTTGTAAATTTTTCGATAGAAAAATGTCTCCGGCGAAGCCGGATTTCTCCATACAATGATGGCTCGCTATCGCTCGTCAGGAAGAAATCGACACCTGGATGGGGATAAACGTCTTAAAACAGTTGGCTGAATGGGGCCGAATGGATACAAGCCAGGGACAAAGAGAAAATGAGAAAGATAAAAAAAGGTCGGTGACCCCCCTTAACATCATTGCCGTATCAACATCCCTCCCTCTGTCACATACTTGCCATACTTAAGTCGCATCCAGTCCTTTATATCATCAACTCGGTCACCACAGGCTGTTATGTATGTTGCCCACCGTGGCCCGGACCTACTCTCATTACTCTCCCTCTGGCAACACCCCAGCCACAATCACCTTCTTAAGGGGAGGCAGACCGTTTGTTTGGTCTATTAATTCATTTATATTTTTTTAGTTTCCTCCCTAGACCTCCATGAAGCTTAGAAAAAACTAAACTAAACACCCCTTCAAGATAAATGTTTACATTTTTCGGTAGAAAAATGTACCGGCCGAACGCCGGTTCCTCTTAAAATTGCAGGCTCGCTATCGTTCGCCAGGAAATAATCTCGACACCTAAATTGAACTAAAGGTCTTAAAATTGACAACGAAATGGGGCGAAAGGTGTTAAAATCGCCAAACTAATGGGCCGAACGTCTTATAATCTCAAAACTAGTTGGGCTAAACATTAGGGAGAAGGGGGTCCAGAAAAACGGTCTGTCTCCCCTTAATCACTCCCTAGGCAAGTCACCAACCCACACCTCCCAACACACACACACACACACACCCTCCCCCACACACACACACACACACACACACACACACACACACACACACACACACACACACACACACACACACACACACACACACACACACTCACACACACACACACACACACACACACACACACACACACACACACACACACACACACACACACACACACACACACACACACACACACACACACACTAAGCTCACAGGAAGCACTGAAATGTCACGTACTCTTTATATAATTGTATTTCACTTGTATTCGAAAATCAGCCTTATACTAATATGAAGGTGTGTGTGTGTGTGTGTGTGTGCATGTGTGTGTGTGTGTTAGTGTGTGTTATATACTCCTGTAAAGATGTAAGCTGTGGTCAATAAACTATCTATATCTGTGTGTGTGTGTGTGTGTGTGTGTGTGTGTGTGTGTGTGTGTGTTTATCACCTCTTTGCAACACACACCCACACACACACACACACACACACACACACACACACACACACACACACACACACACACACACACTAAGCTCACAGGAACCACTGAAATATCACGTACTCTTTATATAATTGTATTTCACTTGTATTCGAAAATCAGCCTTATACTAATATGAAGGTGTGTGTGTGTGTGTGTGTGTGTGTGTGTGTGTGTGTGTGTGTGTGTGTGTGTGTTAGTGTGTGTTATATACTCCTGTAAAGATGTAAGCTGTGGTCAATAAACTATCTATATCTGTGTGTGTGTGTGTGTGTGTGTGTGTGTGTGTGTGTGTGTGTGTGTGTGTGTGTGTGTGTGTGTGTTTATCACCTCTTTGCAACACACACCCAGACACACACACACACACACACACACACACACACACCCACAGAGCAGTAATGAAGAGAGCAGGTAAACAAGGAGACAGTCGTGGAAGGAGTAATAAAGAGCCTGATGACCCCCTGGAGTTTATTTATAGCAATGAGTTTAAGGGACCCCACCTCGCTTTTTTTCTCTGTCTCTCCCTCTCTCTTTGGCTTGTATCCATTCGGCCCCATTCAGCCTACTATTTTAAGACGTTTACCCCCATCCAGGTGTCAATATTTTCCTGGCGAGCGGTAGCGAGCCAGCATATATATATATATTTTTTTTTGACAGCAAGCTAAATTTGTACATTTTTCGATAGAAAAATTTCTCCGGCGAAGCCGGATTTCTCCATACAATGCTGGCTCGCTTTCGCTCGCCAGGAAGAAATCGACACCTGGATGGGGATAAACGTCTTAAAACAGTTGGCTGAATGGGTCCGAATGGATACAAGCCAGGGAAAGAGAGAAAAGGAGAGAAAGATAAAATAAGGTGGTGACTCCCCTTAAAAATATTAATTAAACCTCCTTAACATGTAGACTGTGGTATGGTAGCGCTAATAGGTCATGTCTCACCTGTCATTACGTTTGACTCGCTCTCTGAAGTATTAATGTCTGTCAGATGTTGAATAGAGTAGGTAAATGTAGGAACTTGTTTGTATATCTCACTCGAAACGAAAAAGCAAGTTTTAAATATTGGTGATAATAATTACTGATCAAAATATACTTGGTGCCGATACATCACTTACTTGGCCGACTGTACCCTCGGGGCTTTACGAGGCTCCCTGTTTGTTTTCCTTTCTCTCTCCCTCTCACGCTGGGTTGTATCCATTCGGCCCCATTCAGCCTGCTGCTTTAAGACGTTTATCCCCATCCAGGTGTCCATTTTTTCCTGGCGAACAGTAGCGAGCCAGCATATTTTTACAGCAGGCTAAATTTGTACATTTTTTGATAGAATAATTTCTCCGGCGAAGCCGGATTTATCCATACAATGCTGGGTCGCTATCGCTCGCCAGGAAGAAATCGACACCTTGATGGGGATCAACGTCTTAAAACAGTAGGTTGAATGGGGCCGAATGGATACAACCCTGAGAAAGAGAGAAAAGGCGAGAAAAAAGTAGGTCACCCCCCTTAACTTCAGGATTAGTGGAGCCAAGTGTGTAGGTGCATATATAATTATGTGAAAAGGAGTGACTGTTATTGTATGTGTAATAATTGTGTATGTACGTTAGGCTTGAAGGTGGGAGTTTTATTGGGTGTAGGCGGTTTGTGTGTGTGTTTTGATAAGTGTACAATACTGTACATATAAACAAAATGAGTGTTCGTGTGTGTGTGTGTGTGTGTGTGTGTGTGTGTGTGTGTGTGTGTGTGTGTGTGTGTGTGTGTGTGTGTGTGTGTGTGTGCTAGACTTTACGCATTACTGTGAGTATCTGTTCTTTGTGGAATAACCTTTTCATTCATCATGACCTTTCAAGAGTAGGGTTCGTTGCTGAGTGGATTGTAGAAAATTACAAAGGTGAAGAGAAAACAGGAAAGAGAGAGCAGAAATATCGGGCAGAGAAAGCAAAGGTATTATTAATAATATAATTACGCAGTATTGGTGTGTTATGGATGTATACTGTGTTTTAAGCCGGTATCACACGAGCACTTTTTCACCTAACATTTATCCTTACCACTGGTCTGGCAGCTTATGAGGTCAATATTTACAATGTTTCGGTCACCTAAATTCATCTATCATCAGTCTAGTTTCCGATACCAGTGCCAAATATAGCCTACCAGAAATGTTGCCAGAAAAATGTTGATCATCGAATGTTGACTAAAAAAGCTCTCGTGTGATACCGGCTTTAGATGTACATACTCTATAGTCTATCCGCTGTAAGTAGGCGAGAAATCATGACCTCTAACCTCTGTAACTAAAAAACGACTAGAGTAATCGAGCTAATATTTCCACCATTTGGGAAGAGTCAGTCAAGAAATAGATGTGGAAATTTGCAGCCTATTTGCTCTAGCCCTTTATGAGTTACAGAGGATAGAGAACATGATTTTTCGCCTACTTACAGCGAATAGACTACGTTACCGTAAATGGATATGTACCCTACTGTACATATATTATTATATATAAAGACCAGCTGATTATGGTTCACGATATTGATTTGCATATTAACGTACTAATACTGGACCTGAATACCTAATTAGTAGGTCTGTGTGATGCTAACCAAGGAAGTATTGGATAATCACTATGCTATGATACAGCAATTACATTAAGCGAGCCCACCTCGTTTATGTTTTGTTTTTATCTTTCTCTCCCTCTCTCTTTGGCTTGTATCTAGTCGGCCCCATTCAGCCTACTGTTTTAAGAAGTTTACCCCCATCCAGGTGTCAATATTTTCCTGGCGAGCGGTAGCGAGCCAGCATATATATATATATATTTTTTTTTTTTTTTGACAGCAAGCTAAATTTGTAAAAAAATTGATAGAAAATTTTCTCCTGCGAAGCCAGATTTCTCCATACAATGCTGGCTCGCTATCGCTCGTCAGGAAGAAATCGACACCTGGATGGGGGGATAAACGTCTTAAAACAGTTGACTGAATGGGACCGAATGGATACAAGCCAGGGAAAGAGAGAAAAGGAGAGAAAGATAAAACAAAACAAAATGTGACCCCCCCCCCCTTAATAATAAATCAAAAGTTTGCTCTCGTCGTTTTCTGTAGTGTAGTTTTCACAGCTGGCGACAATGTTATCCTTTAGTATCTGATATCTGTATATATTATGGAAAAGTGTGAAACTACTCTGTCACGGCACTGTATATATATATATATATATATTTTTTTTTTTTAAGAGACAATGAACGGAGGAAGGAAAAACACAGATAAAACAAAAAGGTCCATGTGCCTAAAGGCATCCTCCATTCATAAAATGTTTGTAACAACTGGATTTAAACATTTGTAGATTGTAAGTTTGTGGAAAGCAATTCGAGGGAAGTGAATTCCAAAGAGTAGTAGCTCTGGGGATAAATGAATTCTGATAAGCAGAAGTTCTGCATTGTGGAGGAGAAAGTGTAAATTCATGGGATATGCTAAGTTATCATTAGTAACTACCTATATCGCTACACAATCGTAATATTTGTGTAATCAATATGGGGACATGACATTTTACTGTCTGCTGAAGTAAACAAATTAGAGTGGCAGATGGCACTAGCAGTTTAAAGGGGGTGACCTGTTTTTGTTCTGTCCTTTTCTATCTTTCTCTGGCTTGTATCCATTTGGCCCCATTCCGCCTACTGTTTTAAGACGTTTATCCCCATCCAGGTGTCAATTTTTTACTGGTGAGCGATAGCGAGCCAGCATATTTTTTATTTTTGTTTGACAGCAGGCTAAATTTGTACATTTTTCGATAGAAAAATGTCTCTGGCGAAGCCGGATTTCTTCATATAATGCTGGCTCGCTATCGCTCGCCAGGAAGAAATCGACACCTAGATGAGGATAAACGTCTTAAAATAGTTGGCTGAATGGGGCCGAATGGATACAAGCCAGAGAAAGAGAGAAAAGGAGAGAAATAACAAAAAGCTGGTCACCCCCCTTAAAGCACTCGGATATTATATACACCAAAGAGATAGAGTCCAAACAATGGCTACAAAATGGTCAATTGATTAGAAGGCTTAGCTTCGAGGATAAATAATAAATTATATATAGTTTGTATTGAAACCATGTAGACTGCGAGGCTAGCTAAGTGAAGAGCTTAAAATAGTATATGAGTTTGATAGTGTTGATTAAAGCAAGACGTTTAGTCTTAAAACAAAAAATATATGCAATATTGGCTTGAGGTTAGGGCTAAAGATATTCTTGTATATAAGAAGATTTTATCACATACAGGATATATTCTGCCTTGAACAAAAGTTACTCCGAATCTGTAAATAATTCCTCAGTTGAGTAGTTCAGAATGCACAACATGTTATTTTGCTCGTTCGGCAATTAATGTAGTGAGTTATGCATTATCTCCCTGGAAGTACTCGTAAGGCCTTTGAGATACTAACTATTCCTTACATATCCTTGAAATTCTCTCTCCCAACCAATCACTCGTCAGTAGCTCCACCCAATCACGGCCAAGAACTTGAGGGGTGACCTTCAAAGGGCAGCGGTCGACATTTTGGGGTGTCTTCAATTATTCAAGGCTGTTATACCAACGACCTTCTGTTTCTACCACTATACCTCCTCCCGCTCCAGGCCTATTTGTACTGACCTATTGTCCTAGTAGTATTCCTATCTATTTGTACTGACCTATTGTCCTAGTAGTATTCCTATAGTCTATTTGTACTGACCTATTGTCCTAGTAGTATTCCTATCTATTTGTACTGACCTATTGTCCTAGTAGTATTCCTATCTATTTGTACTGACCTATTGTCCTAGTAGTATTCCTATAGTCTATTTGTACTGACCTATTGTCCTAGTAGTATTCCTATCTATTTGTACTGACCTATTGTCCTAGTAGTATTCCTATCTATTTGTACTGACCTATTGTCCTAGTAGTATTCCTATAGTCTATTTGTACTGACCTATTGTCCTAGTAGTATTCCTATCTATTTGTACTGACCTATTGTCCTAGTAGTATTCCTATAGTCTATTTGTACTGACCTATTGTCCTAGTAGTATTCCTATAGTCTATTTGTACTGACCTATTGTCCTAGTAGTATTCCTATCTATTTGTACTGACCTATTGTCCTAGTAGTATTCCTATCTATTTGTACTGACCTATTGTCCTAGTAGTATTCCTATCTATTCGCTGTAGATAGGCTAGAAATCATGACCTCTATCCTCTGTTACTCAAAAAGGGATGGAGCAAATTAACTGTACATTTCCACATCTATTCCTTGACTGACTCTTCCCAAACGGTAGAAATATTAGTTCGATTAGTCTAGTCGTTTTTTAGTTACAGAGGTTAGAGGTCATGATTTCTCGCCTACTTACAGCGAATAGACTATAGCATAGTTCCTAGATATATAGAGATTTCACATAATTCACTTTGTTACATAATTATATATATATATATTCTCGTCTTTCTGTTTCTACCACTGCCTCCTCCTGCTCCTGGCCATATTATTAGACGATTTTGTTTAGCTTGGAAAGGAACTCTAGCAATAATATGGCTTCAAATGACCTCGACCAACCTTTTCAACTACCACAGATCCTTCCTAAGCTGCATGATATCGTCTAAATATAGATAGAATACAATATAGCACACGTCGCTGGTACTCAAAGGGTTAATTAAGTATCAGGAGTAATTATTATTCTCCAAATTCGAACCTTACTATAAATTTCCCATTAGAAATGTTCTCATTCTAATGGGAGCCTAATTTCCCAGCTGTATTTCATGCCTACCTTGGTCGGAGGGAGTGGTAGATTGGGAGAGAGCCTTCTGCTTTGCTAGCCTTACCTTCCACTTGGTAGCACATTTTATTAGAATTAAAGTCCGGAATGCCTAGTAGGGGCCGTAAGGTCTGTACAGTTTGTGTATCTATGTAACTCTACTATCCTTTCCGTTGCTACCCCTCTTCTGTCCATTCATATTTCTGCCTCATCACACGTTCTCAGCCTCTCTCTCTCTCTCTCTCTCTCTCGCTCTCGCTCTCTCTCTCTCTCTCTCTCTCTCTCTCTCTCTCTCTCTCTCTCTCTCTCTCTCTCTCTCTCTCTCTCTCTCTCTCTCTCTCTCTCTCTCTCTCTCTCTCTCTCTCTCTCTCTCTCTCTCTCTCTCTCTCTCTCTCTCTCTCTCTCTCTCACACACACTGACTGTAGTTCGAGGCCAGAGAGGTTTTGAAATATTTACTGCTTGCAAGATCGTACTCTCCTCGACCTTCCTCCCCTCCTCCCCTTCCACCTCCTCCTCGGCCTTAAGGGGGGTCACCGGCTTTGTTTATCTTTCTTTCCTTTTCTTTCTTTCCCTGGCTTGTATCCATTCAGCCCCATTCAGCCAAGTGTTTTAAGACGTTTATTCCCATCCAGGTGTCGAGTTCTTCCTTATGTATGGAAAAATCCGGCCCCGCCGGAGATATTTTTCTATCGAAAAATGTACAAATTTAGCTTGCTGTCAACAAAAAAATGTATATATGCTGGCTCGCTACCACTCGCCAGGAAAATATTGACACCTAAACGTATTAAAACAGTAGGCTGAATGGGGCCGAATGGATACAAACCAAAGGGAGAGAAAGATAAAAAACAAAAACAAGCGAGGTGGGCCCCCTTAACCTCCTCATTCTTCCCTGCTTTCCCATACCTCCCATTTCACTTTCCCACCATAGTTCCGAATTGTGCAGTTTTATTTCCTTAGAATAATGGTACGGCCACAGATTTACACGTTATTAGATAAGGGATTTAAGGGGAGATTTCTACTTGAGGGATTTTTTTCTGGACCCCGTTTTCCCTCATGTTTAGCCCCATTGCTTTTGAGATTTTATGAATTTCGCTGCATTAGTTAGGTGATTTAAGAACCTTCGCCCCATTTCTGTCAAATTTAAGACCTTTCGTGCCATTTACGTGTCGATTTTTTCCTGGCGAGCGATAGCGAGCCTGTATTTTAAGAGGAACCGGCCTTTGGCCGGGAAATTTTTCTACCGAAAAATGTACAAATTTATCTTGAAAGGGGGTCTAGGGGGTGTAATTTTAAGCTTGATGGAAATCTAGGGAACAAACTAAATACCTCCCCTTAAGGGGAGATGGGCGTATTTATTGGCTTATTGTTTTATCTTTTTATAATTATTTAGTTTCCTTCCAAGACCTCCATCAAACTGTAAAAAATACCCCTGAGAACCTCCTCCAAGATAAATTTGTACATTTGTCTGTGGAAAAATGTCCCGGCCGAAGGTCGGTTACTCTTAAAATTACAGGCTCGCTATCGCTCGCCAGGAAAAAATCGACATCTTAATGGCACAGAAAGTCTTAATTTTGACATAGAAATGGGGTGTGTTAAGTCATGAAATCACCAAACTAATTATACTCTATTTTTTCCAGCTGATCGTAAATTGAATCTCTTATTAGCTGATTTCTCGATACTTAATGGAAATATATGAAACTACTATGGCTGTGTGACGTATTAATGCCAAGTTTTCAGAATAACCATCATCTTTCGCTACAAAATCTACCTTATAGCTGAGTAACCAAGATAGAAACATGACAATTTACCCTCAGCTGGAAACAAATAAGAGTATAGTCGACCGTCTTGCAATCTAAACATCAATGGGATTTTACACGAGGGAGAAGGGGGCTAGAAAAACCAGTCCATTCCCCCCCCCCCCCCTCCCTAAGGGGAGGTTTCCACTTTGAGGGACTTTATTCTCGACCCCTTTCTCCCTCATGTCTAACCCCATTGCTTTTTGAGTTTTTAAGACGTTTGCCCCATTAGTTTGGTGATTTTAAGAATGTCCGCCCCATTCTGTCAATTTTAAGACCTTTCGTGCCATTTAGGTGTCGATTTTATCCTGGCGAGCGATAGCGAGCCTGTAATTTAAGAGGAACCGGCTTTCAGCCGGGACATTTTTCTACCGAAAAATTTACAAATTTATCTTGAAAGGGGCTCAAGGGGGTGTAATCTTAAGCTTGAAGGATATCTAGGGACCAAACTAAAACCCTCCCCTTAAAAGGGAAGAACACTTACCATTTTGAACGACTGTGTACATTAAACAAAAATGTGTATCATGTTATTAATACATTTCGTGATACTCTTCCGTATGACCTAGCTAGAATGATAGTGAAGATAGAGTAAGCACTTTCTTGCTTTTGAAATCAAGTACAGCACGATATCTGGGCAGGCATTATACTGCAATCAAGGCTCTCTGCCCTCAACCCCCCCCCCCCCCCCTGTTCCCTTATCCCAGTGCATTGGTATTGTGTTGTGTTATGTTATATTATATATTATTTTTTAAATTCTCCTACTCATCGAGACCGAGCAAGGGGCGGGGGAACGCGAAAGTGGTCCCGGACCCTGAGAATTGGACCCCTTGAATGTTGTTTCTCTTCGGGCTCTTGTCTCGAGTCGGCCACCCCCGGCAATGGGGTTTGTGCCTCGGTACATACATACATACATACACTATTCTTATTTGTCGTATTTTAATAACCTTTTACTTGAGCAAGTCCTTCCACACATTTCTTTCCCTGCGTGTATGTTGGTGTCTCCTTAAGGGGAGGATTTTTGTTTATTCCCCAGACCTCCATCAAGCTTAAAATTTCACCCCTCGATCCCTTTTCAAGATAAATTTGTACATTTTTTGGTAGAAAAATATCCCGGCCGAAGGCCGGTTCCTCTTAAATTACAGGCTCGCTATCGCTAGCCAGGAAATAATCGAAGCGAAAAGTCTTAAAATTGACAGGAATGGGGCAAAAGTTCTTAAAATCGCCAAAGTAATGGGGCGAATGTCTTATAATCTTAAAAACAATAGATCTAAACATGAGGGAGAAAGGGGTCCAGAAAATGATCCCTCAAGCGGAAATCTCCCCTTAACCTTCCGGAGTCTTACTATTTTATTCTATTCTATATACTCAAGCCCAATCCCCACTTTTTTTTTTTTTTTTTTGGGGGGGGGGGGACTCAAGACAGAGCCCGAATAGGGACAACACAAGAGAAAACAATGAACACATAAAAACAAAATACACATTCACACACATCTTACCACTCTCGTAAATCTTCCACACATGCTCAGTTTTACAGGCCTGCACAATCTCTCAATGTATACTCACACACCGGACTTCTGGCATCTATCAGCCATCGCACACTTAAGGGCGGAGGGGCCGGTTTTCTGTACCACTTTCTCCCTCATGTTTAGCCCCATTAGTTTTCAGATGTTAAGATGTTTGCCCCATTAGCTAGTCGATTTTAAGACCTTTCGCCCCATTTCTTCGTCAATATTTAGACGTTTCGTTCTATTTAGGTGTCGATTTTTTCCCTGGCGAACGATAGTGAGCCTGTAATGTTGGAAGAACCGGCCTTTGGCCGTGAAATTTTTCTTCTGAAAAATGTACAAATTAATCTAGAAGGGGGATATAATGGATATTTTTGGTTTTAATGTGATGGGAGTTTTAGGGAGGAAACTAGAAAAATAACGAATAGGCTACATGCAAAAATCGCCCTAAAAGTGAACCATCTCCCCTTAACCATTGTGGTAGACTTTACAAATTCCAACTCCTTTTTAGCTTGTCATTTACTGTTGATATTTGTGTTGTTATTTATTTACCTGGTATTCTGCAGCTTTTACACCACACATGATGTTTGTCTCTCTTCCTCGTCTTCCTTGCATTTATGACTTCCTTCAAAATGTGACCTCATAATATATATGTAGTTTTTTATTTGCCACTACTTTTATTTTGTGGGTGGCAGGAATGTAGCCATGGCTATGGTACTAAAGCCTGACCACCCTACCTCCTTGGGGGTATCTTGGAACAGGATGTTACTTTGTTATCGTTAGCCCTAATTAACTTTCCTTAGCCTTACCTCTTCCATTTTTTTTCTAACCCCTTTTGTACCGGCGATGTCTTTCAAATGTTATTGTTGCTATATTTATACGATTTAGTGCAGTTATAGTAAAAAGAGTTAAGTGAGATCCTTTTACCCTGGCCTCTATCCTTCCATCCCTCTGTCCCCTGTAATCCTCCACTTAAATTGCTTCAAACTCCGTGTGTCCAGGCATTTTGGGTCGAACGTCCCTTGATTTTGGCCCTGTCAATCTTTCAACTCTGGCGGCGGCACTCGTCACAGGCAGTTCTGCCTTTTGTCCCCTCACTAAAAAAAAAAAAAAAAAAAAAGACACACACACACAAACATGCCTACTTTCCTAGAGTGGTCAACGTCAGCCCAAATATGCTGCTCTGGCTTCACCTAATTTCATTCCCTTGCCCTACTTCTTTCTTCCCTTCTTTCTCCACACCCTGACCTTTTGGCTGGGGTTCTTTCTCCTCTTCACCTCCTCGTTTTAGTCTCCATTGCAGGCTATTGTGTTTTTTATCTGTGCATTGGCCAGAATTGTAACAGTCGAAATTGAACATTTACATGTTGTTGGTATGATATTGATCTCCTTACATATTTATTTATTATGACTAGTATCTCGTTTGCTATCATTTGAACCCCTTTGTTTTATTGTATATGTTTTATTTTGTGTTATGCCAGGCTCTACCTTTGATTCATTGTTTCTTATTTCTAGTATATTCCTCTTATCACTCATCTCTACTATTTTCCATTTTCCTCATATCACTCATTACATATTATTCCGCATAATCACACTTCTTTTTCTCTCACTGCTATAATCCTTTACCATTAGTCATGTCTCTTTCATATCATCTCCCACTTCGTCTCTCCTTGTATTATTAGCAACGTATTATTGTTACGTAGTGAATTGTTATTCGTAGTGTCTTATTTCTTTTATCTCTCACTCCTTGTTTATTATGCTCTACCATCTCACTTCTTGTTGCTCCTTCTCCGTCATCTCACTTCTTGTTGCTCCTTCTCCGTCATCTCACTTCTTGTTGCTCCTTCTCCGTCATCTCACTTCTTGTTGCTCCTTCTCCGTCATCTCACTTCTTGTTGCTCCTTCTCCGTCATCTCACTTCTTTTTGCTCCTTCTCCGTCATCTCACTTCTTGTTGCTCGTTCTCCGTCATCTCACTTCTTGTTGCTCCTTCTCCGTCATCTCATTTCTTGTTGCTCCTTCTCCGTCATCTCACTTCTTGTTGCTCCTTCTCCGTCATCTCACTTCTTGTTGCTCCTTCTCCGTCATCTCACTTCTTGTTGCTCCTTCTCCGTGATCTCACTTCTTGTTGCTCCTTCTCCGTCATCTCACTTCTTGTTGCTCCTTCTCCGTCATCTCACTTCTTGTTGCTCCTTCTCCGTCATCTCACTTCTTGTTGCTCCTTCTCCGTCATCTCACTTCTTTTTGCTCCTTCTCCGTCATCTCACTTCTTGTTGCTCGTTCTCCGTCATCTCACTTCTTGTTGCTCCTTCTCCGTCATCTCATTTCTTGTTGCTCCTTCTCCGTCATCTCACTTCTTGTTGCTCCTTCTCCGTCATCTCACTTCTTGTTGCTCCTTCTCCGTGATCTCACTCTTTCTGTCATCTCGCTCCTGTTTTCATTTTCTTTCCAGCCTAATCATGCAATCTGCCAATGTCTACATGTTAACTCCTTTTCTATAATCTTTCCATGAATCTTCCTGTCATCTCAACTCTTGCCTCTTCTTCTCTTGTCTATAATAATGATAATAATACAAAATAATAATATAGACCCCCATGTTTGAATCGGAGTCGCATTCCTGGGAAAAGTTTATTTAGCCTGAAGACTCCAGCTCTGTAGTACCCCATCCCCTTGCTCAAGGGAGACAGTAGCACTAGCAGGTCCTTGCAAAATACATTCCGAGCCCCGAGCTGGGATCAATCCCTGGTGGGACTCTAAGGAGCTCTCCGCTACACCAGCACTAATGCTATGTTATTTGTATTTGCATATACAGTATATACAGTATATATATATATATATATATATATATATATATATATATATATATATATATATATATATATATATATATATATATCCATATTTTGTCCTTCCAATCTCTATATTTGTACCATGCAAAATGTAACATAGCAGCCACCTCTACAAACTCGGACTTTTATATTACCATGCATCATAATCTTTTCATTTCTATACTTCTACTCTCTTCTATACTCTTCTCTTCTCTCGTGCTCTTTTCGCGTTTCTTCTTGTCTTCTTTCCTTTTCTTTTCGTCTTGGCACGCCTCGTTTCATCTCTTCTTTTGCCCTTTCTTCTGCTCCCCCTCTTGTCTTCTCTCCTCTTATCCCCTACACCCTAATTCTGTACCGTCTTCCTCAGCAACCGTGGCCCGAGGTGTACAGTGCAAAATTGACCACACACCAGCCTGCCTCTCCAATCCTTTACCTTATCTTTATCACGTATCATAAATTATCTTACATTCTATTTTCATTTCCTCCTTGCACTTCTCTTCTCTGTTCTTCTTTTCTATTATTGCGTTTGGCCTCGTCTTGTCTGGTCTATTTGTTTATCTTCCATTCCCTCCTTTTCTCTCCTCTTGCCATCTCTTCTCTCTCCTCTTGCCTTCTCTTCTCTCTCCTCTTGCCTTCTCTTCTCTCTCCTCTTATTTCTTCTCCTCTTGCCTTCTTCTCTCTTCTCTTGCCATCTCTTCTCTCCTTGCCTTCTCTTCTCTCTCCTCTTGCCTTTCTCTCTCCTCTTGCCTTCTCTTCTCTCTCCTCTTGCCTTCTCTTCTCTCTCCTCTCTCCTCTTGCCTTCTCTTCTCTCTCCTCTTGCCTTCTCTTCTCTCTCCTCTTGCCTTCTCTTCTCTCTCCTCTTGCCTTCTCTTCTCTCTCCTCTTGCCTTCTCTTCTCTCTCCTCTCGCCTTCTCTTCTCTTTTCTCTTGCCTTCTCTTCTCTCTTCTTGCCTATCTTCTCTCTCCTCTTGCCTTCTCTTCTCTCCTCTTCTCTCTCTCTCCTCTTGCCTTCTCTTCTCTCTCCTCTTGCCTTCTCTTCTCTCTCCTCTTGCCTTCTCTTCTCTCTCCTCTTGCCTTCTCTTCTCTCTTCTCTTGCCTTCTCTTCTCTCTCCTCTTGCCTTCTCTTCTCTCTCCTCTTGCCTTCTCTTCTCTCTCCTCTTGCCTTCTCTTCTCTCTCCTCTTGCCTTCTCTTCTTGCTCCTCTTGCCATATCTTCTCTCTCCTCTCTCCTCTTGCCTTCTCTTCTCTCTCCTCTTGCCTTCTCTTCTCTCTCCTCTTGCCTTCTTTTCTCTCTCCTCTTGCCTTGTCTTCTCTCTCCTCTTGCCTTGTCTTCTCTCTCCTCTTGCCAACTTTTCTCTCTCCTCTTGCCTTCTCTTCTCTCTCCTCTTGCCTTCTCTTCTCTCTCCTCTTGCCTTCTCTTCTCTCTCTTCTTGCCATCTCTTCTCTCTCCTCTCTCCTCTTGCCTTCTCTTCTCTCTCCTCTTGCCTTCTCTTCTCTCTCCTCTTGCCATCTCTTCTCTCGCCTTGCCTTCCCTTCTCTCTCCTCTTGCCTTCTCTTCTCTCTCCCCTCTCCTCTTGCCTTCTCTTCTGTCTCCTCTTGCCTTCTCTTCTCTCTCCTCTTGCCTTGTCTTCTCTCTCCTCTTGCCTTCTCTTCTCTCTTCTCTTGCCTTCTCTTCTCTCTCCTCTTGCCTTCTCTTCTCTCTCCTTTTGCCTTATTTTCTCTTCTCTTACCTTCTCTTCTCTCCTTTTGCCTTATCTTCTCTCCTCCTCTCTTCGCTTTCCCTGTCTCTCTCCTCTTGCCTTCTCTTCTCTCTCCTCTTGCCTTGTCTTCTCTCTCCTCTTGCCTTGTCTTCTCTCTCCTCTTGCCTTCTCTTCTCTCTTCTCTTGCCTTCTCTTCTCTCTCCTCTTGCCTTCTCTTCTCTCTCCTTTTGCCTTATTTTCTCTCTTCTCTTGCCTTCTCTTCTCTCCTTTTGCCTTATCTTCTCTCCTCCTCTCTTCGCTTTCCCTTCTCTCCATCGTGTACCATGTCCCTGAGCAGCGGTGGGCCGAGTTGTACCATGCAAAATGTACCGCACCAGTCTCCCTCTCTCCATTTCGCCCGCCCCCGTTCCACTCCAGACTCTCCGGCTTTTTTTTTTATCTTTCTCTCCATTTCTCTCTTTCCCTGGCTTGTATCCATTCGGCTGCATTCAGCCAACTGTTTTAAGACGTTTATCCCCATCCTGGTGTCGATGTCTTCCTGGCGAGCGATAGCGAGCCAGCATTGTATGGAGAAATCCAGCTTCGCCGGAGAAATGTTTCTATCGAAAAATTTACAAATTTAGCTTTCTGTAAAAACAAATATATACTGTATATATATATATGCTGGCTCGCTACCGCTCGCTAGGAAAATATTGACATCTGGATGGGGGTAAGCGTCTTAAAATAGTAGGCTGAATGGGGCCAAATGTATACAAGCCAAAGAGAGAGAGAGAGAAAGAAAACAAGCGAGGTGGGCTCCCTTAACGTCGCAGCACAAATAGTGGTCTCGTTTCGAAGAGGGATTATTTTTTGAGTTGGTATGATGGGGTGGAATACATGTTGCGATGTTTGTGGCTGAGTTGGTGGACAGCTGTTTTGCTAAAGCTTATTGTTGGGATATATGTGGTGAAATTCCCGAACCAAATACTGGTCTTGTTTTGAAGAGGGTTTGTTTGTTTGTGTGTGCGTGTGTGTGGCTGTGTGTGTGTGTGTGTGTGTGTGTGTGTGTGTGTGTGTGTGTGTGTGGCTGTGTGTGTGTGTGTGTGTGTGTGTGTGTGGCTGTGTGTGTGTGTGTGTGTGTGTGTGTGTGTGTGTGTGTGTGTGTAATAATAATAATGATAATAATCGGTTTACTTCAAGCCGGCAGCCAATGTGTGTGTATTTGTGTGTGTGCGTGTGCGGGGTGGGGGTGGGGGGGATTTTGGGATTGAATGCATAATGGAATATTGGTCGATGGGATGTTGCTGCATATTTCAATTAGGCTGTGGTAAATCTCCCTAAAGTTCGCACCCCGACTAGTGGTGTTGTGTCGAAGAGAGATTTTCTTTCGCGAGGATGATGATGGGATGGGATGCTTGATGTGATGTTCGTGGTTGAGGTGGTAGATGGATGTTGTGTTGAAATTGTTGATAGAATAAAACTCCTTAAGGGGAGATTTCCACTTGAGGGATTATTTTCTTGGCCCCTTTCTCCCTCATGTTTAGCCCCATTGTTTTTCTAATTTTAAGACGTTCGCCCCATTATTTTGACGATTTTAAGAACTTTCGACCCATTTCTGTCAATTTTAAGACCTTTCGTGCCATTTAGGTGTCGATTTTATCCTGGCGAGCGATAGCGAGCCTGTAATATAAGAGGAACCGGCTTTCAGCCGGGAAATTTTTCTACCGAAAAATGTACAAATTTATCTTGAAAGAGGGTCAAGGGGGTAACATTTTAAGATTGCTGGAGGAGTAGAAAACAAACTAAAAACCCTCCCCTTAAGGGAACATGGGTCGTATGTATTTGGTCATTTATTTAGCTTTCTATTGTTTTTTAAGTTTCCTACTTAGACTTCCTTCAAACTTAAGAAACCCCCCTCCTTCAAGACACATTTGTACATTTTTCGATAGAAAAATGTCCCGGCCAAAGGCTGGTTCCTCTTAAATTACAGGCTCGCTATATGTGGTCGATTTGGCCATAGATTTATGGTTGATTTGGCCATAGATTTGTGGTTGATTTGTATTTGATTGCTATAGTATAAACTGCTTAGCTCTCCTTTCAGCATCAGCAGCAGCAGCAGTGGTAGTGGCTATTTCGGGTTGTGTGTGTTGTTGGTGGTCCGGTGGCTGTCCCAGTGCTTGCTCGTGCCCTGTCATCCGTCATCATCCAATTTCCTCCTCGCCTCCCCTTTTATCCCTTTTACCCTCTTTCGTCTTCGTCATAGCGAGAGGGGGGGGGGGGGGGGCGTCAGTCACGAGTTTTACTTAGTATTTTGGGGGGTTTATCGATATAGGGGAGATAGGTCGTTTTTCTGGACCCTCCTTCCTCATGTTTAGTCCCATTTTGCGATTTTAAGACATTCGACCTATTACTTTGACGATTTTAAGACTTTTAGCCCCATTTCTTTGTCAATATTATTACTGTTCGTGTCATTTAGGTGTCGTTTTTTTCTGGCGAGCGATAGCGAGCCTGTATTTTAGGAGGAATCGGCCTTCGGCCGGGACATCTTTCTACCGAAAAATGTACAAATATATCTAGAAGGGGGATTTTGGGGATGTATTTTGTTTAGGCTTGATGGAGGTCTAGGGAGAAAACTATAATATAATGAATACATTAAAACATCGACCCCAAAATAAGCCCATCCCCCCTTAATGGCCGGAAGATAATGATGGAAATGAAGCAGTTGATGAGTAGAGGAATATGAAACTTGTAGAAATGTGTGTTTAAAATTGAATAAGATTGTATGTAGACAAAATGTAAATTGGTTCCATATACATATAGATGATAGTATACAAAGAGAGGACATAGTTGAGGGCAAGAGTATAACACGTATATTTCAAGACCGATTATAATTATCCAAACACACACACACACGAGAGAGAGAGAGAGAGAGAGAGAGAGAGAGACTCACTTCCACTCAATTAAAGTTTTATAGACAGTTACGAACCCAGTATAAAAGTAGGATTATTATTAAAGTAAGACATCAAATACCACCGCAAGAAAACCTAATTTAACCCCTAGTGAACCGGCGACGTCTTTTTAATTTTATTCTAGCTATAATTAGACGATTTTGTGCAGGCTTGGAGGGATATTCTATTTGTATTAATTTCACCACAACACCAAACACCTCCAATTAAATTAATGAAAGCATATATTATGTGATCCACCAGGATTCGAACCCGGGTTATCACACACAGATTTTTAGACACCTTAACCTATATTAGCTAAAAGGATTAATTGAGACAATCTTTAGCCTTTTAATTGGTAAACGTCCTGCCTAAGCTTAATAAAATTGTCTAATTGTTGCCATAATGTGAGGAAAAAGATATTACCGTTATTGTATGGGTTAAGTCTCGTATCTGTTAGGAAGTTCGAGACCAAAGATACAATTACAGTATATTTGTTAGATTAATATTAACCCTTTGAAGATTACGAAGCATTTTGACAATTTATTCTGGCTATCATTAGACGAGTTTATACAATACAAAATCTCTGGGAATTATAAGGGTAAATACTATCTCAATTATTTACCCTCCGATTTCCATATACCCTTCCTAATCTGAATAAAATCGTCTAGCCATAAAACAGAAAGAACTGCATCATCGTATCCTGTAAGGGTTAAGAGAGTAGTGCTTGGTTTTTGGTATATTTATTTATATATTAATATATTTTTTAGTTTCCTTGCTAGACCTCCATCAAGCTTAGAAAAAAAAATAGACCCCCTTTTAATATAAATTTGTACATTTTTCGGTAGAAAAATAGTCCGGCCAAAGGCCGGTTCCTTCTAAAATTAGAGGCTCGCTTTCGCTCGCCAGGAAATAATCGACACCTAAAGGGCACGAAAGGTCATAATATTGATAAGAAAATGAGACGAAGGTCTAAAAATCGCCAAGCTAACGGAACGAACGTCTTAAAACCTCAAAACTAATATGCTAAGCTTGAGGGAGAAGGGGGTCCATAGAAAGCGAATATTACCCCCTTAAAGAGAACGAACAATAACAGATGTGAAGAAGGTTTAACTCCTTTATGTACCAGCGACGTCTTTTTGATTTGATTCGAGTTATATTTAGACGATTGTGTGCAGTTTAAGAAGGATCTGTGGTACTAAAAAGGGGTTAAGGGGAGGAAGACCGTTTTTCTGGACCCACTTCTCCCTAATGTTTAGCCCCACTAGTTTTGAGATTATAAGACGTTCGGCCCATTTCTCTACCGAAAAATGTAAAAAATTATCTTGAAGGGGGGTCTAGGGGGGTGTTTTTTCTAAGCTTGATGGAGGTCTAGGGAGGAAAATTTAAAAAAATATATGAATAAATGAATTAATAGACCAATCAAACGGCCAGTCTCCCCTTAAGTGAGATAGTTTGAAGCCTGTTGATTGCAGGAGGCCCTTATTACACACTATACTCGTCTAACAGTAGCCAGAATACAGTTAAAAGGACGGCACCGGTATGATCAGTTTCGCATTGACCCGATCCCTGTTTGTCGTTTATTAACAGTGGACAAATAAGAGAGAGGGGATACTTGAGGGAAGTAAAGAAGGAGGGGATAATGGAGGGAAGTAAAGAAGGAGGGGATAATGGAGGGAAGTAAAGATTGAGGGATAATGGAGGGAAGTAAAGAAGGAGGGGATAATGGAGGGAAGTAAAGATTGAGGGATAATGGAGGGAAGTAAAGAAGGAGGGAATAATGGAGGGAAGTAAAGAAGGAGGGGATAATGGAGGGAAGTAAAGAAGAACTGGATAATGGAGGGAAGTAAAGAAGGAGGGATAATTGAGGGAAGTAAAGATGGAGGGATAATTGAGGGAAGTAAAGGAGGAGGGGATAATGGAGGGAAGTAAAGAAGGAGGGATAATGGAGGGAAGTAAAGATGGAGGGATAATGGAGGGAAGTAAAGAAGGAGGGAATAATGGAGGGAAGTAAAGAAGGAGGGGATAATGGAGGGAAGTAAAGATGGAGGGAAGTAAAGAAGGAGGGATAATGGAGGGAATAATGGAGGGAAGTAAAGAAGGAGGGGATAATGGAGGGAAGTAAAGATGGAGGGATAATGGAGGGAAGTAAAGAAGGGGGGATAATGGATGGAAGTAAAGATGGAGGGATAATGGAGGGAATAATGGAGGGAAGTAAAGAAGGACGGGATAATGGAGGGAAGTAAAGATGGAGGGATAATGGAGGGAAGTAAAGAAGGAGGGGATAATGGAGGGAAGTAAAGATGGAGGGAAGTAAAGAAGGAGGGAATAATGGAGGGAAGTAAATAAGGAAGGGATAATGGAGGGAAGTAAAGATGGAGGGATAATGGAGGGAGTTAGGAGGAATAATGGAGGGAAGTAAAGATGGAGGATAATGGAGGGAAGTGGAGGGATAATGGGAGTAAAGAAGGAGGGAATAATGGAGGGAATAATGGAGGGAAGTAAAGAAGGGGGGATAATGGAGGGAAGTAAAGAAGGAGGGGATAATGGAGGGAAGTAAAGAAGGAGGGGATAATGGAGGGAAGTAAAGAAGGAGGGGATAATGGAGGGAAGTAAAGAAGGAGGGAATAATGGAGGGAAGTAAAGATTGAGGGATAATGGAGGGAAGTAAAGAAGGAGGGAATAATGGAGGGAAGTAAAGATGGAGGGATAATGGAGGGAAGTAAAGAAGGAGGGAATAATGGAGGGAAGTAAAGATGGAGGGATAATGGAGGGAAGTAAAGAAGGAGGGGATAATGGAGGGAAGTAAAGAAGGAGGGATAATGGAGGGAAGTAAAGAAGGAGGGGATAATGGAGGGAAGTAAAGAAGGAGGGATAATGGAGGGAAGTAAAGATGGAGGGATAATGGAGGGAAGTAAAGATGGAGGGATAATGGAGGGAAGTAAAGAAGGAGGGAATAATGGAGGGAAGTAAAGAAGACAAAGGACGAAAGAGGGACACAAAACAGATCCAAAAATTGTGCTCATCAGTCGTGCGATAATTGTGTAAAAGAAACACAAAGGAAAAGACACGAGAGAGAGAGAGAGAGAGAGAGAGAGAGAGAGAGAGAGAGAGAGAGACGATATTTTCTTAAAGCATAGTAAGCGAAAATACAAATATTCTGTATAACTAACTTTCCTTTCAAATTCTTAACTTTAAGTGTATGAAGATATGGTACATGCAATGAAAATTTAAGTATTTTGCTGGCCGTATTTCTAGGTAGGAATATTTATCAGTGATATATAATTTAAATCAAATTAACCCTCTCCAACATATGACGCGATTTTGAGCCTATTGGGGATACTTTAAAGCCTTTGTTACCATCAGGGGTATTTATAAACCTTTAGTTTAGTTACTTCAACCTCTGTAGTTGTCTTTGAGTTAGCTGTGGGCAGAAAACTAATTTTGGAGAGGTAATTATACGAGTGAGAGAACTCTTTCTTATTGCTAATCTGGCAACCTCTGCGTCATAAATGCGTGAAAGGGTTAAGCTTAATATATATACATAATTTTCTTTCTTTATGGTTTGGAATTGTAAATGAGAGAAGATAGATTGTATATAGATTAATAGATAGACATAAAGACTGACAGAGAGAGAGAGAGAGAGAGAGAGAGAGAGAAAGAGAGAGAGAGAGAGAGAGAGTGTGTTCCGTTAGGCCGCGTCATACAGAAGTCTAAGGATAGAATTGAGAACAGCTTCCCATAAACCCAATAGTACTAATAATATAATAAGTTTGGCGATTTTGAGACATTTCGCCTTTCTCTCTTTTTTTTTTTTTTTTTTTTTTTTTTTTTTTTTTTTTTTTTTTTTCTAAGACCTTTCATGACATTTAGTTGTCGATTTTTGTGGACATTCAGTAATACAAGTAATGGTCGCTCTTCTGTAAATCTAAAATGGCTTACTTAAGAATGGGAAAGGGGTGGGACCTTCTTTTTTTCTTTGTTGCTGTTGGGTGTTAGAGTGGGTGGAGCCGGGGAAGCATATTACTCTCCCATTCCCTTGTTAACAACGTAATGAAGGGGAAGATGAACCCTTATTATGTATTTGTATGCGTGTTTAAGTATAAGTAGTTGCGACATTTCACCTGAATCCGTGAAAATGTTTAGTAGAGAAACAGAGTAATGATTTGATTGGATGGCCAAAATTGCTAAAAACATTAGGTTCTCATATGTAAATTATCACAAATACCTTTGCTGACATATTGTGACATAGTCTTTGTATTTTGTGTACTGTGATGCTGGACATGTATCGTGATGACCACATTAGTGACAACAAACATATCACACACACACACACACACACACACACACACATATATATATATATATATATATATATATATACAGTATATATTGATTACAAATATAAAATTGATATAAAGTAAATACACACACACACACACACACACAGAGAAAGACAGACATGCAACAGGGTCAGAGCGAGACACACAGGTCTTAGCTAATGAATTACAGAAACCAACCTCTAATCACACTGTACACACACACACACACACACAATCACCCAGCTGTGTACACACACACACACACACACAGAGGTAGGTGTGGTTGAGTGGTCTTGCTAATGAGGTAATAACCGTAAAGTCCCCCGTTCATTTCCCGATGTGTCAAGGGAAGATATTATTGGGATGGACTTTGTTCTGTACTTAGTTCCATATATTGCCACACAGCGTACGCTTTTAAAAGCACCCTTGCTGTTTCAAGAAGAATACATTGATGAATAGTTCCATAATAAAATAAAGCATTGAAAGACAGTACCTAGTGAGTGGGAAATTTAATAGGTGGCGTAAAAGAGTGTGGATTCGAGACAGCGAGACAGTGGTGATTCAGGTCCGAGAAGTGGAGCTGGACAGACCCATTACTGAGAGACAGTCAAGTGCCGCTACTTTGGGAAGCCCGAATGCGTCGAGCAGGATGAAAAAAAGTCTCCTGACGTCATTTAAAAGAGACCTATACGCTTTATTGTATTGAGTGATCGAATCTAAAAGCTATAGTAAACCTTTGTCAGTATCAGGCATATATGGTCTATAATCACATCACTTGCACACGCCATTTACTCTATCATAAACCAAATATGCACACGCTGCACATGTACACGCAACACATGCACACGAACCACACACGCACACCGCATATGCCATAAATACACACGCCACTCGCACACAAACGAGAGAGAGAGAGAGATAGATAGAGAGAGGCAGAGGCAGAGGCAGAGGCGACAGTAACCTGATTGCTGGTCCCGTGCATTGTCTGGGCAACTGTTCATTTAACAATTAGTTTATCCGCCCTGTCTGGGTCCGAGATCTGGATTATTGCTGTGGTACTGGGAAGGTGTCTTGTTGGTTAGGGCTGTGTTGTGGTGGTGGTGTGGTGGTATGATGGTGATGTGATGGTGGTGGTGGTGTGCTGGTGGTGATGTGTTGTTGATGTGGTGGTGGTGGTGGTGGTGGTGGTTTGTTGTTGTTGGTGGTGGTGTGATGCTGGTGTTCATGTGGTGGTGGTGGTGGTGAGACTGTATTTGTGGTGATGGTGAAGATGAATTAGTTTTGTGTTAACCCCTTCAGACTCGTATGACGCAGAGGTTGCCAGATTAGCAATAAGAAATAGAGTTCTCTCACTCTTATAATTACCTCTCCAAAATTAGTTTTCTGCCCACAGTTAAAAGACAACTGCAGAGGTTGAAGTAACTAAACTAAAGATTTCTAAATACCCCTGATGGTAACAAAGGTTTTAAAGTATCCCTAATAGGCTCAAAATCGCGTCATATGTCGGAGAGGGTTAAGAGGAGATTTTCACTTGAGGAGCTTTCTTCTGGATCCCCTTCTCCCTCATGTTGAGCCCCATTGGTTTTGAGATTTTAAGACGTTCGCCCAATTATTTTGGCGATTGTATGACCTTTCGCCCCATTTCTGTCAATTTTAAGACCATTATTGCCATTTAAGGGTAATTTTTTTCCTGGCGAGCGAAAGCAAGCCTGTAATTTAGGAGGGACTTGCCATTGGCCGGATTTTTTTTTTACAGAAAATTGTACAAATTTATTTTGTAGGGGGGTCTTGGGGATATTTTTCAAAGCTTGATGGAGGCCTAGAGAGCAAACTAAAAATCTCCTCTTAAGGGTATGTTGTTGATAGTGAGAATGTGTTGATAGTGGTGAGGGTGTATTTGTGGTGATGTTGAAGATGTGGTGATAATGGTGAGGGTATCTTGTTGATATTGAGAATGTGGTGATAGTGATGAGGGTGTATTGATGGTGAAGATGTGAGGGTATCTTGTTGTTGATATTGAGAATGTGATGATAGTGATGAGGGTGTATTCATTGTGAAGATGTACAAAGGAGTACAAAGGAAATCAAGCAACAACAGATCCAGTGACCCTTCTAGGTTGCTTGTCCTCCAAAACACTGAGGATCAAGTGTCCAAACAGTGGTTTAGAATGGGTAAGGGAACATTGGAAAGGGAATTACTGCCCTGGAACTAATGTCCGTGGCAGGATTAGGAAGTTAGTAGGGGACAGATGGGTTAGTAACTGAGGGGGGGATAAAATAAAGTTATTCATTTACAAACGCAGTTAGTCGCGGGTTTGATGCGAGATATTTGTCTAGGCGGAGTTTAAATGAATCAACGGTGATGCAGTCTATAACGTTTCGGGGAAGCCCATTCCACAAGTTGACAACTCGATTGAAGAAGAAATTCTTAGATTCGTGCGAGTTAAAAGATTTACCAATAATTTTGCAACCGTTTCCCCGCGTGTAATTAGATTGGTCGATAGTGAAGTACTTACTACAGTTCATATTGTCGATGCCTTTGATGATTTTGAACACTTGAATTAAGTCGCCTCTTAATCTGCGCTGGGTTAAAGGAAATAGATTTAATTCTCTAAGACGCTCTTCGTATGGTTTGTTCTTTAGGCTAGGTATCATTTTGGTAACTCTACGTTGAACTCGTTCTAGCTTGTTATATCTTTTTGGTAATAAGGGCACCAGGATTGAACGCAGTATTCCAGAAGAGGGCGGACTAAGGAATTGTAAAGGGTTAGGATAACTTCTTTGGATTTATGCTCAAATGACCTGCCTATAAAGCCAATTATTTTGTTTGCCTTCTTAACAACTTCTGAACATTGTTGACTCGGTTTTAGGTTACTCGATATTGTTACTCCCAGATCGGTTTCTCTGTTTACATTCTTAAGCTGAGTGCCATTCATCGAATAGTTTGCTTTCTCATTTAGGTATCCGATATGTAGTACTTTACATTTATCCGCATTGAACTCATTTGCCAAATTTGGGCCCAACATGACAATTTATCTAGATTGTGTTGCATATCGTCAACTTGTTCTTTTGAGAGTACGCTATTTGCAATTTTTGTATCGTCAGCAAATTTTTGAGATTGTACAGGTGAGACCCTCATCTATGTCGTTGATGTAAATTAGAAAGAGAATTGGTCCTAGTACCGATCCCTGGGGTACCCCGCTACTTACATTGGTCCATTTTGATGCCTTACCGTTTATGACTACTCTTTGCTTTCTGTCGCTGAGCCAATTTTCTATCCATTTCAACACACCGTCTTGTATTCCATGCGCTTTTAGTTTTAGCAGTAAACGTTTGTGGGGAACTTTGTCAAAGGCCTTTGAAAATCAAGGTATATAATATCTACAGCTTTACTCTCATCGTAGAGGTTGAGGATATCGTGGAAGAAGTCTAAGAGGTTTGTTAAACAGGAACGTTTTTTACGAAAGCCGTGTTGAGTATCTTTAAGTATGTTATTTTCCTCTAAGTGATTTACGAGTCTGTCTCGTATGACCGTTTCTAGCATTTTACATACAACTGAGGTTAAGCTAATTGGACGATAGTTACTGGATAGGGATTTGCTGCCTTTTTTGAATATCGGTGTTACGTTGGCTAGCTTCCACTGATCGGGCATAGTTCCAGACTGCAAGGATTTATTGAATAGTAATGTCAGTGGTTTAGAGAGCTCATCCTTAGCTTCATTTAGAACTCTAGGCGAGATTGTATCAGGTCCAGGCGTTTATTTACCTTGAGTTTATCTAAACAATTCAATACTTCTCTCTCTGTAACGGTGATATTGCTTAAAACATCTGAATTATCAATCTGAATCGGCGATGGTGTAGGGATATCACTGAGGTCTTCTGTTGTAAAAACTGATGCAAAGAAGGTATTGAGGGCATTACTCATTTGTTCTTCGTCTTTGGTGTATTCTCCATTTTCATCGACTAACGGTCCAACAGTTGAAGTAACTACTTTTTTCTTTCTGATATAACTATAGAATTCTTTCGGGTTTGTTTTACTTTGATTCGCAATATGTAACTCTAAGGTCTTTTTACTTTGCTTAATTAACTTTTGGCTTTGCGTCGTAGCTCTACAAATTTCAGCCGTTCTTCGTCATTTTGTGAGGATTTTAATCTATCATTAGCAAATTTTTTAGCAAGCAGGCAGTTTGAAATATCTTTATTCCACCATTTGGGCTTATTATTATGGCCTGGACGCCGAGTTTTCGATGGTATGCAGTCTTGCACTGCTTTTAGGTAAGTGGCTTCGAATAACTTCCAAGATGTATTTATGTCGTTATTGTGAATTAAAAAGCTCCAGTCAGTTTCTTTAAACATAGCTCTAAGTTTATGGAAGTTTGCTTTCTTGAAATTAGGGACTTTTTCGATGCTACTATTTGGTTCGTTACTAGTAAACTTTAAAGTGAAAGTTATCGTATGATGGTCGCTGTTACTGAATTCATCACCAACATTCAAATTCTCTATTAATTCTTCTTTTGTTGCAAGTACAATGTCAAGAACGTTATTACCACGGGTCGGCGTTCCAACAAATTGATAAAGCGAACTCTCTTGCAAGTTCGTATACAAGTCATGTCCGGAGTGTGAAGTAAGAGTATCGCCCCACTTGGTCACAGGTAAATTAAAGTCACCAAAAATTACGGTATCTTGTGAGTTACTTACATCTGCAATTTGTTCGTAAATTTCTCGGTCAGTTTGCACTGATTGAGCTGGAGGTCTGTATATTAATGCAAGTATTATTTTGGTACCTTTATTATTCTTTATTAGCACAAAAGATGTGTCGACGTTCACAATTTGAGGTTTTGACAAGAGGGTAGGGTTAAGACTTTCTTTGATATAAAGTAAAACGCCACCTCCATTTCGATTTATTCGGCTTTTCTCAAACATTACATAACCGGGAAGTGAATACTCTGCTAAAAAGTCTCTATCTTCTGTATTGAGCCAAGATTCTGTTATGCCAATCACATCATAATTTTCTGTAAACACTAGCTCCTCTAAATCTGAAAATTTATTGCGTATGCTACGAGCGTTTGCATAGAAAACCTTTAAATTTGTTATTTTAGAAACTCACGGAACACGCTTTAATAATATTTTTGGTTCTTGTCGGATCTACATTTATGTTCATGGCTGTCCTCGGTCCTCGCTGTCTCCGGTCCTTATCGCTGGTGGTCCTCGGTTGCCTCTGTTTTTTTCTTGGCGTTGGATGATTTATGTCACTGCTGCTTCTTCTCGGATGGCGTTTTTTGATCCATGGCTGCGGACTGCTTCGTGTAGGAGACGACCCATGCGTGCTGAACCCACAGGGTTTAGATGAGTGCCATCCTTGCGGAACAGAGTAGGCTGGTTGTAGAAGTTGTCCCAGAGGTTGATGAAGTTGTCCCAGAGGTTGATGTGGTGGTAGTGGTGAGGGTATCTTGTTGTTGATATTGAGAATGTGGTGATAGTGATGAGGGTGTATTGATGGTGAAGATGTGAGGGTATCTTGTTGTTAATATTGAGCATTTGGTGATAGTGATGAGGGTGTATTGATGGTGAAGATGTGAGGGTATCTTGTTGTTGATATTGAGAATGTGGTGATAGTGATGAGGGTGTATTGATGGTGAAGATGTGAGGGTATCTTGTTAATATTGAGAATGTGGTGATAGTGATGAGGGTGTATTGATGGTGCAGATGTGTTGGTAGTGGTGAGGATATCTTGTTATTATTATTATGGATGTTGGTAGTGGTCACGGTGGTCAACATGTGGTGGCCAAAGAATGATACTAATTATTATAATAGTTAACCCCTTCTATACCGGAGACGTTCTTTTAACATTCTTTTTGGCTACTATTAGAAGATTTTAATAAATTGTAAAAGGGTCCCAGCAATTTACAGGCTCCGAACTATCTCGATCTACCATGTTTACTACCACAGATCCTTCTTAAGCTGCACAAAATCGTCTAAATATAGCTAGAATAGAATTTGAAATACGTCGCCGGTACAGAAGGGGGTATTGCTTGTTTCTTGGTCTATATATTTATTTATTTATCTATTTATTTATTTATTTATTTTAGAGTGTCCTTGCTATACCTCCATCAAGATAAATTTGTACATTTTTCGGTAGAAAAAATTCCCGGCCAAAGGCTGGTTTCTTGTAAAAGTAGAGGATCGCTTTCGCTCGCCAGGAAAAAATCGACACCTAAAGGGCACGAAAGGTCTTAAAATTGACAACGAAATGGGGCGAAAGGTGTTAAAATCTTCAAACTAACGGAACGAACGCCTTAAAACCTCAAAAATAATATGCTAAACATAAGGGAGAAGGGGGTCCAGAAAAAGCGAGTAGTACCCGCCTAAGGGGGTGGGGATCTGGCTGATGGTTGGCATTAGGGGGTTTATTTTTATTTATTTTTTTTCAATTGACGGTGAATTGCAAAGTTCCCATCGAGATATCTCAGTTATTTTAAAGATTGTGTAGTGATTTGGTTTGCTAATTATATAAACTTGGTCTTCATATGATGCAGAGACATAGTAGTTTCATATTTTTCCATTAAGTATCGATAAATTATAGTACCTAAGTGATTCAATTGATCGGCAGTTGAAAAGAAACAGAGTTTGTTATGATTGTGAGGTTATATGTTTAGGGAATAGTGATGGTGGTGGTATAGTAAAGTCATAGTACAGTTGCCCAGATAAGACTTAATGATGTCGCGGCACCAAGTACTGTATATTTCGATCAATAATTGGTATCAGTGCTATCTAAGGTATAATTCATCGTTTCGAGTGAGATATTCAAACATGTTCCTGTCTTTACACACCCAATTTAACATCTGACAGACATTAATACAGCACACAGCGAGTACAACGTAATGACAGCGGAGACAGTACTTATTTCTAGCAGGGTATAGCATTGAGGGTGTGGTTTTGGTTCTGCGGGTATCACAGGAGGGCTTTTTCTCTCAAAATGTATCCTCAACACTGGTCTGGCAGCTTATGAGTTCAACTTGTATAATATTCCGGTCACCTAAATTCATCTATCATCAGTCTAGTTTCCGATACCAGTCCAAAATATTCCAGAAAAGTTGCCAGAAAAATTTTGATCATCGAATATCGACTATAAAAGCTCTCGTGTGATACCGGGTCTAGGGAGTGTACGTGGTGGTTGTGATGGTATTAAAGGTGTACTGTAGTATAGGTCTTGTGGTGGTGGTGGTGGTGGTTAAGGGGAGTTATGGCGTTTGTCTGGACCCCCTTTTACCTCATGTTTAACCCCATTAGTTTTGACATTTTAAGATGTTCGCCCCATTAGTTTGTCGATTTTAAGAGCTTTCGTCCCTGAGACATATGGCAAGGATCCGAATGTTTTGGATCCTTGCCATATGTCTCTGTACGCCTAATATATTCTGTATTATTCATCATATACACTTTGTATATTGGGCAATGTACTGAATAGAATTTGAGAGTAATATGTCTGTAACATTAATAAATATAGAAATGACTAATATTTTGATGACTTTGATATAAATATTTCGACTCACTGGATGGAAACTGATTACAATTGGGTGTAACTGAAAGAGCAGCAGACGACGTTTTCCTGTCCCCCATTATTGAGGGGCACAGGGCCTTGGGTGGGGCTTTGGTTTCCCGGACGTTTCTGCACCCTCCTCAGCTCCCCGCCTTGGAATGGCTTCGGTCACCTGGGCTTTATTAGTGGTAAGTAGGGAGGGTTTTGTGTGCTGCTCGTTTATGGCCTTGGTCTTGCTCGGGACCTTTGGGCTGCTCGGCCAGACAGCCTGGGGAACAGCAACAATACAAAATAACAACGAAATACATAAATACATGGGATACGAGACCAAATTATTATTCCACCAACTCTGACTGTTGTTATTGTGGTTTTTCTATTGGACTGCTGGTGATATTGTGTGTAAAGTGAGACAGTGGTGGTAACCCTTTCAAGATCCAATTACGCAATTATTTTCTGCTTTCTGGCTATTATTAGACGAGTTTCTTGCTGATTGGAAAGAATATAATGGTAGTCCGAGGGTTAATTGAGATACTCTTTACCTTTACAATTCCCACAGTTCCTTCCTAAACTTTTAAAATGGTCTAATGATAGCCAGAATAAACTGTCAAAATGCGTCACAATCTTCAAATGGTTAAATATGAGATGGTAATGAAACCTTACAATGTCGATTGAATAAGGCTAATATGAACGATCTCATCTGGTATAGTCCGTTCATTCTAGGTTGGGCAGTAAAATCGTAACCTCTAACCTCTGAAACTCAAAAAGGGCTAGAGCAAATGAACTGTCAATGTCCACACCTATTCCCTAGCCAAGTCTCCTATATGGTAGAAATGTTAGCTCGAGTACTCTAGTCCTTTTTGAGTCATGAGAGGTTATATGTTACGATTTCTTCCCAACCTAGAATGAACAGAGTTCAACAGACTATAGTAGGAACAAACCGGTAATTACTAAATGTTGGTTGATGGTTAGACGCAGAGTTAGAGGGGATATGATAGAGGTGTTCAAGTGGGTTAGTGGGATTAACAAAGGGGACATGACAAATGTACTAAAGCTCAGTGATAGCGAAAGAACTCGTACCAATGGTTTCAAATTAGATAAATTTCGTTTCAGAAAAGATATAGGCAAATATTGGTTTGGTAACAGAGTTGTAGATGGGTGGAATGGACTACCAAGTGCTATAGTGGGATCTAAAACTGTAGGGAGCTTTAAGATAAAATTGGATAAGCATATGGACGAGAAGGGTTGGGTGTGAAGGGGGATCAGCCGGGTTGGGCCAATCAGCGCTCTGCAGACCCCCATAATCCTGCGTTAATCTCTAACCGTTTTGGTAGGATGATCCTCAGGGTATTAGAGTGTTGAGCCTATAATTGGGCTTTGTAATTGATTTGGGGTTGTGTGGGACAGGGATCTGCCTTGCTTAGGCCAATCGGCTTTCTGCAGACTCCCATTTTCTTATGTTCTTATGTTCTTATGGTGCGAGCGGCCAAATTAGGGCACAAGGGTGAACACTTCATTGAGTAAAACGACCCATAATGTGTAGAGGATGGGAGGTGAACACGACAACACCTAAGTCACCCCCTACAATTGTCCCTCCCCTATACGGGCCACCAGGGGCGTCCGCACTACAGTATACAGGGAATGGACAACTATATAATCTATATTTTATTAATTTCACCACAACTCCAAACACCTCCAATGAAATTAATGAAAGCATATTATACAGTATGTGATCCACCGGGATTCGAACCTGGGTTATCACATATAGATTTGTAAACACTATAACCATTACACCACCAAGACAGTTAAAGGTTTATGCACACGCCTACGACTTATTATTCATTCTCGAATACTGGATATTAATCTAATCATGTTCATATTCCCAACCGCCCTATGGTAGCCTACTGTTTAAGTGAGATGAAAAAATATTCATGGGGCACAGATCATATAGACCGGCCTCGCTACGAAATATCCCTGAACCTACTGATAAAGGTCGTTTGCTTATAGATGACAGTAAATTGCCATGACAGTAAAATGTCATGTCCCTATATTGATTACTCAGCTATTGCTAATTGTGAAAACATGGCGATAATATGATGCACAGACAGTAGTTGTATATTGTTTCAATAAGTATATACAAATCAACTACTGAGGGATTCCATTATTTGCAAGGTTAAAAAAGACTATATTTACATATTGATCCTGTCCATTCGTTCAGATTAGGTTAAGCACTACAGAGATATATTTGTTTTGTTTTTTAAGTTGCAGATTGTTATAAATGACTTTAGTCGAGAGCTTGTGAATAGTAAAACATAATTCTGAGTTTCTGTACATTGCCAACAGATACAAAATATCCATCTTCATAGCAAACTACTATTGAACATCAAATTATCTGATTTACAGTAGTCACATTAAGAGTCATTTGATAATCAGCACATGTTAACAACCGTAAGATGTATTCCTTCCAGGTTAACAGATATATAAAATTAGGTTTAGCGTTAATTGTTTGTTTCTTCAAAATGGCTCTATGGAGAATAATTGTCCAGGTTCTATGTTGTGAAGGGTCCCCGGTCCTCACCTAAACATTGGTTGCCGATATTGAGCTTCGATTTGCCTCTCTTTTTCGTCCCTTGTCGAGTTTTAGGCCGGGAGAGCGAGGGGGAAATGGCTATCATGGTGTGGCCCTCAAGATACACCGCCTGTTTTGTTGCTGTGGAGCCCGACAGTTGTATATATATATATATATATATATATATATATATATATATATATATATATATATATATATTAGTATATATTAGTATCCAGAACCAGACATTAATTGGCTTGTAATTTATAACGTACAATACATAATTATTATATCACTGATAAAGAAAAGGTTATGATTCTCTCTCTCTTAGTAATACCTCTTTCCTAACTAATTTTGCAATAGATTCGTACACTATACTCTTACGTTCTCGTTCGTGTCATCCCTTCTGTTTTGTCCTAATCTCCCTTGTTCTTCTTCGTGTTATACCTTATTGTTAATTAAAAGTGTCTAGATCTTTTGTGCGTTGGTTGCATGTTCCTCTTTGACAACACATTATCTGTCGGCTAACGTTTTCCTACAACTTAAGGGGAGACTGACCGTTGTTGTTGTTGTTGTTGTTCCCCAAGCTGCCTGGCCGAACAGCCCCAAGGCCCCGAGCAATTCCAAGGCCACAACCGAGTGCCCCCACAGAACCCTCCCCGCCGACCACAATAAAGCCTGGGTGACCGAAGCCACTCCATGGCGGGGAGCTAAGGAGGGTGCGGAAACGCCCGGGAAACCAAAGCCCCACCCAGGGCCCTGTGCCCCTCAGCAATTATGAAGAGAAAGTTGAGGGGCAAGGGGAAAATGTGACGCTTTGGCTTCCAATCTTGGTAGATTGGGAGGTCAATCCACGGAAGAGACGCCGTCACTTGAGATCTAGAAAATATATAAGTTAAAGGAACAGTCAGAGTAAGCTATGGGTATGGCAGAGATTGCTCAGCTCTCACTCTGATAGACCAGCCCATCACCACTGACTGACCGTTTGTTTGGTCTATTAATTAATGTATTCATATATATTTTTTAGTTTCTTCGCTAGACCTCCATCAAGCTTAGAAAAACACCCCCTAGACCCACCTTCAAGATAAATTTGTAAATTTTTCGATAGAAAAATGTCCCGGCCGAAGGCCAATTGCTCTTAAAATTGCAGGCTCACTATCGCTCGCCAGGAAATAATCGACACCTAAATGGCACGAAAGGTCCTAAAATTGACGACGAAATGGGGCGAAAGGTGTTAAAATCGCCAAACTAATGGGCCGAACGTCTTATAATCTCAAAACTAGTGGGGCTAAACATTAGGGAGAAGGGGGTCCAGAAAAATGGTCTGCCTCCCCTTAAGCCGGTATCACACGAGCGCTTTTTCCCTCAACATTTATGCTCAACACTGGTCTGGTAGATTATGAGGTCAACATTTAACATATTTCTTTTACCTAGGTTCATCTATCATCAGTCTAGTTTCCGATACCAGGGCAAAATATTCCAGAAATGTTACCAGAAATTTTTTGATTATAGACTGTCGACCATAAAATCTCTCGTGTGATACCGGCTTTTATATGATCTTGTCCACCTTTTTGCTCTCCCGTTTCTTCCCCCTTTTCTCCCCCTACCCGATTTGAAGCCCCTTTGCCTCCTCCCCTGATGAAGCAACAGAGAAGCCCTACGGTACCTCCCGCTTACCACCTGTTGGGGGGGTGGAGTTACAAGGAATAAAATAGGTATCTCAGAGCCTCTGCGGTCCATTCAAGAGCGACTATCTATCTATTTCTATCTATTTACTCAAGCCCAATCCCCACTTTTCCTATTTTTGTATTTATTTATTTTGTTTGGGGTGTGTGGGGGGGGGGGCACGACTCTTATAGGGACAACGCATTACACTATTAGACACCTATAGACACTTATAGTAAAATATACAATCATTACACCTCCTGAAAAATACTATATAATTATAGTGTATATATTTCATAATCTTGCCCTATGAAGTACTATTAAATATCGAGCAGAGAATAGAAAAGAAATTCCATTTATACTTGCGAGAAACCTACTCAGCTCTAACTTAGAGCCATGATTGTTTACCGTATTCAGATTCAGGCTATCCTTCTTGTTTATATTTCATATTATCAAGCTCACTTATTGTTTAGGCCAGGGGTGTCAACCATGCGGCCCCCCACCCTCTACCATGCGGCCCGCGAACAACTTTGGCCTAGTAGTGTCAAATATTGTATTTTCTTCTAGACATAATTATTATTTCTTAAATATATTATATGTTGGTACTATATTAACTTAAGTTCTAATTCTAGGAAGGATTTGTGAGAGTAAGAAGCTTAAAGTAGATTAAATACTCTTTCATCAGACATTCTTCTTAAACTGAATAAAATCGTCAACGGGTTTATGATATGCTCAATTCGGGGCCAGAGGGACGGTTGTTGCAGTCATGCTCAGTATGTGGCCCAAGACTACGGGGATAAAACACAACTATTGCGACAGGTGTCACAGTTGCCGTAAATTCAGATTTAAATAATATATTGTTACCGGTATGTGTTTTAAATATTTTCTGAAATTGTTAAAGCTGGGTAATATGAAGCATTTTACTTTAATTTAATTTTAATTTATATTAGGACGGGTGGAGGCATTACCGGTATATTATATTTGGCCCGCTGCATTAATCCCTTTTGTACCGGCATCGTCTTTTTAACTTTAATCTTGCTACTATTTGACGATTTTATTCAGTTGCAAAAGGACCTCCAGCAATTGATAGGCTTCGAACTATCTCGGTTATTCCTTTTTACAACCACAGATCCTTCTTCTATCTAACTATCTATTGCCTGACGCCGTGATCCCCGAAGGGGTGGCCACGAACGAACCGCCCCCATGCACCTCTGTCCCCAGTCAGTCGACTCCCTTCCTCCCAACCAGCACCGCCTTCATCCATATACTTCCTCACTCCATCCTTCCACCTCTCTTTCGGTCTACCTCTCCCTGTCTGTCCTTCCACCTCGCTCTCGTACACCTTCTTAGTCATTCTCTCGCTTCCCATACGTTCCATATGGCCGAACTATCTCAAGGTGTTCCTTTTCACACTTTCCAACCCAGAGAGAGAGAGAGAGAGTAGTTCTGCTGTGGCGTGAACATGTTGAAGAATACCTATGATGGACGGGAGTGTTTGCGTAGGACGAAAACTTTAACCCTTTCAATACGTGTGACGATATTTCCATTATATTCTGGGAACTATTTGACGAGTTTACTCAACTTAGCAAGGACGTCTATCAATTAAAAGGCTACAGACGATCTCAATTAATCCCTTAAGCTACCATATATATTTCTTAAGCTTCATAAAATCGTCTAAATGTAGCTGAAATCCAATAAAAGAGACGTGACCGGTACTGTAAGGGTTGCATCCAGGTACAGTCACTCATATAAGATCGTGGTCTTCGTTGTTTAGATGCTTATGTTCTGGGTGTGGTGTCCCGAGTTCGAATCCCGGGAGGACCATATGCTTTCATTAGTTTATTCAAGTGCATTGGGGTTTGTAATTGATGATTAATGTTAAGAACGGGGTGTTACTTAATTTATTGATATAATTCATTATGTATTGACAGAAGAACGTGCTGTGCCCATTAATTTTCATAAAACTACATCCATAAACCACTCTGAAGTCTTTGAGGACTTTGACGCATTTTTTACAGGTTATTCTTACTATTATTAGACGATCTTGTAGAATTTAGGAATTACCTGTGGACATCAAAGGGGCAAATACTATCACAATGAACTTTTTTGCTCCCATAAGTTCTTACAAAATTCATAAAATCGTCTAATGATAACCAGAATAAACTTAAACTGCGTCATTATTCTCAGGGGGTTACTGGCATAAACTGTGTTGGTGGTGTAATGGTTTAGGTGCTTATGTACTGGGTGTGGTGTCCTGAGTTCGAATACCGGGAGGACCATATGCTTTCATTAGTTTATTCAAGTACATTGGGGTTTGCAATTGATGACTATGTTAAGAACGGGGTGTTACTTATAATGCATGATACAAAATATACTAAGCTCAAGAATGTATTAAAGTGAATGTACGAAGTGAGCTAGATTTGAGTAGTGGTAGGTGAGACTGGAAAATATGAGGAAAGTTACAAAATAGCCTCAAGATATTATTACCTATAGGGAAACTACCTGGACGGGTAATGTGTCAGCGGTATAGACAGGTATATATATGGATTCCCAGCCACACAGGTATATACACACAGCAAAAACTAGCCATAATAAAGCCCGGGTTTTCCTCATTTCTCTAACCTACTCTCATGTAGGCTGTATGCACTTACAGTATGGTAACACACTTACACATGCATACACACACATTCTCTCTCACTCACTCTCACTCTCTCTCTCTCTCTCCCCATCTCTCTCTCTCTCTCCATCCATCTTTCACTCTCTCTCCATCCATCTTTCTCTCTTTCTCTCTCTCCATCCATCATTTTCTCTTTCTCTCTCTCTCTCTCTCTCTCTCTCTCTCTCTCTCTCTCTCTCTCTCTCTCTCTCTCTCTCTCTCTCTCCTTTTATGTTATAAAGCAACTCATCTCCACTCTTTGAATGTTGGTCTTATCATTATTGTATTTCCTAATGAAATATTAAGTACAGTATATTGTTAGATCATCATATGTTTTCATTATCTCTATAATTATTTTCAATTTCATTTTGACACACTGAAGCATCACTAATCACTACATCAATAGGACGGCGAGTTGTATTAAGTGCTATCTACCACCAGATGAATGTATGCAGTTTAAAAAGAACCTCCCATTGACAAGTGCATAAGAGTTTCCACCTTCTACTCCCTGTCCGTGGCTTTAAGGGCAGATGGGCCGGTTTTCTGGACCACTTTCTCCCTCATGTTTAGGCACATTAGTTTTCAGATGTTAATATGTTTGCCCCATTAGTTAGTCGATTTTAAGACCTTTCGCCCCATTTCTTCGTCAATATTTTGACCTTTCGTGCTATTTAGGTGTCGATTTTTTCCCTGGCGAACGATAGTGAGCATGTAATGTTGGAAGAACGGCCGGTAAATTTACAAATTAATCTAAAAGGGGGATTTAATGGATGTTGTTTTTTGTTTTTTTAAATTGGATGGAGGTCTAGGGAGGAAACAAGAACAATAATGAATACATGCAAAAAATGCCCAAAAAGTAAACCATCTCCCCTTAAGTCGTACAGAAAACGGAAAATTATCCCTATTTCAGGTCTATCGAGATTGCCCGAAGGAAATTTGCAGGAAAAGGTAAATCTAACTCGGATCAAAAATAATGTACAGGAAAGTAATCGTGTGAAAAGGAATACGAGTGAGTTGGATGTTATACTGAAGTCATGTTGCAAATATCTCCGATGGGCGTTAAAATTGGTCAAATATACGTGTTTGAATTTGTAGCAACCTCCTGAAGAATTGTAAATCATATCCTAATATGCACAACGAAGTGAAAGACGTAACGGCGAACATGTTATGGGAAGTCTGCCATGATGTGGCGTGCGAACCAACAATCATACCTTTGGATGAGAGATCTTGCAGCAAAGGACAGCCAACGCATTAAATGAAGCACAGATGGATGTCAGTGCAAGACGTTTCTGGTCAAGAAGACAGTGCGTGTTCTTTGACATAAGGACATTCGGCCCAATGACCACTAGCTACAGCGAGTTGTCTCTTGAGGCTGCACGTAAAGCCGGTATCACACGAGAGCTTTTTTAGTCAACATGTTTCTGGCAACATTTGTGGAATATTTTGCACTGGTATCGGAAACTAGACGGATGGTAGATTAATTTACGTAACCGAAATATTTAAAAAATTTACCTCATAAGCTGCCAGACCAGTGTTGAGCATAAATGTTGAGGGAAAAAGCGCTCGTGTGATACCGGCTTAAGAGGAACGAACAAGAAGGTCAGGTCACATGGGGAAAGTATCCTACAGATTCAACAAGGCAGCTTTACCTCGCTATTCTTCACTCCATCCTGAGGAATGGGACCCTGGGCTAAGTGTTTCTATTCTAGGCTAGCATAGATCATTGCAGAGAAGAAGCAACAGCCCAGGAGTCAAGTAGTGGCCTAGATGAGATGCTGCCTATCTTTCTCGCTGCTCAGATCAGCACTGCTGTATCTAATGGGAACAGGACTGTCTGCACGGAAACAAACGATAGTAGCAGACAGGGACTATGAGTCAGCAGTGGCAGAGAGTCGTATCAGGGTGCAACTGGATTGAGGTTGCATGGTGTAGAGTAGTAGTATAGTAGAGTAGAAGGAACAAAGTAGTATATGATGTTTGTAATAGATATAATGTAAAATGTAATGGGTGAATAATTAAAGAAAAATTAAACAGAAAATAATAAAATAGTTGTAGTAGTAGTACTAGTAGTATATTCATTTCAGAGAAAGAATTGCTCGTACGGAACCATACTTTAAGAAAAGAAGAACGGGGACTTGCACGAAAAATGGAATGAAAATAGCAGCAATAATGAAGATAAGATAATAATGTTAATTGTATAGAAACTAATAGGAATAATTAACATATTATCGCCGTCATTTCTCAATGGATAAGTTCATGAAAATGCTCTGAATCCTTTTCAATACCCGACGATATAATAATTGATTCTGTATAATTTATTATTTGTTGAGAGAGAGAGAGAGAGAGAGAGAGAGAGAGAGAGAGAGAGAGAGAGAGAACAATAGTGTAGAAGGTAATTGCAGATCATGTCGATATTGGAAACAAATCCCACAAAATCCGAAATACAAGCCAACTTTATAGAATGATAAATAAATAACTGAGAATAAAGGACCCGGCAAAATGGCATTAAAAGTGAGGAAGGGAGAATTAATCAACAGAAAATGAGATCAGTGAACCCATAATAAAGATGACAGAAAGAAAACGAGCGGAAATTAGGAAGAGGGCGAGGGAGCAAGAGAGAGTGAGAGAAGACAGAAGGGGAGACGAGATACTGTAATAGGATATACTGTATATATAATGAAGGAAGATATACACATTAATCATTATTAATTAAAAGGAGAAAATCTAAGAGCCGAAAGATTGATTACAATTGCAAATTCTTAGATGAGGGAAGTGGTAGTTGAGTTACCCATTCTTCATTTTATTCTTGATTTCATTTTACGAGTTTATTCTGTTTATGAAGCATAATTTGAAATATAATGATTACCTGATATTCATTTTTCGATGTATACAGTTCCTTCCTAAGATGAGTAAAATCGTATACAATTTACCAAACTTAATTACGAATTACGGCATGGTATTGATGGGTTAATGATACCGGACGAATAACCACGAACTAGCGAGGTATCTTTGGGTTCTAATTGCATTTAGTATGGCTTCAGCACACTCACAAGCCACACTAAGAATACACACATTAAAATAAGGAACCTATGTGATATAATGTCATATTACAATGCGTTGTTTCAAGTCGTTTGAGTTCGATACAGATTGTAATGAATGTGCACTTATATGGCTGGGAAGTGTACAGTACTTTACCATAAACCACCGATATTCCCTAATACAACTTTTTTGTTTTTCCCTAGTTCAATAGACTATAACTTTAAAACAAAATCTTCAAACTATAATTTCTCGTGACAGGTTAGTGTGAATGTTTAGTGTCTACCAACTCTTTCTTAAGGGGGGTGACCTGCTTTTTGTTATTTCTGTCCTTTTCTCTCTTTCTCTGGCTTGTATCCATTCGGCCCCATTCAGCCAACCATTTTAAGACGTTTATCCCCATCTAGGTGTCGATTTCTTCCTGGCGAGCGATAGCGAGCCAGCATTATATGAAGAAATCCGGCTTCGCCGGAGACATTTTTCTATCGAAAAATGTACAAATTTAGCCTGCTGTCAAAAAAAAAAAAATGCTGGCTCGCTACCGCTCACCAGTAAAAAATTGACACCTGGATGGGGATAAACGTCTTAAAACAGTAGGCTGAATGGGGCCAAATGGATACAAGCCAGAGAAAGATAGAAAAGGACAGGACAAAAACAGGTCACCCCCCTTCAGTAAGCCTTCATTATAACGCATAAACTGCGCTATAAGCCTTCATTATAACGCATAAACTGCGCTAGAGTCACAGGCTAGTGAAATTGAATTGTGTTTGAAACATTACAAATATATGTATGTATGCATACAGAGAGAGTGAATAGGGCACATATGTGAATTAATAAAACAAAAAAATAAGAGAGAATAGGAGGCAGATATGAGCGGAACACACGAGCTCTTTTTCCGGCAATTTTCGATGAGCAAGTTGTTTCTCGTCATAGTTTGAAGCTCTTTCACACTGGCATCGGAAACTAGACTGAAAGTAGATTATGCTAGGTGCCTGATTTATGAGAAGACTTGAATGTTGATGATCCCAGACTACAATTGCCTGTAAACATTGACTGAAGAGATAGAGAAAGGGAACACAGAACTAAACAGAAAAAAAGGTTAAGAGGAGATGAGCCGTTTTTTTCTGGTCCCATTTCTTCCTCATGTTTATCTCCATTAGTTTTGAGATTTTACGACGTTTGCCCCATTAGTTTGTCGATTTTAAAACCTTTCGCCCCATTTATTTGTCAATATTAAGACCTTTTGTGCCATTTGCGTGTCGATTTTGTTTCCTGGTAAGCGATAGCGAGCCTGTAATTGTGGAGGAACCGGCCTTCGGCCGTGACATATTTCTACCGAAAAATGTACAAATTAATCTTGTAGGTTGATCTAATGGATGTTTTTTGTTTTTAAGTTTGGTGGAGGTCTAAGGAAGAAACTAAAAATGTAAATGATTATATAAATATATAGACCCCCAAAAAATAACTCTGTCCCCTTAAAATGGAAAAATCCGAACGATGTAATAGAGATTGGGAACAAATATAACAGAGGGCAATAACCAGAAACAAGGAAGATATGAAGAACCGGCAGGGAAAACTAGAGGAAGACATTGAATATAAATACACTGAAGGAGGGACAGAATGAATATGCAGAATACAGCAACCTCCTTGGAAACAGAGAGAAGGGAGGAAGAAGGAGAGAAAATTAAGAACACGATTCAGAAGGGAGTGCACAAGAAACAGACAAAAGAACATAGGAAGCTACAGAAGAAAGAAACAGAGGAAGAAGATGAAGAAGAAATACTCATAGAAACAGAAGACAGAGAAAATAAATAGTGTTAAGGGTTATATTTTTTTATATATTTGTGTATTTATTATTATTTTAGTTTCCTCCCTAGACCTCCATCAAGCTTAGAAAAGAAACAAAAATCAAAGATCCCTCATCGAGACGCATTTGTACATTTTTTTCAGTAGAAAAATGTTCCGGTCGAAGGCCTGTTCCTCCAAAAAGTACAGGCTCGCTATACAGTAGCTCGCCCGGAAAATGTCGAAACTTAACTGGCACGAAAGGTCTTAATACTGACAAAGAAATGAGGCAAAAGGTCTTTACATCGGCAATATAATGGGGCGTATACGTCTTAAAATCTCATTTCTATCTATCTATCTATCTATCTATCTATATGCTCAGGCCCAATCCCCATTTTGGGGGTAGCCGACTCAAGACAGAGCAAGAACAGGGAAAAACACAAAAACAACATAAAACAAAAAAATAAACACAGACAAAAAACACAAACTCTCACACATCCAGGTCACCCAGGAGAAGACCCAGAGACCAGGGTTACCAAGGTCGCTCCAGCACTCCCCCGGCCCCTGACCACCCGGAGAGGTTCCGATCTCGGCAGGCAGACATGCAGCGGAGCCAAAGCCACAAGCCCTCCCACCACACTTCCAAGGCAACACCCTTCATATTAATTGTCTCCCCGGCCCCGGCTGCTGATGGACTATTATCTAGTCCAACTTGCGCCCGACCCCTTACTCCAAATGACCACGTGTTCACTCAACTATTCACAAGCATTCTCCATTCACTCCTGTCCACCACCACTTCCCCTGCCTGATCTATAGTCATTCCTCTATCATCCAAAGCCTTTCTTACACAGTCTCTCCATCTCAATGGGGGTCTTCCTGCCCTTCTATCTCCCCTTGTACCTGACTCACATATTCTCTTTGTAAGACTTTCATCTCCCATTCGTTCAACATGACCATACCAGCTCAGCACCCTTCTGTCCACTCTGGCTGACAAATGTTCCTGCTGCCTCATTTCTAATGGAGCTAAACATGAGGGAGAAGGGGGTCCAGAAAAAAATCAAATACCTCTCCTTAAGGAAGAGATAGAATACCGGTAGCTTAAAATGCAGGAAAATATGGAAGACCCAGCAAAAAGGAAAGCAAAAGAGAAAGAAGGAAGAGAGGAATAAAGAATAGCAAGGATAAGGAAAGAGAAGGACACAAACAAGAAGATAAATTAGTATAAGACGCAAGAGGAAGAGCCAAAGAAGGGAGATATGAAAACAATGAATAAAGAAAGAGAAGACGAGGTAGAAAGGAAAATTAGGAAAACACAGAAGGAAGGAAGACGTAGAAGATAGAGGAAGAAAGAAAGGAAATAGAGTAGGAAAGAAAATATGAAGAAAGAGAAGGAAATAATAAAAGAAGAAAGAGAAGGAAATAATAAACGAAAAAAGAGAAGGAAATAATAAAAGAAGAAAGAGAAGGAAATAATGAAAGCAGAAAGAGAAGGAAATAATGAAAGCAGAAAGAGAAGGAAATAATAAAAAGAAAGAGAAGGAAATAATAAACGAAGAAAGAGAAGGAAATAATAAAAGCAGAAAGAGAAGGAAATAATGAACGAAGAAAGAGAAGGAAATAATAAAAGCAGAAAGCGAAGGAAATAATAAAAGCAGAAAGAGAAGGAAATAATAAAAGAAGAAAGAAGGAAATAATAAAAGCAGAAAGAGAAGGAAATAATAAAAGCAGAAAGAGAAGGAAATAATAAAAGCAGAAAGAGAAGGAAATAATAAAAGAAGAAAGAGAAGGAAATAATAAAAGAAGAAAGAGAAGGAAATAATAAAAGCAGAAAGAGAAGGAAATAATAAAAGAAAGAGAAGGAAATAATAAAAGCAGAAAGAGAAGGAAATAATAAAAGCAGAAAGAGAAGGAAATAATAAAAGAAGAAAGAGAAGGAAATAATAACAAGAAAGAGAAGGAAATAATAAAAGCAGAAAGAGAAGGAAATAATAAAAGAAGAAAAGGAAATAATAAAAGAAAAAAGAGAAGGAAATAATAAAAGAAGAGAAGGAAATAAAAGAAAAAAGAAGGAAATAATAAAAAAAGAAAGAAGGAAATAATAAAAGAAAAAAGAGAAGGAAATAATAAAAGAAGAAAGGGAAGGAAATAATAACAGAAGAAAGAAGGAAATTATAAAAGAAGAGAAGGAAATAATAAAAGAAAAAAGAGAAGGAAATAAAAGAAAAAAGAGAAGGAAATAATAAAAGAAAAAAGAGAAGGAAATAATAAAAGAAAAAAGAAGGAAATAAAAGAAGAAAGAGAAGGAAATAATAAAAGAAGAAAGAGAAAGAAATAATAAAAGAAGCCAAAGCCCTCAAGATATGGAAGGGGAGGAGGCAAGAAGAGGAAGAGGAAGAGGAAGTGGTAATAAGCGGCAAGAGGAAGAGGTAAGGAAGATTCAAGAGGTCCTTCTAGGGGTGCGGCGAACACATACAGTATACACACGCTCAACGCTCACACACACATATAATGTATACTGTATATACTCTGATTCACACACATACACACACACAGTCTCACTTTCTCGTGGGCACACACACACACACACACACACACACACGGGCGCTCATGACACACAATTAAATCTCTTCATGCTCCTCCTATATGTACATTCTACCTTCTCTGGCTTAGTTTTGTTTTACAAGTCCTTTGTTTCATTGTGGCTTTGTTTTAATTCCTTTGTCTGTTGTTTACCAAATTAAATGTTCATTACTCCATCCATAGCATAAATTTCTCATGCCTCCGGTTAACTCATTCTTATTATATTTTTCCATCACACACCTTTTGTCCGTAAATCTCTGTCCTTATCTTGTATTTATGTTTTATTTTAATTATTCTAGTTCGTAGATATTGAAGCATTGTACCCAGACCATATATACAGACAATGTGTTTTTTTCCCCAGACGCCGTAATTCCCGAGAATTAGGCGTTTGTCACGAATCGCTATGTCACGTTGCCCGGGCTTGACGTCTACCAATAAAATTTTGACAGTACGGCCTCGATCCGCCGACCCATTGATCAGCAGCCGACGCTCTACTGACTATGCCACGGCTCGTCCCTGGTGATGTCTCACATAATATATAGTATTCTCTATGTTTCCACTATTATCCTTATCCATATTATCCCTTGTCAACTCCTGCGTCACCCTGAGTAAGGCTCAGGAACGGAAACTATGCCTCGTATGTTAAGGGAGCCCACCTCGCTTTTTTCTCGTTCTCTCCCTCTCTCTTTGGCTTGTATCCATTTGGCCCCATTCAGCCTACTGTTTTAAGACGTTTACCCCCATCCAGGTGTCAATATTTTCCTGGCGAGCGGTAGCGAGCCAGCATATATATATTTTTGTTTTGACAGCAAGTTAAATTTGTACATTTTTCGATAGAAAATTTCTCCGGCGAAGCCGGATTTCTCCATACAATGCTGGCTCGCTATCGCTCGCCAGGAAGAAATCGACACCTGGATGGGGATAAACGTCTTAAAACAGTTGGCTGAATGGGGCCGAATGGATACAAACCAGGGAAAGAGAGAAAAGGAGAGAAAGATGAAACAAAAACGGTGACCCCCTTAACAAACATAATTACAACACCAGTACTTCCCATTCTGACTTCGTGTCCCCCTCTTCCTCCTTTATAAACTCTTCTATCACCTGCTATGACACCATGAAAACGGACAATATACAATTCCTTAAGGGGGGATGGGCGTATTTATTTGCCCATTTATACATATTTTCATATTTTGTGAGTTTTCTACCTAGACCTCCATCAAGCTTAAAAAAAACACCCGCAAGACCCTCCTTCAATATATATTTGTACATTTTTTGTCTAGAATAATGTCCCGGCCGTAGGCCAGTTCCTCTTGAATTACAAGCTCGCTATTGATCGCCAGGAAAAAATCGACACCTAAATGACAATAAAAATCTTAATGTTGAAAACAAAATGGTGCGAAAGCTATTACAATGTCCAAACTAATGGGTTAAACGTCATAAAACCTGAAAACTAATGGGGCTAAACATGAGGAAGAAGGGGGACCAGAAAAACGACCCATCTCCCCTTAATCTGGCTACGCTTTTAGGCAGAAGTGTATTCCTTTCTTCTTTACTCTCACGCTTACCCACGTATACTTCCTGTGTGTACGTCCCATTTTTGTTGCTCTCATATCTTTCCCTTTTGCCTAATTTTCCTTTCCTTTCTGCCTTCCCCACTCCTTCATCCGTGCCTCCCCTCCCTTTCTTTCTACCCTCCCTACCCATTCATCCCTGCCTCCCCTCCCTTTCTTTCAACCTTCCTTACCCCTTCATACCTGCCTCCCCTCCCTTTCTTTCTACCCTCCCTACCCCTTCATCCCCTCCCTTTCTTTCAACCTTCCTTACCCCTTCATCCCTGCCTCCCCTCCCTTTCTTTCAACCTTCCTTACCCCTTCATCCCTGCCTCCCCTCCCTTTCTTTCAACCTTCCTTACCCCTTCATACCTGCCTCCCCTCCCTTTCTTTCTACCCTCCCTACCCCTTCATCCCTGCCTCCCCTCCCTTTCTTTCAACCTTCCTTATCCCTTCATCCCTGCCTCCCCTCCCTTTCTTTCTACCTTCCCTACCCCTTCATCCCTGCCTCCCCTCCCTTTCTTTCAACCTTCCTTACCCCTTCATCCCTGCCTCCCCTCCCTTTCTTTCTACCCTCCCTACCCATTCATCCCTGCCTCCCCTCCCTTTCTTTCAACCTTCCTTACCCCTTCATCCCTGCCTCCCCTCCCTTTCTTTCTACCCTCCCTACCCCTTCATCCCTGCCTCCCCTCCCTTTCTTTCAACCTTCCTTACCCCTTCATACCTGCCTCCCCTCCCTTTCTTTCTACCCTCCCTACCCCTTCACCCCTGCCTCCCCTCCCTTTCTTTCAACCTTCCTTACCCCTTTATCCCTGCCTCCCCTCCCTTTCTTTCTACCTTCCCTACCCCTTCATCCCTGCCTCCCCTCCCTTTCTTTCAACCTTCCTTACCCCTTCATCTCTGCCTCCCCTCCCTTTCTTTCTACCTTCCCTACCCCTTCATCCCTGCCTCCCCTCCCTTTCTTTCAACCTTCCCTACCCCTTCATCCCTGCCTCCCCTCCCTTTCTTTCAACCTTCCTTATCCCTTCATACCTGCCTCCCCTCCCTTTCTTTCTACCCTCCATACCCCTTCACCCCTGCCTCCCCTCCCTTTCTTTCAACCTTCCTTACCCCTTCATCCCCTCCCTTTCTTTCAACCTTCCTTACCCCTTCATCCCTGCCTCCTCTCCCTTTCTTTCTACCTTCCCTACCCCTTCATCCCTGTCTCCCCTTCCTTTCTTTCAACCTTCCTTACCCCTTCATCCCTGCCTCCCCTCCCTTTCTTTCAACCTTCCTTACCCCTTCATACCTGCCTCCCCTCCCTTTCTTTCTACCCTCCCTACCCCTTCATCCCTGCCTCCCCTCCCTTTCTTTCAACCTTCCTTATCCCTTCATCCCTGCCTCCCCTCCCTTTCTTTCTACCTTCCCTACCCCTTAATCCCTGCCTCCCCTCCCTTTCTTTCAACCTTCCTTACCCCTTCATCCCTGCCTCCCCTCCCTTTCTTTCTACCCTCCCTACCCCTTCATCCCTGCCTCCCCTCCCTTTCTTTCAACCTTCCTTACCCCTTCATCCCTGCCTCCCCTCCCTTTCTTTCAACCTTCCTTACCCCTTCATCCCTGCCTCCCCTCCCTTTCTTTCTACCTTCCCTACCCCTTCATCCCTGCCTCCCCTCCCTTTCTTTCTACCTTCCCTACCCCTTCATCCCTGCCTCCCCTCCCTTTCTTTCAACCTGCCTTACCCCTTCATCCCTGCCTCCCCTCCCTTTATTTCAACCTTCCTTACCCCTTCATCCCTGCCTCCCCTCCCTTTCTTTCAACCTTCCTTACCCCTTCATCTCTGCCTCCCCTCCCTTTCTTTCAACCTTCCTTACCCCTTCATCCCTGCCTCCCCCCCTTTCGTTCTGCCTTTCCGACCCCTTCATTTCTACATCCCCTCCCATTCCTTCTACCTTTCATCTCTACCGCCCATTCCTCTCTCTCTCTCTCTCTCTCTCTGCCATCCCTACCCACTTCCTTTCTGCCTTCCTTCTGTGTCCCCCTAGACCACTTCACTAACAACATACCCCACCTCAACACAAGGCCAGAATCACCAACTCTCTCTCTCTTCTTTACTACTCCATATTAACTGGTTTGTTTATTTACTCAGTGATTCTGCCTTTTTATTACCCCTGTGTATGTTTACCTTTATGTCTTCCTTCACAGTTTCTGATTATGTCTTCTCTTCCCCTTCTGTTTTGTTTTTAATGTAACCCATTTCAATACCTTTGACTCCCTTTCTCTAATGCCATTTTTTTGGTCTTACTTTCGTTCTTGCCTTATCTAATTTCCTTTCCCTTACTCTTACTCTTTGTCCCCCTTCCCTCTTTTCCTGCCTCTCCTTTTCCCCTTTCCCTCTCCTTTCCCCCTCATACTTGTCTTCCAATTCAGTAACAACATAGCCCGCCTCCCCACACACAGATCCGGAATCACCAAGCTCTCTCTCTCCCCTACTACTCAGACCAACTCGTTATTTCTTATTTATGTGCTCCCTTCCCCTTACTATTATATTTTCATTTGACCCATAGACTGCACATATCTTTGATTCCGCTTCCCTAATGCCTTTTTGTAGTTTCCTTTCGTCATCTGATTTCCATTTCTCCCTTTTCTCCTTCCTACCTTCCTACTGTGTTCCCCCCGTGTTCCCTTCTTCCCTATTCTTTCTCCCCTTTCTTCCCTTGCCATTCTGCCTTTCCTACCCCTACCCCTTTCCTACCGCTTCCCTTCCCCCTTCTCTCAGCCTTCCCATGTACCAATTCAGTAACAACATAACCAACCCACCTCCGTACAATGCCGGAATCAGCCCGCTCTCTCTACCCTACTACTATACTACCCAGACCAACTCGCTGTGTCTGAGGCGACGCGGAGGAAGTCATTTATTGAATATATTATAGGGCTGTTTGTCACGGGGTTTTTCGCTCGGCTGAGGCAAAGTTTTCCCATAAGGCGAGAGGATGAGGGAGAGAAAGAGAAGGGATGTGATGGGATGTTGTTGTAGATAGGCACAAGGGTGGGTCGCTGCTGAGGAAGGGAAGAAGGGAATGTTCAGTTAAATGGAAAAGTTGTGTTACACCCAACATTCTCAGTATAATCGTCCTATTCTTGTTATGGAAAGGAGTTTACTAGATTACTATTGGCGGCTGAATCCATAGCCAATAATGTTAGTTAAAATAGAACTCCAAAGGCTATCAACCCGTCAGGATTATTAAGCCAGCACACTTTAAGTAAAAAATATCGTCAGGACTGGAGCCCCTTTTCGAGACCTCCAGTCCCTTTCTAATACTGACCAGACCAGATGGCTGTTTTAATATGTATATTTTATATATAATGTCTACTGATGCATTACAGGGTTATGTGCGGGCAGATGTATATGTGAAAGTGCGTTTCTGTTCATTACTATACTATATATAACCTTATGAAATATTGACAATGAGCATAACACAGTCAATACACTATGAGAGGTGATACTGAAACTGAATTACGTTTATTTAATGTGAAAACTAAAAACAAGCGTTTCAACAACCTGAGGTCGTTTGTAACATATTGGTTTTGAAAGCACTTTCTTAAGTTGGAAAAGTACATACCGTTATACATTTTCCTTGTTATTCTGGTATTCAAATTAGTTACATAGTCTTACCAAAAGTTATTCGGTCACATTGTATTGATTGTTTGGTATATTCCATTTGTGTATATCAATATTAGTGTGTGCGTGTGTAATAATAATAATAATAATACTAATAATAATAATAAACAAAAATAATAAACATGATAATAATAATAATAATAATAATTATTATTATTATAATAATAAACATAATAATAATCGGCTTTCCATGATGCAGTTAGGTCTCAGTACATGATTAGATTGATATCCAAAATTCGAAAATGGATATTAATCGTGATCGTGTACTCAACCTTTTAAATAACTGTGTTGGTGGTGTATTGGTTTAGATGCTTATGTTCTGGGTGTGGTGTCCCGAATTCTAATCCCGGGAGGACTATATGCGTTCATTAGTTGATTCAAGTGCATTGGGGTTTGTAGTTGATGATTAATGTTAAGAACGGGATGTTACTTAATTTGTGTGTGTGTGTGTGTGTGTGCGTGCGTGTGTGCGTGCGTGCGTGTGCGCGCGCTAGTAAAAGAAAGAGAGAGAGAGAGAGAGAGAGAGAGATACCACCTTGTAAGTCCTATTGTACTGACACTACACACAACGGTTTCCTTTATAACCAAGTGTATGAGGAATGTTTAAGGGGAGATGGTTGTTTTTTTATGGCCCCTCCTTCTCCCTCATGCCCCATTAGTTTTCAGATTTTAAGACGTTCGGCCCATTACTTTGACGATTTTCAGACCTTTCGCCCCATTTCTTTGTCAATATTAAGACCTTTCGTGCTATTTAGGTGTCGATTGTTTCCTGGCGAGCGATAGCGAGCCTCTGTAATTTATTAGGAACCAAAAAGTGTACAAATGTATCTTGAAAGGCGTTTTTTTTTTTTTTTTTTTTTATAGAGGTCTAGGGAGCAAATTAGGAGAAAATAATAAACAATAAGAAAATCGAAATATAAAGTAGAATAACCTCCCCTTAACCCCTTCTGTACCGGCGACGTCTTTTGTATTTTATTCTAGCTATAGTTAGACGATTTTGTGCAGCTTAGGAAGGATCTGTGGTAGTAAAAAGGGATAATTAAAACAGTTCGAAGCCCTTTATTGCAGGAGGCCCTTCTTGAACTTAATAAAATCGTCTAAATAGAGCCAGAATAAAATGAAAAAGACGTCGCTGGTACAGAAGGGGTATATATCTCAGTTATATCTTCCCGGTCCTGGAATGTGAACTATGGGTAACCCTTAGTGGTAGAGTCACACACACACACAGTTATATTACGACAATTATTCTGATGGGGCGGTTTCTGAAATGCAACTCTATTATATTACAACCATCTATGATCATTTGTCGTTGAGGGGGGATGGTTCATTTTTTGGTCGGTGTGTGTGTGTGTGTGTTTTTTTTTTTTTTTTTTCTCTAGACTTCCATTAAACTTAAAATAACAACCCAAGGATCCCTCTTCAAGATATATGATGGCCAAAGGCCGGTTCCTCCTAAATTACAGGCTCGCTATCGCTCGCCAGGAAAAAATCGACACCTGAATGACACAAAAAGTCTAACTATAGATACATAAAAGGGGCTAAAGGTCTTAAAATCGCCAAACTAATGGGCCGAACTTCATAAAGTCTTGAATGTGAGCTTTAGGTAACCATAATGGTAGAGGTAGAGGTAAGTGGGTAAACTGGCGTCCCCCACCCATGCGGCTGGACTTGAGGGTTGCCGAGTACTGCCAATGTTCGGCAACATCATAAGGTATATTCTATACAAAATTGAAGCCTCTAGCTACCATAGGACAAGATTAAATAAGGTCGACAGTGCCGACGCAGGTGCTGCGGTGCTGGGGTTTAGCGTTACATACATTGCCAACGCATCACGTGCGTCGCTGGGGTCCAGTGGGTTATTATTGACAAAGAAATGGGGCGAAAGTTCTTAAGATCGCCAAACTAATGGGCTGAACGTCTTGAAATCTGAAAACTAATGGTGCTAAACACGAGGGAGAAGGGGGCCATAAAAACTGGCCCATCAGGGGTACAGCAGCAGTTGGACCCGTATACCTGCTGTTGCTTGATTTCCTTTATACCTGTGGACCTGTATATGGCCCTCGTGGCCTTAAGGGGAGAGGGGGTAGTTTTTCTGCTCCCCCTTCTTCCTCATGTTTAACCCCATTAGTTTTCAAATTTGAAGACGTTCGGCTCATTAGCTTGGTTATTTTTATAACCGTACTTTCTTTGTCAATATTAAGATTGATCGTGTTATTTAGGTGTAATTGTTTTCCTGGCGAGCGATAGCGAGTCTGTAATTTTTCTATCGAAAAATGTACAATGATCTTGAAGGAGGATATTGAGGGGTGCTTTTTTTTAGCTTGATGGAGGTTTAGGGAGGAAACTAAAAAACTGATAAAAGCATACATAAATGAGGAAATAAATACCCCCATCCCCCCTTAAAGCAATAATGACGCCTATTTACCTTTGATTCTTGATCAAATTGGATGATTTTATGCAATTCAAGAAGGACCTGTGGTACTAAGAGGGTTTATTGAGATCGGATTTACCCATTTGAGTTCTAGATAGTATAAACTAAAATAAATCGTCTACTGGTAACCAGAATATGATGAGAAATACGTCATGGTGGTGAAGGGGTTAAAGCAATAATGACGCTGTTGCTATTCATTGGAAAATAACTTCATGTACAGTATATAATATCCTCTACTGACCTTTTAATGTTAAATAACTTCATGTACAGTATATAATATCCTCTACTGACCTTTTAATGTTAAATTTAAGGGAACCCACCTCGCTTTTTTATCTTTCTCTCCCTCTCCCTTTGGCTTGTATCCATTCGGCCCCATTCAGCCTACTGTTTTAAGACGTTTATCCCCATCCAGGTGTCGATTTTTTTCTGGCGAGCGGTAGTGAGCCTGCATTGTATAGGAGAAATCCGGCTTCGCCGGAGAAATTTTTCTATCAAAAAATGTGTACATTTAGCTTGCTGTAAAACAAAAAATATATATGCTGGCTCGCTACCGCTCGCCAGGAAAATATTGACACCTGGATGGGGGTAAACGTCTTAAAACAGTTGGCTGAATGGGCCCGAATGGATACAAGCCAAAGAGAGAGGGAGAGAAAGAGAAACAAAAAAAGCGAGGTGGGCTCCCTTAATAAAGCCATTTTGAAAGCCTGTTCATATGCCAGTGTCATATGATATTATTTGCCTGGCTGAACCTTTGTAATTGTAATAAAAGTTTGCCATGAAGGTTTCAACACAATTTGTTTATGAAATTAACTGTGCATATATCAATAGAGCATTATTATGGTATAGCAGGAGATAGCTAGGTATTTAATATATACAATTGCATTAACTATACTCGCATAGATATTTGGAGATAAAAATATTAATGTTATTATCCATGCATATTCCTCTTGTGCTCTCTGACCTTTTAACACACTCCTTAATTATCCACAATTATATTATTATGCTCTCACCTATCATATTATATATATGTCTATATATATACTGTATATATACCATATATATATAAAAAAATTATCATATTGCTCAATATTTGTATAACCTATCCTGTTGCACCTTACTTCTCAATTTACACTTCTTCCGAATCTTTTACATTGAATAATACATTACTTTGCATAAAGAAAAGAAGAAAGGAAAAACTATATTTTTGTTGGAATCCTGATTTATAAATTTAATGTTGCGTAGGACGTGCAGTAGCCTATATTGAGAATAATAATAATAACAAAATCCCCCCAAACGCACTATAGTCTATTTGCTGTAAGTAGGCGAGAAATAATGACCTCTATCATCTGTAACTCAAAATGGGCTCAAACAAATTGGCTGTAAATGTCCACATCTATTTCTTGACTGACTCTTCCCAAATGGTAGAAATATTAGCTGGATTACCCTTGTCGTTTTTGAGTTACAGAGGTTAGAGGTCATAATTTTTCGCCTACTTACAGCGAATAGACTATAGTACACCAACAAAACACACCTGCACAGCCATACACCCTGCAGCTACTTTCATACTCTAATGCCTTTCACCAATTTTTTTTCTCCAGAATATTTCTTTTACACCCATAATTCCATCCTTACCACCATGCATTCACTCACACCCAGGCTTGGTTTTGGTTTGTTTGTCCTCACTACTATAGTCTATTCGCTGTAAGTAGGCGAGAAATCTTGACCTCTAACCGCTGTAACTCAAAAACGACTAGAGTTTTCCAGGCTAATATTTCTACCATTTGGGAAGAGTCCGTCAAGAAATATATGTTGCAATTTACAGCCAAATTGTTCTAGCCCTTTTTGAGTTACAGAGGATAGTAGTCATGATTCCTCGCCTACTTACAGCGGATAGACTATGCTATTCTTCCTAGTGTGTGTTTACCTTCTTTCTCATGTATCTTCAAATCATCTTGCGTGTATACCCATTCTTCCTCTCTTCATTTAAGGAGGTAGTACTCTCTTTTGCTGGACCCCCTTCTCCCTCATGTTTAGCATATTAGTGTTGAAATTATATAACGTTCGTTCAGTTAGTTTGACGATTTTGAGACCTTTCGCCTCATTTATTTGTCAATATTATGACCTTTGTACTGTACATCACATTATCCATGTATGCAATTTCAGAATCAGAATTCAAGACTTAAAGGAAATTACCCCCACAAATGTTGGCGTGACAATGCCTTAAAAGGAGATGGGCCGTTTTTCTGGTTCCCCTTCTGCCTTATGTTTAGCCCCATTAGTGTTCAGATTATGAAACGTTCGGCCCATTAATTTAAGACCTCTCTCCCCATTTCTTTGTCAATATTGAGACCTTTCGTGCCATTTACTGTAGATATCGAACTTTTTTCCTGACGAGCGATAGCGAACCTGTAAATATGGAGGAACCGGCCTTCGGCCGTGACAATTTTCTATCGAAAAATGTAGAAATTAATCTCGAAGGGGGATCTAATGGATGATTTTCTCAAGTTTGATGGAGGTCTAGGGAGGAAAGTAAAAATATATAATTATATGACAAAATCGACCAAAATAAACCCTTCCCCCTCAACTCTTTTAGGCCTCCACAATCTTAGTATAATTGCCAGTGCCAGGGTGCGTATTCCTAAAGTAAATATAGCCCTGCCTATTTTCTTTTACCAGTACGATTACAGGAGCATATCTTAGCTTAACATGCCCTAAACGTACCTCTAACCTAAGGGGGGTGACCTGCTGTTTTGTTGTTTCTGTCCTTTTCTCTCTTTCTCTGGCTTGTATCCTTTCGGCCCCATTCAGCCAACTATTTTAAGACGTTTATCCCCATCTAGGTGTCGATTTCTTCCTGGCGAGCGATAGCGAGCCAGTATTATATGAAGAAATCCGGCTTCGCCGGAGAAATTTTTCTATCGAAAAATGTAAAAATTTAGCCTGCTGTCAAACAAAAATAAAAAATATGCTGGCTCGCTACCGCTCACCAGTAAAAAATTGACATCTGGATGGGGATAAACGTCTTAAAATAGTAGGCTGAATGGGGCCAAATGGATACAAGCCAGAGCAAGATAGAAAAGGACAGAACAAAAACAGGTCACCCCCCTTAAGCTCACTTAATTTGATTTTTATAGTTAAATAGGTTAAGATTAGTTAGCTTGGGTTAGGTTAGGATAAGCTACCGCGATCGCCATTTAACCCTTTGAGGAACATGACGCGTTTTGACAGTTTTATTCTGGCTAATATTACACGATTATATACAACTTAAGAAGGATCTGTGGATTTTAAAAGGTAAACGCTATCTCAATTAACCTTCTGACTTCCATGTACCCTTCCTAATCTGAATAAAATCGCCTGTGCTAACCAGAAAACAGGTAAGGAATGCGTAATCAGATCTTGAGAGGGTTAGAAAAGTAAGTAGTGCGTGTGTATGTACTCGCCCAAGCTTCGGGGATATGCTGCCAGGGTCGTCGATATGTACAGTATGTATGAGGGTCCGTAGGGAGAGAGGGGTGATGGAGGGTGACAAGGGGGTAGGGGAGGCGGGCAATGGGGGTAATACATGCTACCTATTACTCTAACCTTACCTATAATGGTGTGTGTGTGTGTGTGTGTGTGTGTGTGTGTGTGTGTGTGTGTGTGTGTGTGTGTGTGTGTGTGTGTGTGTGTGATATAGAGTGACAAGGAGGTAAGGTGAGGTGGACAGTAGGGTAATACATGCTACCTATTACTCTTACCTTACCTGTGTGTGTGTGTGTGTGTGTGAGTGAGTGAGTGAGTGAGTGAGTGATATAGAGTGACAAGGAGGTAAGGTGAGGTGGACAGTAGGGTAATACATGCTACCTATTACTCTTACCTTACCTGTGTGTGTGTGTGTGTGTGACAAGAGGGTAGGAGAGGTGGACAGTGGGGGTAATACATGCTACCTATTACTCTAACCTTACCTGTGTGTACTTACTCTAGTTACTTACTCTAGTTGTATTGCGGGAGTGAGCATGCTCGTTATTTCCCGCCTCCTATATGTGTAGGTGTTATATGTATCGTTGGAATGGCTGTGGATGTGTGTGTAGTCTGTATTTTTAGCCAATTGGCGACATCGGAAACGAAGGCTTAGGGTGGATCTGTATGGTACCATTCTCACTATAGACGGTACCGTTTCGCCCGAAGGCTTAGGTAGCCATCAGCTTAGGTGAACCATATGATACCCATCTCGCCTTGTACCATTTTTGCCAACCCCAGATGGGACGTGACAACGTCGTCCACTTATTCCAGGTAGCTATTTACAGCTAGGTGAACTGAGGCTAACACATGAAAGGAGACAAACCCAATTTGTCTCCGCCCGGCCGGGGATTGAACCCCCGACCCCTCGTGTGTGAGACGAGAGCTCTACCTACTAGGCTACGGGCTGTGTGTGTGTGTGTGTGTGTGTGTGTGTGTGTGTGTGTGTGTGTGTGTGTGTGAGATAGTGACAAGGGGGTAGGGGAGGGGGACAGTGGGGGTAATACATGCTGCCTATTACTCTAACCTTACCTGTGTGTGTGTGTGTGTGTGTGTGTGTGTGTGTGTGTGTGTGTGTGGGAAACTTATCTTATGTGAAAACTAGTTGAAGTACAAGAGTATGATCAACAAATTATGAAATTGCAGACAGGAAAGGGAAATTATAAAGAACGACAAGGATTTTAATAACAAAACTAGCGAATTACAAGAAGAGGCGAGGAAACCCAAAGCAAAAATTAAGAGAATAACAATTTACGAGATAAATATTTGTGTATTTGTAAATACATGTATATTTTACTTAATTGTTTTTATTTGCAACCATTTGTCTCTCATTTGACCATGTTGAACTCAATATTAACTCTCTTCTGTACCGGCGACGTCTTTTTAAAGTTTATTCTGGCAACTATTAGACGGTATTTTCATCTTAGAAAGGACGTCTATCCATTTAAAGGCTACATACTATCTCAGTTAATCCTTTTAGTTACCATATATCATTCCTAATCTTCACAATATCGACTAAACGTAAAGAAGGCGTTACCGGGTTAATAGTCTCCTTTCCTCCACCGTTTCACCATCATTCTGCTAACCATCACTTCCATACTTCTTTCCCTTCCACTTTCTCTCTTTCCATCACTTCCATACCTCTTTCCCTTCCACTTTCTCTCTTTCCATCACTTCCATACCTCTTTCCCTTCCACTTTCTCTCTTTCCATCACTTCCATACCTCTTTCCTTCCACTTTCTCTCTTTCCCTCACCTTCCATACCTCTTTCCCTCCCACTTTCTCTCTTTCCATCACTTCCATACCTCTTTCCTTCCACTTTCTCTCTTTCCATCACTTTCATACCTCTTTCCTTCCACTTTCTCTCTTTCCATCACCTTCCATACCTCTTTCCTTCCACTTTCTCTTTCCATCACTTCCATACCTCTTTCCCTCCACTTTCTCTCTTTCCATCACTTCCATACCTCTTTCCTTCTACTTTCTCTCTTTCCCTCACCTTCCATACCTCTTTCCCTCCACTTTCTCTATTTCCATCACCTTCCATACCTCTTTCCTTCCACTTTCTCCCTTTCCCTCACCTTCCATACCTCTTTCCCTTCACTTTCACTCTCCCCCCCTTCTCTCCCCTCCCCCCCTCCCTCCCTCCCTCCCTCATCCGCCCCCCCCCCCCCCACTCCCTCATCCGCCCCCCCCCCCCTCCCTCCTCCCTCCTCCCCCTCCTTCCCTCCCTTCCCTTTCTTTCTGTTCCTCCATGTCGCCTGTGATTTATCGTAATACTTGGTCCATTCTTGCCCACATAACTGGCTACAAAGTGAGGTGGAACTTCAACATGCAAGTTGGGCTGAGATTTACAACCACCAGGCCATCTGTATCTGCATGGTCTAATATGTTGCGGTGTGTGTGTGTGTGTGTGTGTTTTATTTTATTATATATATATATATATATATATATATATATATACACATACATATGTATACTGTACTGTATATATATATAGATTATTTTGTTGTATTTTTTTTTGGGGTGGAGGGCGCATTTAGTTCATCGAGTGTCTATAGAGGAATTAACTACACTTTTTGTAATGAATAACTGAATATATTATAATTTGTCACTATTTTGTAATGTATTGTATTTTGAAGATAAACTATAATTGAATGCTATCCTGTGGTACTATGCCTTGAACATTGAAATTAAAATACAGATATAGAAATACAACGTGAAGAAAATATGTAAGCATGGATTTCCTTCTTTATTTTGTCCATATACACACACATAATTATTATATTATTAACTATAATTATTAATTTGACTTACTCTCTTTCCAGGTGAGTGTTGGATCCTGATTGGTTGTTGATGAGAGGCGGTGGTAAGTTCCAGATATGATAGATAATTTTTGGGATATATTCTTAAGGGGACCCAGACGGTATTGTGCAGCATGAATTACTGGTTGGACTCAATGGTTTAAGGAGGGGGTTTAGTTTGCTCTCTAAACCTCTTATCAAGCTTAAACAATCACCCCCAAGACCCCCATGACCCCCCTTCGATATATATTTGTACATATTTCGGTAGAAAAATTTCCGGGCCGAAGGCTGATTCCTCTTAAAATACAGGCTCGCTTTCGCTCGCCACGAAAGGTCTTAATATTGGCAAAGAAATGGGACAAAAGGTCTGAAAAACGCCAAACTAATGGGGCGAACGTCTTAAAATTTCAAAACTAATAGGGATAAACATGAGGGAGAAGGAGGTCCCGAAAAAACAAGTGCCTCCCCTTAATAATATTAATATTGTAAGCTAAGGAAGCATGTATTTGATGGTAATGATTAATTGTCTATAGCTGAGTGAGTTGCAACTTTATCATGTACCAATTCCAAAATAAGAAACAGAAACACAATTAAAGTCATAATGATAGAAAATATGTGGAAAGCCTAGGCAACAAATTTAACATGTTTATTATTATTATAAATATTATTATTAGTAGTAGTAATTTTTTTTTTTTTTTTTTTTAATAATCGGCATGAAGAGAAAGGAAACCTAATAAAATACATTACCTACTGTATAGTGATAGGCCCTCATTGCCAAGAGTACCTTGAAGGCCACCTCAATTGCCACACCATCACCAGCTCTACCTTTTAATGTATCTATCGGCTAGTATGAGCACACCCTCACTTTAGGAGTGTGGGCTCGTTTTTCGGGTCCCCCTTCTCCCTCATGTTTAGCCCCATTATTTTTAAGATGTTAAGACGTTTGGCCCATTAGCTTGTCGATGTTAAAGCATTTCGTCCTATTTCTATATCAATATCAAGACCTTTCGTGTCATTTAGGTGTCGATTTTTTTCTGGCGAGCGATAGCGAGCCTGTAATTTTAGAAGGAATCCGCCTTCGGCCGGGAAATTTGTCTACCGAAAAATGTACAAATTTATCTTGAAAGGGGGTCTAAGGGGTGTTATTTTAAGCTTGGTGGCCTAGCGAGGAAACTCAAAATATATATATATATAAATAAATACATGGAATAAAAGACGAGCACTACCCTCTTTACCATCACTACCACTAATAACTCTACTACAAGTTTTACCCAACCAAACAACCATTTTTACCACCAATATATAGCCTACTTCCTCATAGCAAACACACCATCGCCACTAACAATCATCAGGCCTTCTTTACCGCCAACACCATCATTTACGCTATACATCATGGAATAATTGACTTTGTATTATCACCACCACCATCTTCACCACAGCTACTTCATCACCACCACTACATCTCCATTATCACCAGCACCGCCACCACCACACACCCATTATCACCACACACTCATCATCACCACCACCACACCTCCATTATCACCACCAGCAACAGCACCACATCTCCATTATCACCACCACCATACCTCCATTATCACCACCCCCACCAACACCACACACTCATTATCACCACCACCACCACACACCCATCACCACCACCACCACACACCCATTATCAACACCACCACCAGCACCACACCTCCATCATCACCACCATCACCACAACTCCTTTACTACAACCCCCAACACCATTATCTCTGCTGTGCACCATGGAATAACTATAGTCTATACATTATAAGTAGGCTAACACTCTTGACTACTAACCTTTATAACTCAGAATCGACTAGAGTAATTGAGCTAATATATCTACCATTTGGAAGGTGTCAGCCAAGGAAAAGTTGTGGAAATATACAAGCCATTTGCTCCAGCCCTTTTTAAGTTACCGAGGTTAAGGGTTACATATTCTGGCCTACCTATATAGATGAACTATAACTTACCACCACCACCACTACCACACCTCCACCACCACCACACCTCCTTTACTCCACTTTCTCTCCACTACATTAACAACCTTTTTTTACTTCTACTACATTTATCACCGTTACCACATGTTCTACCACTGCTACCATCACACCACTAGCACCACCACTACCATACATAACTACCACCACACCTCCTTTGCTACCACTACCAACACCATGATCCTGCTACCTCCACCACCACAACTACCACCACACCTCGGATACTACCACTAGCAACACCATGAGCCTGCTACCTCCACCACCACTACTGCTACCATACATTACTACCACCACACCATCTTTACAACCATTACTAATACCATGATCCTGCTACCTCCACCACCTCTACCACTACCATACATTACTACCACCACCACGCCTCCTCTACTACCACTACCATATATTGCCACCACTACCACCTCTACCACTACTGCTACCACACATTATTACCACCACCACGCCTCCTTTACTACCACTATTTGTATACCAACACCATCAGCCTACTACCTCCTCCACCAACACCACCACAGTATAGTATCGTGATCACCTTCTCTCCCACGAATACAAATGCCCTCATCAGATGCTACCGTGCCAGAATGAGGGAAGGGAGTAGGCAGGAGGGATGGGGGGAGGGGAGGGGGGGGAGGGGGGGGGGGAGGAAACAAGGATATCACAATATTCTATGGGGAGCACCTACATCCATTCTTTGTATAGTTGCTGCCATTATTCGTCCTGTTTGTTGTCAATTACCTTATCATTAAACATAATATGTACCGATATCCTTCATTAAAAATGTGTAGTTTAAAGTTACAAGCGCTATTCTTTGACAGTCCCATGAGGTGTACTATTTATTTCACGTCGTAGGTATACCATTTGTTTTGTTTTGATACTATGCAATGTATAATTAACTCTTTCACGCTTATGGCGCGATTTTGAGCCTATTAGGGATACTTTACAGCCTTTGTTACCATCAGGGGTATTTAGAAAGCTTTAGTTTAGGTACTTCAACCTCTGCAGTTGTCTTTGAGTTAGCTGTGGGCAGAAAACTAATTTTGGGGAGGTAATTATAAGAGTGAGAGAACTCTATTTCTTATTGCTAACCTGGCAACCTCTGCGTCATAAAAGCGTGAAAGAGTTAAGATATTTGGCGAACTATTGATACTAGCAATGAATTGAGCCTTTATTTTAGCATGTGATCTGTTATAGATCGTACATAACACAACCTGAGGACTATACCATGGCGTAAATAAGCTAAAGGTGTGGCACTCTCCCTATGAAAGATTTTGGATATTCAAACCCCCTCCCCGCCCCCGCCACCACCTACTCCGCCTCCCCAATTTCATTTCCCTTCCTCGCTTCACACTGCCTGCTACCAATATTTTTTTTTTATAACCTTTTGTTTACACGTAATGGTTACTCTACCGTAAAATACGAACGTTTAGGTTTTCTTAGTATATATGTATACCGGTATATATACAGTATATATATATATTCTGTTTATTACAAGATGATCAAATGCATTTATCTTAAAAGACATTTCTTGGCATTTACATTAATAAGCTAAGTAGCAATATATATGAAAGTACTTCCCAATATACTTTTACCAAGTTTGCCATAATCCATACGTAATTGTTCAAATTAACATATTTTACACTAGACCTGGCAGTTTAATGAGTTGCAGGAACACAATTTGTCTATAATGTTAAATAATGCATGTTATGTAATAACGGTTTTGCTCCAAGAAGTCCATTCCAAATCAACCAATATAGACAGTTGGTAAAACAAGAACAAACAAATCAGTCATGGAATAAAAAGGCTGATTCCGCCGCTTTTCCCAATATTACCTTGGCTTCTTACCACACAGACCACCCACCGAATTACTTTTACTATCGGAGCCTCCGTCAACCAGATCAGATATTCCACCAGGTTTACCTCATAAGGTTTCAGTTTCTCTCAGCCATAAGTTATCCGATTTCTTCGAGAGGTTTATTCCAATTTTAATATAACTGTGTATCATAAATAAAATCATTAAAGCACGGTAAATCTAAGAAATACAAATAGTACTGATCATTCACCCAATCTTTTCATCAATTTGAAGGTAGTTTTCTAGTATATTATTTTGTATTTATTTATTTATATATTTTTGGTCTGTAATATTTACCCCGGTAGCCCTCACTCGGTCACCCCCCTTAATACCCACCTAACTGCCTTAATTTCCGTATTAATTCTACCTTATCGTTTCAGTATAGCTCCCTAAAAGTTCCATTATCTCCCATATACTCAAGGAACTGGAGTTCCCGAAAAGGGGCTCCAGTCCTGACGTTATTCTTGACTTACAGTGTGCTGGCTGAATAATCCAGTGAAGTCCTATTTTAACTAACTAACATACTGTATACTCGCCCCATATCACGTACCAAGGATCCCACGAACTTCACCCTTCATAATATATCCGTCCACTCACCCTAATTTGCATATCCCGTACATTTCACCCCATTCAATCACTGTCTCACAAGTCCTCCGTACTCATCTTATGGCACCTAAGTTCTACTCAAGACATTTTATTATCCCAATCTAGTGTTCAATTAGCCCACCTTTACTTGACTGCAGTTCACCCCTACTCCGGAATTTCTCTGCACCCTAACCCAATTACCTCCATAGTGCAACCATTAACCTCCTCCCAATTAACCTGTTAGCCTTTGACATCGATAGGGCCAATTGAGACTATTAATTACAATGCGATTGCCCTTCGCCCTCAAAAGGACCTTCTTCTTCTGAAGAAGAAATTTGTATATGGCATCTAAAGTACGATAAAATAAATATGATTCCACTACATCCTGTGTTAGACAATCACGCGGTGCAAGAGCCACCACAGTCGGTAATGGAAATCAGGCAGGTTCACATTGTTCATTTTGGCTCTGCGAACAGCATTTTTCTTAATGTACAATGTCGTAGAGGCAGTCGTTTAGGAGGAGTAGTGCGTCAAAGGTTCAGGAGACGACAAAATGCAGTGAAACGACCTACTTGGCATGTGTAGTGGAAATCTGGCAAGTTCACTTTGTTCAATTTGGCTCTGCGAACAACTTTGGTCTTAGTGTTCAATGTCATTGAGGCAGCCGTGTAGGAAAACTAAACTCTATTTTTTTCCAGCTGATCGTAAATTGAATCTTATTAGCTGATTTCTCGATACTTAATGGAAATATATGACACTACTATGGCTGTGTGTCGTATTAATGGCAAATTTTCATAATTAACATCATATTTCGCTACCAAATCTACCTTATAGCTGAGTAACCGAGATAGAAACATGACAATTTACCATCAACTGGCAAACAATAGACTATAGTGCATCAAAGGTTCCGTAACACCCCCTCCCTCTAGGAAAAAAAATATATAAGTAAATTTATACATCAATCAATAAATAAATCATTATCACCCCAACTATCACCATTGACCCCACCAATCACCCCAACCATCATTACCTTTAACGTCACAGAGACACAGAGGCCCTACTAATCCCCTCCTACTATAGCTATCATTAACCCAACCCAATCACTTACCATCCTCAAATCCACTAATCAACTCACCTAATCACCCCACCATAGCTAATACCTCAATTACTGAACTCGCTAATCATCGCCGCCAATCCTCCTCTTCTTTAATACCCGTATTATTGGCCCTATTAACGTGAGGCTGATGGACTGTTGAGGTTAAGGGGAGATGGGTCGTTTTTCGGGTCCCCTTTCTCCCTCGTGTTAAGTCCCAATTGTTTTGAGATTATAAGACGTTCGGCCCATTAGTTTGGCAATTTTAACACCTTTCGCCCCATTTCGTTGTCAATTTTAAGACCTTTCGTGCCATTTAGGTGTCGATTGTTTCCTGGCGAGCGAGAGTGAGCCTGAAATTTAATTTTTCTACCGAAAAATGTACAAATGTATCTTGAAGGGGGGTCTAGGGGGCGTTTTTCTAAGCTTGATGTAGGTCTAGAGAGAAAACCAAGAAATAAATGAATAAATGAATTTATAATAACAAATAAACAACAACAACCGGTCTGTCTCCCCTTAAGCACCCCACCTGATCACCCTAATAGTCTCTGCACCCAAACAACCTCACCATCATTACTTACGCCTCCAATCACCCCACTAGTATCCCACCCAATCATCCCCACTTATATTTTCCCCTTTAATCATCTCGCCCAATCACCTCACCATAATTATTTTCTCCTCTAATCACCTCACCCATTCACCTCGCTATCTTTATTTGCTCCTTTAATCACCTTACCCAATCATCCCCATCATCATTATTTTCTCCTAATCACTTTACCCAATCATCCCCATCATCATTATTTTCTCCTAATCACTTCACCCTATCATCATTATTTGCTTCTCTAATCACCTCACCCAATCACCTTATCATCATGATTTGCTCTTCTAGATCACCTCACCCAATCACCCCACCATCAATATTTGCTCATCTAGATCATCCCACCCAATCTTCCCCATCATTATTTGCCCCTCTCATCACCTCACCCAATCACCACACCAGCACCATTTTCCCTCTAATCAGCCCACAAGTCCCCCCCCCCCCACCCAATCATCCCCACCCTCATCATTTTCCCCTCTAATCACTCCACAAATCCCCTCGCCTAATCACCCCACCATCAATATTTTCCCTTCCAATCACCCCAAAAGCACCCTCACACAATCACCCCACCCCCCATCAATATTGTCCCCTCTAATCAGCCCACAAGTCCCCCCACCCAATCACCCCACCCTAATGTGAACGAGGGGGTCCGAGCCTGTGATGGGGGGCGGCAATCAAATTACCTCCGGGCAATGAGTCACCAATGGGGTCCTTAGGCAATAAATCTTGACCTTCTCCCCCTTCTGTGACCCCCTCTTTCTCTCTGTGACCCCCCTTGCTCTCCTGTTAGTCCTCTCTGACCCTGCGCCAGCCCCCCCCCTCTCTCTCTCTCTCTCTCTCTCTCTCTCACTCTCACTCTCACTCTCACTCACTCACTCACTCACTCACTCACTCACTCACTCACTCACTCACTCTCACTCTCTCTCTCTCTCTCTCTCTCTCGAGTAGCATTAAGGCCGGACCATCTAGTTTGGACCACAAGGTCTGTGTGATCTGAATCTCTGTGTAACTCTCTCTCTCTCACCCACACATGGCCATTCCTCGTCTTATACAGTCTGACCTTTGTGACCCAATTACCATATTTAATCCTCTTACGTGTGTTCTCGTTCCTTCTTAAGGGGGATCACTTGCCTTTTTTCTTTCTCTGGGTTGTATCCATTCGGTTCCATTCAGCCTACTGTTTTAAGACGTTTATCCCCATTCAGGTGTCGATGTATACCTGGCAAGCGATAGCGAGCCACCATATTTTGGATAATGAGTTAGACAGCTTGCTAAATTTGTACATTTTTCGATAGAAAAATGTCTCCGGCGAAGCCGGATTTCTCCATAAAATGCTGGCTTGCTATCGCTCGCCAGGAACAAAATCACACCTGGATGGAGATAACTATCTTAAAACAGTAAGCTGAATGGGGCAGAATGGATACAACCAAGAAAGATAAAAATGCAGGTCAAACCCCTTAAGCTACCTTTCATCGCTCCTCCTACCTTCTTGACCTGGACTGTTGTGTTGTCACTTTGTCAACCCAGATAACACTATAATCTATTTCACTCCAGCTGATGGTAAATTGTCACGTCTATATTTTGATTAATAAGCTATGACGAAAATGTTATAGCCAGATATACTGTTAATTGATAGCGTAATGCATAGTGCGCGGAATTTCGATGTGGGAGTATCCTGGGTTCGAGTCCTCGGAGTGCCCCATGTATTTGTTGATTTCATTAATTGAGTTTAGATGTGAAGTTGGTTGGTGGAAAAAGCATAATAATTATGTAATGCAGAAATGGAACAGTTTGGTATTATCTATTAATTGTCGCTAATTCAGTTGCCAAAGCATACATTATGCAGAGATTGACCAGTCTCGATTGTTTCTATTAAGGGGAAGTTTTTAGTGTGTTTCCTAGATTTCCATCAAGCTTGAAATTACACCCCCTTGACCCCCTTTCAAGATAAATTTGTACATTTTTCGGTAGAAAAATGTCCCGGCCGAAGGCCGATTCTTCTTAAATTACAGGCTCGCTATCGCTCGCCAGGAAAAAATCGACACCTAAATGGCACGAAAGGTCTTAAAAGTGACATAAATGGGGTGAAAGTTCTTGAAATCGTCAAACTGATGGGGCGAACATCTTAAAATCTCAATAGCAATGGGGCTAAACATGAGAGAGAAAGGGGTAAAGAAAAAAATCCCTCAAGTGGAGATCTCCCCTTAATTATCACTAAATCAGTTGCCAAAGGATACAATTTACCGTCTGTTGAAACAGAACCGACTATAGGAAGCACTTACCTGTGAGCGTGTTTATTGTTGGCCAAATTAGTTATGCATCATGTATTTCTTTACCCTATCACGTGTCTTATTGTCTGATGCACGTTTATTTTAAGGGGAGATGGGCCGCTTTTCTGGTCCCCCTTCTCCCTCGTGTTTAGCCCTATTATCTTTCAGATTTTAAGGCGTTCGGCCCATTAATTTGGCGATTTTAACACCTTTCACCACATTTCGTTGTCAATTTTAAGACCTTTCGTGCCATTTAAGTGTCGATTATATCCTAGCGAGCGATAGCGAGCCTGTAATTTTAAGAGAAATCGGCCTTCGGCCGGGAAATATTTCTACCGAAAAATGTATAAATTTATTTTAAAGGGGGTGTTTTTCTAAGCTTGATGGAGGTCTATCGAGGAAACTAAAAAACTAAATGAATAAATCAATTAATAGACCAAAACACCAGCCACTATCCCCTTAACCCTCTCCGACATATGACGCAATTTTGAGCCTATTAGGGATACTTTAAAGCCTTCATTACCATCACAGGTATTTACAAAACCTTTAGTTTAGTTACTTCAGCCTCTGCAGTTGTCTTTGAGTTAGCTGTGGGCAGAAAACTAATTTTGGAGAGGTAATTATAAGAGTGAGAGAACTCTATTTCTGATTGTTAATCTGGTAACCTCTGCGTCATATGAGTCTGAAGGGGTTAAGCACACTCAATAGCTATGATCTTGGATGTGTTAGGGATAAACTACACATTTTTGATAATTTAATTTGACTTTATATTGTCCTTGTCCCAATTTTGGTTTGTTTAGTTTGCAAGTTTTACATTTTAATGTACTGTATGCTATATATGAGGGAGATACCTCTTTCTTAGCCCAAACTGTTCACTTCTATAGCCCAAGGACCTCACTTTTAATCTTAGGCCTTCATTTCTAGCCCAAACTGTTCACTTCTATAGCCCAAGGACCTCACTTTTAGTCTTAGGCCTTCATTTCTAGCCCAAACTGTTCACTTCTATAGCCCAAAGACCTCACTTTTAATCTTAGGCCTTCATTTCTAGCCCAAACTTTACAATTCTGGCCGATCTTCTACTTTCTTGCCTAAGCTCCTCACTTCTAGCCAAGATCTGTATTTCTAGCCCAACCTCCTAACTAACCAAGGAGCTTTAATAATCTATAGTTGTATTAATTTCACCACAACACCAAACACCTCCAACGAAATATATGAAAGCATATATGTGATCCACCGGGATTCGAACCTGGGTTATCACACACGGATTTTTAAACACTCTAACCATTACACCACCCGGACGGTTAAAGGTTTATGCACACGCCTACCATGACTTATTATCCATTCTCGAATACTGGATATTAATCTAATCATGTTCATATTCCCAACCGCCCTATGGTAGCCTAATGTTTAAGAGGAGGTATTTAGTTTCTTACCTAGAACTCCATCAAGCTTAAAATTACACCCCCTAGACCCCATTTCAAGATAAATTTGTACATTTTTCGGTAGAAAAATATCCCAGCCAAAGGCCGGTTCCTCTCAAATTACAGGCTCGCTATCGCTCGCCAGGAAAAAATCAACACCTAAATGGCACGAAAGTTCTTAAAATTGACAGAAATGGGGCGAAAGTTCTTAAAATCGCCAAACTAAATTGGGCGAGCGTCTTAAAATCTAAAAAGCAATGGGGCTAAACACGAGAGAGAAAGGGGTCCAGAAAAAAATCCCTCGAGTGGAAATCTCCCCTTAAGTGAGAGGAATATTAAATTATAGCCTCTATTTCTCACTATCCACTTATAAAATATGTAGACCCAAACTCCTGACCTCTGACAGCTACTCCATACATCTTACCCCCAGTTCGACCCCTACCTGACCCTTGTTCGATCCCTACCTGACCCTTGTTCGATCCCTACCTGACCCTTGTTCGACCCCTACCTGACCCTTGTTCGACTCCTACCTGACCCTTGTTCGACTCCTACCTGACCCTTGTTCGACCCCTACCTGACCCATGTTCGACCCCTACCTGACCCTTGTTCGACCCCTACCTGACCCCTGTTCGACCCCTACCTGACCCTTGTTCGACCCCTAACTGACCCTAAACCAGCCATTCTTCTTGTTATCGATCTAACATGGCTCACCTTTGTCGTAACTCCTTCCTGCTGCCTTCACGGGACCAGATTTATGACTGTCTTTTTTTTTCTAGGACTGCCCTCGCCTGTATTGGGGAAAATATAGTCGATAGAGTTATCTAGCGTGAACATCTATTGAAGGGGAGATGGGCCGTTTTTTTTTCTCTTCTAGATCCCCTTCTCCCTCATGTTTAGCCCCATTTGTTTTTAGATGTTAAGATGTTTGCCCCATTAGTTTGTCGACTTCAAGACCTTTCGCCCCATTTCTTTGTCAATATTAAGACCTTTCATGCTATTTAGGCGTCGATTTTCTTCCTCGCGAACGATAGTGAGCTTGTAATTTTGGAAGAACCGGCCTTCGGCCAGGACATTTTTTCCACCAAAATTGTTTACAATATAATCTAGAAGGGGGATCTAATGAATGTTATTTTAAAGTTTGATGAAGGTCTGGGGAAGAAACTAAAGTATATTAAATATATGAAATAATGTACCAATAAATATACCCTTCCCCCTTAATGTTATGTGATGCTGTGATTATTCAAGATTGTCAACAATAACAGCTTGTGGGAAAAGGTGAATTCATATTGAAACTATATTTTTTAAGCAATTATATCATAATATGTTTACCTATATAACGGTACAACGGCATTCTTTTGTATATTTCAAGTGTATGCTGTTCACTAACTTGTGATATTATCTGTTATTATTATGAATACATTATATATGTATTTTCTTCTCAACGTATTAGGCACATAAGTAACAAGTTAACAAGTGTGTTTTTTTTTTTTTATTAATTTCACCCCAACACCAAACACCTCCAATTAAATTAATGAAAGCATATATATGATCCACCAGGATTCGAAAGCTCTTGTATTTCTGCAAAGCTTGGCTAATCGTGAACAAAAACGTGTATTGTGTGATAAGAGATAGGGCAAGGAACGTGAATGGCTGCGCTCTCAAGTGTGAAGCCATCAGCTGATTCTAGTGTAATATTGAAGAACTTTCTTTGCCTATATACCTCTTGTCTCGTAACATCTTTATGGAATAGACACTTAATGGTTATTGTTTGTATTAGTACTCGTATTGTCATTAAATGATTAATATTTTCCATGATTTGAGTGTTATGTTTTCCATTTTTTTAGTGAGTACAATCCATTTTATAAGCATATATTTAATTATGCAACAGTACTCAATCTCAATCTTACTTTTTCATCGTCAGCATCCTACTTAGTCAACGTCCCGCGCCGTGTTGTAGCTTCACCATTTTTTCCCCTTTACTTTATCCGTCATCCCCCGACTCCCCCTAAAAGATTCCCCACCAAAGTTTATCTCTCAACACGATTTATGGTGCATTATAAATTTCGGCCCCTGAAAGCGGAGGAACTTTGACGCGCAAGAATATGATTATCTCTGCCTTCGTTTTTAGAGAGGCCAGGGCGCTCCAAGGACTCTCTTGCTCTTTCTCGCTCTCGTTCTCTCTCTCTCTCTCTCTCTCTCTCTCGCTCTCGCTCTCGTTCTCTCTCTCTCTCGTTCTCTCTCTCTCTCTCTCTCTCTCTCTCTCTCTCTCTCTCTCTCTCTCTCTCTCTCTTTCTCTCTCTCTCTCTCTCCTCTCTCTCTCTCTCTCTCTCTCTCTCTCTCTCTCTCTCTCTCTCTCTCTCTCTCTCTCGCTCTCGCTCTCGCTCTCTCTCTCTCTCTCTCTCTCTCGGGGAGATTTTCACTTAAGAGTTTTTTGTTGTGGACCCCCTTCTCCCTCATGTTTCAACCCATTAGTGTTGATATTTTACGATGTTCACCCCATTATTCTGAGGATTTTAAGACCTTTCGCCCCATTTCTGTCAATAAGACATTTCGTGCCATTTAGGTATCGATTTTCTCCTGGCCAGCGAAAGCGAGCCTGTAACTTAGGAGGAACCGGCCTCTGGCCGGGAAATTTTTCTACCGAAAAATTTACAAATTTATCTCGAAGGAGGGTCTTAAGGGTATTTCTTATAAGTTTGATGGAGGTCTAGGGAGGAAACTAAACAAATATATGAATACATCAATTAATAGATCAAACAAACGGCCAGTCTCCCCATAAGCTTAATGGAGGTCTAGAGAGCAAACTAAAAACCTCCCCTTAATTTCTTATCTTAATATAATTTTTCATTCCGTCCCATGGCGCTCTTCTCCCCGGTCCTCTGCCCGGAAGATGTTGTCGGCGGGGGAGGGAACTGCATTCATCTTGATTTGCGTTTTTTAGGTGTCTCTTATCGCGTTGGGAATTAATCACGACGGGCTTTTTCTGAGGTGCTCTCTTCGTCTCGGGGTCTATCTGTTCTATTATTTGGTTCTGGCGCTCGTTTTCTTTGTTAGATTTTCTCGTTTTCTCTTGTCTTATTTTGTTTTAATCTCTCTCTCTCTCTCTCTCTCTCGCTCTCTCTCTCTCTCTCTTGTTCTCGCTCTCGCTCTCTCTCTCATTCTGTGCGCGTTTGTTCGTGGGATGTACTTTACGAGAGGAGAGAGAGAGAGAGAGAGAGAGAGAGAGAGAGAGAGAGAGATTGGCTGATTTATTCATGGGATGTATTCTCCGCAGCATTGTATACATCACTTTCATAAAATTGGATTGTGTATGATTCGGCACACTTCAGTACATTTCTGCATATTATTTCTGCGAGTCTTTAGTTTCGGCATTCTTATTATTATTTGTGTTTTGTATTACCAAGTATATTCAGATCTAATTTAACCCCTTCTGTACCGGCAATGTCCTTTTCATTTTATGCTGGCTCCTATTAGACGATTTTACTCAGTTTGAAAAGGGCCTCCAGCAATTAACAGGCTTGGAACTATCTCACTTAAGGGGGGTGACCTGTTTTTGTTCTGTCCTTTTCTATCTTTCTCTGGCTTGTATCCATTTGGCCCCATTCAGCCTACTGTTTTAAGACGTTTATCCCCATCCACGTGTCAATTTTTTACTGGTGAGCGGTAGCGAGCCAGCATATTTTTTATTTTTGTTTGACAGCAGGCTAAATTTGTACATTTTTTCGATAGAAAAATTTCTCCGGCGAAGCCGGATTTCTTCATATAATGCTGGCTCGCTATCGCTCGCCAGGAAGAAATCGACACCTAGATAGGGATAAACGTCTTAAAATAATTGGCTGAATGGGGCCGAATGGATACAAGCCAGAGAAAGAGAGAAAAGGACAGAAATAACAAAAAGCAGATCACCCCCCTTAACCCCTTTTACTACTTCTGATCCTTCTAAAGCTGCACACAATCGTCTAAATATAGCCATAGAATAGAATTAGAAAGACGTCGTCGGTACAGAAGGGGTTAAATATATATATACAGTATAGTGTGTTTGAATCATGGCGTTATTAAGGGGGGTCACCGGCTCTTTTGTTCTTTCTCTCCTTCTCTCTCTTTCCCTGGCTTGTATCCATTCGGCCCCATTCAGCCAACTGGTTTAAGACGTTTATCCCCATCCAGGTGTCGATATCTTCCTGGCGAGCGATAGCGAGCCAGCATTGTAAGGAGAAATCCGGCTTCGCCGGAGACATTTTTCTATCGAAAAATGTACAAATTTAGTTTGCTGTCAAAACAAAAATATACTGTATAATTATATGCTGGCTCGCTGCCGCTCGCCAGGAAAATATTAACACCTGGATGGGGGTAAACTTCTTAAAACAGTAGGCTGAATGGGGCCAAATGGATACAAGCCAAAGAGAGAGGGAGTGAAAGAAAAACAAAAGCGAGGTGGGCTCCCTTAAAATACACGGAAGTAAGGTTAAGATGTTCTCGTTGTCTCCGTTCAATTTATTCATCATTGTTACGCCGGCGTTTCCTGTTCATATATTTCCTGGGACCAACGAAGCAAGAAGTTCCTGTCGTATATTCATGTCTATTTTTATATTTTTGTTTGTGTGTTTATCTCACCTGAGGAATAATTCTTAAGGGGGGTCACCGTTTTTTTTTTTTTTTTTTCTTTCTCTCCTTTTCTCTCTTTCCCTGGCTTGTATCCACTCGGCCCCGTTCAGCCAACTGTTTTAAGACGTTTATCCCCATCCAGATGTCAATTTCTTCCTGGCGAGCGATAGCGAGCCAGTATTGGTATGGAGAAATCCGGCTTCGCCGGAGACATTTTTCTATCGAAAAATTTACAAATTTAGCTTGCTGTCAAAACAAAACTATATATATGCTGGCTCGCTACCGCTCGCCAGAAAAATATTGACACCTGGATGGGGGTAAACGTCTTAAAACAGTAGGCTGAATGGGGCCGAATGGATACAAGCCAAAGAGAGAGGGAGAGAAAGAGAACAAAATCGAGGTGGGGTCCCTTAAAACAATGCCAATGTTGCTATGAGTTTCCGTTATTATTTGCTGTGTTTCGGTCGTATTGTATGTCTCTTTAGCCTATTAACCCTTTCACTACCGGATAAGTATGTAGTTTTATTTCAGCTATATGTATACGACTTTATGCAGCTTAGGAAGGATCTGTGGTAGTTAAAAGAGTCAATTGAGATAGTTTGTAGCCTCTTAATTACTACACGTCCGTCCTAAGGTGAATACAATCGTCTAATCATTGGCAGAATATCATGAAAAGAGGAATCGGTACTGAAGGGGTTAAATATTTGTTGTTGTGTTGTAGCATACTTTATTCATTTTACTTAAGGGGAGGTTTCTAGTTTGTTTCCTACTCCTCCAGCAATCTTAAAATGTCACCCCCTTGACCCCCTTTCAAGATAAATTTGTAAATTTTTCGGTAGAAAAATGTCCCGGCCGAAGGCCGATTACTTTTAAATTACAGGCTCGCTATCGCTCGCCAGGATAAAATCGACACCTAAATCGCACGAAAGGTCTTAACATTGACAGAATGGGGCGGAAATTCTTAAAAATCACCAAACTAATGGGGCAAACATCTTAAAATCTCAAAAGCAATGGGGCTAGACATCAGGGAGAAAGGGGTCAAGAAAAAAGTCCCTCAAGTGGAAATCTCCCCTTAAAGAATATTTCTGAAATGATGTTGCCGTTACTGTTAGTGCACGCTTCTTGTTGCATAGTGCATCACTGAGATATGTACTATTATGTTACCTCCACCAACCGACTTTACTCCTAAACTCAATTAATGAAATCAACAAATACATGTGGCAGTCCAGGGATTCGAACCTAGGATGCTCACACCGAAATTCAGTGCATTTATCCATTGCGCTACGAAGACAGTTAAAGAATGGTGGACAAGCCTATACGATTTATTATGCAGTTTCGAATCCTGCATATCAATCTAAGCATGTACACAATTCCTGTTTTACATATTCGTTTCTGATATTTGATTTACATTTATTTGTATTTCTTATTTTTACGTTTCAACTTCTCAGACAACCACATTAGTAATACAACGTAATGCGTAGTATCCTCAACAATGATGAATTGTTCAATATGTATATTTTAACATCTTCGGTGTTTTATATTTTGTTCAAGAATTTTGTTTTCTTGTGTCTTGTCAATTAATATTTGAAATCTTCGTCTGAGACTCTCTGGTTTGTTATGTATCTCGTTATTCCTCTTGTCATTTATTTTTGTCTTAAGGGGACAGTGGCTGTTTGTTTGGTCTATTAATTCATATATTTATATATTTGTTTAGTTTCCTCCCAAGACCTCCAACAAGCTTAGAAAAACACCCCCTAGACCCCCCCCCCCCTCCCCTTTAAGATAGATTTGTAAATTTTTCGGTAGAAAAATATTCCGGCCAAAGGCCGATTCCTCCTAAAATTACAGGCTCGCTATCGCTCGCCAGGAACAAAATCGACACCTAAATGGCACGAAGGGTCCTAATATTGAAAAATACATGGGGTGAAAGGTCATAAAATACCCGAACTAAAGAAACCACCGTCATAAAATTCAATATTAGTGGGGCTAAACATTAGGGAGAAGGTGGTCCAAAAAAGCAGGTCACCCCCCTTAAGTTATCTTCCTCTAGTCCTCGTATGTTATCCCCTAAAGGTTTCTGTATTAGTCAATCTACATCATTCTCGTGTCGATATATCCACCATTCATCATCTTGTATCTTTGGTTCCATTATTCTCATCTCTTTCTTTACTTGTATGCTTTAGTCACCATGTACGGTCGCGCTAATAAGTCATGTCCCAGCTGTCATTACGTTTGGCTTGCTCTGTGCTGTATTAATGTCTGTCAGATGTTGAATAGGGTGGGTAATTGTAGGAACATGTTTATATAATTTCACTCGATATGAAGAAATGAAGCTTAGATATTGCTGATACCAATTATTGATCAAAACATACTTGGTGCCGAGATATCACTTATTAGCTCGATTGTACTATGACTTCTGTTTGCATTCCTCCCGTTTATTTTGGTTCAAGGGCTTTGCATTTATCTCGTCGATTTATTTATTCAATACTAAGATGTTTTCACAGCTATTGTTCTGTAGGATAATTGTGTTTTAATAATTACCATTGCATATTATTGTAACCATTCATGTTCTTCTGTCTTGATAGCATAATGGTTAGTGCGCGAAATTTCGATGTGAGTATCCTAGCTTCGAATCCATGGAGTACCACATGTATACATTAGTGTCATTGATGTCATTAATTAGGGTTATTTGTGAGTTAATTGGTGGGTTGGTGATAATACTGAAATTATCTCGCAGCTGCAATATTGTTTGTTTGCAATTAGACTTGCTCGTGTTCTTTCTCGTCCCTTTGTCCTTGTTGGTGGCAGTTAAACCGGTATCACACGAAGGCTTTTTCCCTCAACATTTATCCTCAACACTGGTCTGGCAGCTTATGAGGTCAACATTTATAATATTTCTGTCATCCAACTTGATCTACCATCAGTCTAGTTAACGGTACCAGTGCAAAATATTCCAGAAATGTTGCCAGACAAATGTTGATCATCGAATGTTGACTATAAAAGCTCTCGTGTGATACCGGCTTTAGATTATTACCAGAGTTGCGATAGACTTTATTCGTTCCAACCATGTTCGGCTCTATTGTAGTTGTTCTCTATTATACGTTGGTATCCTCTTCTTCCTCTTTTCCTACACTACTGCCTACTTCAGAATATTACGTCCATGTTTTTTATTTTTTATTTTATTATTATTATCTTGTTATTTGTATTTATCTTATACATCTATTTGTTATTGAATAGATGTTTCCTTCCATATACAGACAGTATAATGGCGGTGTCACACAAGCGATTTTTCCGTCAATTTTTACGGGCAATTGTTGTTTGACAGCTTCAACATACAAGTTTCATAAGAATTAAACTAGCTAACATTATCTAACTTCAACCTAGTTTCCGAATCCAATGCAAACATATCCCTAAATATCACCAGAAAAAACTTGCTCATGGAAAATTGACGGGAAAAGCGCTCGTGTGACAGGGGCTTAAGGGGAGGTTTTTAGTGTGTTTCCTAGACTTCCATCAAACCTGAAATTACACCCCCTTGACCCCCTTTCAAGATAAATTTGTACATTTTTCGGTAGAAAAATGTCCTGGCCGAAGGCCGATTCCTCTTAAATTGCAGGCTCGCTATCGCTCGCCAGGAAAAAATCGACACCTAAATGGGATGAAAGGTCTTAAAAGTGACATAAATTGGGTGAAAGTTCTTAAAATCGCCAAACTAATGGGGCGAACGTCTTAAAATCTCAAAAGCAATGGGGCTAAACATGAGGGAGAAGGGGCCCCCCCCCCTTCTAAAGAAAAACAAATCCCTTAAGTGGAAATCTCCCCTTAAAGCAACAACAAAAAGTCCCAGCCACACTTAAACCAAAAGATGCCTAATATAATATACACAGTGTAAAAAGTATGATGTTTAAAGTGTATTGTCTATTTTACTTCTATTTGTAACACTTTATCTTATATTCCAAGGCATTAAGGAGCCCACCTCGCTTTTTTTTTTTTTTTTTCTCTTGCTCTTCCTCTCTCTTTGGCTTATGTATCCATTCGGCACCGTTCAGCCTACTGTTTTAAGACGTTTACCCCCATCCAGGTGTCAATAATTTCCTTGCGAGCGGTAGCGAGACAGCATATATATATATATATTTTTGTTTTGACAGCAAGCTAAATTTGTACATTTTTCGATAGAAAAAATTCTCCGGCGAAGCCGGATTTCTCCATACAATGCTGGCTCGCTATCGCTCGCCAGGAAGAAATCGGCACCTGGATGGGGATAAACGTCTTAAAACAGTTGGCTGAACGGGGCCGAATGGATACAAGCCAGGGAAAGAGAGAAAAGGAGTGAAAGATAAAAAAAAAAAAAAACGGTGACCCCCCTTAACTTACACGCACACTCTGCAAGCTGGAGAGATGAATTGTTATGTGAGAAATACTTGTGAGGGAAATGTGAAGAGGGTGTGAGATGGAGGAGGAAGAGGAGGAGGAGGAGGAGGGGGAAGAGGAAGAGGAGGAGGAGGAAGAAGAAGAGGAGGAGGAGGAGGAGGGGGAAGAGGAAGAGGAGGAGGAGGAAGAAGAAGAAGAGGAGGAGGAGGAGGAAGAGGAAGGAAGTATGGCTGAGGAAAAGATGTAAGAGATGAGAGAGGTGTCGATATTTTCCTGGCGAGCGGTATCGAGCCAGCATATTTAAAACAAATGTTTTGACAGCAGGCTAAATTTGTAAATTTTTCGATAGAAAAATGTCTTGGGCGAAGCCGGATATCTCCATGCAATGCTGGGTAGCTATTGCTCGCCAGGAAGAAATCGACACCTGGATGGGGATAAACGTCTTAAAACAGTAGACTGAATGGGACCGAATGGATATGCGCCAGAGAAAGAGAGAAAAGGAGAGAAAACAGCAGGACACCCCCCCCCCCCCCCTTAACATCGTCATCATAATTACCCCTACCAAACCCCTCCTCCACCATCACCTCTCCCTAAAAGAAAATATATGCAGAAGCAAAATCCGATGTAAGAAACAGGAATACTAAAGTCAGAAGTGAAAAACTACAGAAAGACAAATATGAACTGGCTGAGCATATTATGAAAAAACTCCAAAAACAATTAAGGTTTAAGGGGGCCCACCTCGTTTTTTTCTTCTCTCCCTCTCTCTTTGGCTTGTATCCAATCGTCCTACTGTTTTAAGACTTTTACCCCCATCCAGGTGTCAATATTTTCCTGGCGAGCGGTAACGAGCCAGCATATATATATATATTTTTGTTTTGACAGCAAGCTAAATTTGTAAATTTTTCAATAGAAAAATTTCTCCGGCAAAGCCGGATTTCTCCATACAATGCTAGCTCGCTATCGCTCGCCAGGAATAAATAGACACCCTGATGGGGATAAACGTCTTAAAACAGTTGGCTGAATGGGGTCGAATGGATACAAGCCAGGGAAAGAGAGAAAAGGAGAGAAAGATAAAAAAAAAAAAAAACAGTGACTCCCCCGAAATAAAAATACAAAAAAACTGAAATCCCAATATATAGAGTGTGAGTAGATGAGGGTGGAGGGAGATATTTGTAGATAAGAGTGAGGAGATGGAGCCGGGAGGTAGATATAAACTAGATAGATAGTCATTCTTAGGGAGACCTCCAACACTGACTTTTTAGGCACCATGTTGAACACCTTGTACTGTGCTCTAGCCTAATTCCTGTTAGTATAATTACCATTTGTTGGGTTTTTACATCAAGTACAACAGATCGAAGTCATAAGAACGGTCCAAAAGTTGTATTCCAATCTGCCTTTATCCATTCTATTTTCGTTTCTTGATGAATATGACAATACCGATTTTTCAAACTGGGCAACATTTGTATAATATAGCCTGATATGGTTATTAAAAACAACAGTAAATTGAAAGTTAATCAAAGTTGAAATTAAGAAAATAGGACGGGACTTTTGAACTTGGCTTTGTAGGATATAGTTAAAAGCTTAGGTGTACAGAATGGCCTCTATTATAAAGTTGGTTCTCTCACGATAGAAGTGTCTGAGTAGGCGTGGGGGAACTAGTCGGAGAGCCTTGATAAGACTAGGGGACAAGGAAGTAGCGAAGCCTAAGTTTAAGAGAGAGAGAGAGAGAGAGAGAGAGTTGGAGTGAAAGTGAGAGTGAAGTCAATGCATAGCAAGGAATAAGTAAAGGTAAGAGACACCAAAGATTAAAAGCAAAGGAGAGTAAATTACACACGAGAGAGAGAGAGAGAGAGAGAGAGAGAGAGAGAGAGAGAGAGAGAGCGAGAGAGAGAGAGAGAGAGAGAGAGAGAGAGAGAGAGAGATATTATATCTAAACTGTTCTCACCAATTAATCTGAAGGAAAGTAGATACAGGATGAACAGCGCAGGAAATCTGTAATATTTGTATCCAGTATATTTACTTGTTATAGGGATACGTATTAATCAAATTATATACCAGGAGGACGTTTCATATCGCCTCATAGTTCATGTATGTATGTATGTATATACTCAGGCACATACCCCATTGCCGGGGTTGGCCGACTCGAGACAGAGAGCCCGAACAAAAACATGGAATCGTTCAGGGAATATTAAAGGCAACTCTACAATCACTGGTAGTAGTATAAATACTAGTAAAGGATCCTAACACACTACTGTAGTATTCTAAATGTTCCTTGAATTATATTTCAAGAGTCAGTTATTTCTCTCTAACAATGTTCACTGCCTCAGGTTCATTATAGAGGAGTCTACAATCACGCTCAAAACTCGTGTACCCCCTTTACAAATTCAACTTTATTTTCCTTCCGTGATATAATTATAACATATGTATAGCATAAACATGAACAAAGCTTGAATGTCAAGACTGTAATGAAGGAAGATTGAAACAGACTTTCCTAAGGGGAGATGGGGTGGGTTTTTTTTTTTGGGGGGGGTCTATTAATTCACGTGTTCCTTTATTTCTTAGTTTCTTCGCTAGACCTCCACCAAGCTAAGAAAAACACCCCCTAGACCCCCCTTCAAGATCAATTTGTAAATTTTTGGGTAGAAAAATGTTCCGGCCGAAGGCCGGTTCCTCTTAAAATGGCAGGCTCGCTATCGCTCGCCAGGAAAAAATCGACACCTTAATGACACGAAAGTTCTTAACATTGAGAATGAAATGGGGCGAAAGATGTTAAAATCGCCAAACTAATGGGCCGAACGTGTAATAACCTCAGAACAAACGGAACTTAACACAGGGAGAAAGTGAATCAGAAAAACGACCCATCTCACCTTAAGGTATAGGACTGGCAAGGCATAGGAAGAAAACCAAGATTATGTTTAATCATCTTGTGCAACCCCAACAAATAAAGATAAAAGATGAAGCGATAGAAGCAGTTGAAGAATACATAAACCTAGGCCAGTTTATATAGGCAAACACAGATCACTCTAGAGAAATCAAGTGGAGGATAGGCATGGGGAGGAATGTAAACAAAGCTCTATTATATAAAGCAAACTAACCTTTCATTAAAAACGAAAGTATACAACCAATGTGTCCTCCCTGTACTATTTTATGGATGAGAAACTTGGAGTATTATAAAGTGTCTAGAACGTAAACTTAGGAGGGCCCAAAGAGGAAAGGAGAGGATAATGTTAGGCATAACTTGGAGAGACGAAAAGCGAGACTCTTGGATAAGAGATCAAACAAACGTAGAAGATATTTTCAGTACTATAATAAAGAGGAAATGGTCCCGGGCAGGTCATATAGTCAGAGGAGATGATTATAGATGGACAACTAGAGCAACTGAATGGTAACCTAGAGATAGAGCTAGAGGAAGGGGTAGACAGAGAACCAGATGGAGGGATGAGATCCGAAAATGTGCTGGGGTTGGATGGAACAGGTTAAGGGGGGTCACCAGCTTTTTTTATCATTCTCTCCTTTTCTCTCTTTCCCTGGCTTTTATCCATTCGGCCCCATTCAGCCAACTGTTTTAAGACGTTTATCCCCATCTAAGTGTCGATTTCTTCCTGGCGAGCGATAGCGAGCCAGCGTTGTATAGAGAAATCCGGATTCGCCGGAGACATTTTTCTATCGAAAAATTTACAAATTTAGCTTGCTGTCAAAACAAAAAATATATATGCTGGCTCGCTACCGCTCGCCAGGAAAATATTGACACCTGGATGGGGGTAAACGTGTTAAAACAGTAGGCTGAATATGGCCGAATGGATACAAGCCAAAGAGAGAGGGAGAGAAAGATAAAAAAATAGCGAGGTGGGCTCCCTTAACATCTGACCGGTAAGAGTGGAAACGTTTGGGAGAGGCCTTAACTAACTCAGGTTAATGACGATGGTGATGATAGGCTGTTTATCGTATATGCTATAGTCTATTCGCTGTAAGTAGGCGAGCAATCATGACCTCAAACCTCTGTAACTCAAAAACGACTAGTGTAATCGAGCTAATATTTCTACCATTTGGGAAGAGCCAGCCAAGGAATAGATGTGGAAATGTACAGCCAATTTGCTTTAGCCCTTTTTGAGTTACAGAGGATAGAGGTGATGATTTTTCGCCTACTTACAGCGAATAGACTATAGTAACATAGCAAATTATTATATGGTGATAGGAAACGTAACTGTCTCGGGCTACTTGTATGGAGTCTTTTGTGCCTAAATTCAATATAAGGTAAACAAAGATGTAACCCGAAGGAGTAAAGGTACATAGCGTGTTCCGTGGTACCTGTGCTAGACCTCATTAAGAAAACTTAACTCTGAAGTTGAGAAGAGGGACTTAGGAGGCCCTGTGACAAATTTTAGGGAGGCTGAGAGAGAGAGAGAGAGAAGAGAGAAGAGAGAAGAGAGAGAGAGAGAGAATGAGAGAGAGAGAGAGAGAGGAGAGAGAGAGAATGAGAGAGAGAGAGAGAGAGAGAGAGAGAGAGAGAGAGAGAGAGAGAGAGAGAGAGAGAGAGAGAGAGAGAGAGAGAGAGAGAGAGAGAGAGAGAGAGAGAGAGTTTAAAGGAATGGTGTGACTCTAGGTGGAAAAGATTAAACCGAGAAAAGGCGAGAGAGAGAGAAACATGAGAGGGATGTGAGGAGAGAACAGAGGACGAGAAAGAATGACTGTAAAATAAAGAACGGATGGAATACCTATGGAACATAATTACAGGAAACTAGAATTGTGAAGATGACAAGACGAAAGAATATTAAGCCAGATATCAAGAAACGGGAAATGCGGAGGCGATACGAAGAGGGGAACGGGAAAGTGGGAGGAGTTGAACATTGAGCAAAGGGATTGAGTAGAGAGGAGATGATAAAGAACCAATGTATAACCGTGAACAAAATGTGATGCATAACGGGAAAAATGGAAAAATTAAAGATGATGAGGGAGAGTAGACAGATAAAAAGGAAGTAGAGGGATCAAGCACGGAGCAGAACGAAGAAATTAGAGGAATGTGAAAAGGCGTACGAAAGAACAGTGAAAGTAACTTAAAAGAGAAGATAAAGTAGAATTTTTGGTATGGGAAAGCTGAAGAACACCAGTTATCTAACAAAACCCAGATGGGAATGCAATATCAATGTCTTATATAGATATTTATATTTATATACAGTATATGCTATATACTGCATATATATATATACAGTATATATATATGTATACCGGTATATATATATATATATATATATATATATATATATATATATATATATATATATATGGGTGTGTGTGTGTGAAAGAAACAAACATGCAAGTAATTCGATAAAAAAACATTGAGATAATAGCAAAGGGATAAATTGTGAATACGAATGACGTGTATAAGTTCTTAACTAAGATCCCTATTTACTGTACAATATGTATATTTGCAGAAGATGTACAAGGGGATGAATGGTAATATAACTATTTAGCCTTATGGCAGATTATAGAACACTTTTGAACGAAACAATAAGAAAAGGAAAGGAGAGCAGTTTGAAGAAAAGGGGCGGCTCGGTATATGATGGACGGCAATAGTAAAGAATAAGAAACAGTGTGAGGGTTATACAAAGGCATAAAGGGAAGAATATTGGGGGTAGCTTCTTGTGAATGCTGCAGTGGCTGAGAAATGGAGAGATAACATTGGAAGAGGTAAAGGAAGACTTAGAAGAAACAAAAACATCTTTATTAATACAATATATTCTTAGTTAATGTTGAGAAGGTAAGAATAATAGAGAATCAAAGACAATTCACGCCCTGAAAGCGCTTCCTGGTACTGCAGTATATTGCAGGAACGGTTGAAAAATTATGTTTAATAAGAAGCATTAAAGGAATACGGGGAAATATAAAACACATTGCTGAAAAGGAAAAGAAAGAACATTGAGTAACTTAATAACAGATTTAAGGAATTGAAGCAAATCGAAAAGAGGAAGAATGAGGATGAGTATTTTTAAGGGGAGGTATTTAGCTTCTTCCCTAGAACGCCATCAAGCTTAAAATTACACCCCCTAGACCCTTTTCAAGATAAATTTGTACATTTTTCGGTAGAAAAATGTCCCGGCCGAAGGCCGGTTCCTCTCAAATTACAGGCTCGCTATCGCTCGCCAGGAAAAAATCGACACCTAAATGGCACGAAAGTTCTTAAAATTGACAGAAATGGGGCGAAAGTTCTTAAAATCGCCAAACTAAAGGGGGCGAGCGTCTTAAAATCTAAAAAAGCAATGGGGCTAAACATGAGAGAGAAAGGGGTTGAGAAAAAAATCCCTCAAGTGTCAATCTCCCCTTAAGTAAATATATAAACAATAATATTAGTGATATAGAATCATATATAACGCGGCCAAATATTATAACATGTAGTTTGGGCTGTAGAACGAAGGTCACAGAGACATAACTGAAATATAATACAAAGCTATAAAACAATAAAGACTAAGAACAGAGAGGAAAGGTAGACAAAGCCAAAACTGAAACCGAGCCCCAAAAGAGAGAGAGAGAGTGAGATAGTGAGTAAAAGAGAGAGAGAGAGAGTGAGAGTGTGAGAGAGAAAGAGAGTGAGAGTGTGAGAGAGAAAGAGAGTGAAAGAGAGTAAGTGTGTGAGAGAGAGAGAGAGAGAGAGAGAGCCAGCCAGCCAGCCAGCCAGCCAGCCAGCCAGCCAGCCAGCCAGCCAGCCAGCGAGAGAGAGAGAGAGAAAAAGAGAGTGAGTAGTGGTCGAGATATTTGAGACGTTGCTGCACTTCCCACCACTGGCAAAGAACGATAGTGTACCAAAGAAAAGTTAGAAAGTTTATAATTGGAGCTCGCATTTATTGTTGTCGTCACTATAATAAAAGCTAAAAATAAGAGATTTATTGAGAACATTTCAAAGGTGGCGGAGTTTTAGTTGATTGGAAAAGAAAATTACGTCGGCTATTTTTAATGATATATTATATCATTACTAATAATGATTATTTTATCTACCATAATTATTTTAAGCAGCTTAGGCAGAGATTTTAGAAATTAAGGAATTTACAAAATATTTGAATACACTTTTTTATTATACGACAAATTTATATTTTACTGTGATTAAATACAAAGTCATGCAACTAGGGAGCAACCTGTATAAAACAATAATGTGAAATCTGTCCTTTAGTCTTCTCTCTTTATTATATCAGTAATATTAGTGTTATTGACAGTTTGCTTAGTATTACTGGTGTTCCTTTGTGACCATTATATTATTATTTTTATATATATTTGTTTTCAATGTTGTTCTATATACTGTATAATATTGCTATGGTCAAAATATTGCATGTAGAACCTATTTATTCATGAATGTTAGAAATTGTCACCTGTTGAAATAACTTTTGAAACAACAACAACAACAACAACTTTTGAAAAGTTGACAGAATGACTATAAACACCATATGAGGAGGAGCACTTTATTGACAACTATAAACACCATATGAGGAGGAGCACTTTATTGACAACTATAAACACCATATGAGGAGGAGCACTTTTATTGACAACTATAAACCATACGAATATAAACACCATATGAGGAGGAGCACTTTTATTGACAACTATAAACCATACGAATATAAACACCATATGAGGAGGAGCACTTTTATTGACAACTATAAACACCATATGAGGAGGAGGAGCACTTTTATTGACAACTATAAACCATACGAATATAAACACCATATGAGGAGGAGCACTTTTATTGACAACTATAAACACCATATGAGGAGGAGCACTTTTATTGACAACTATAAACCATACGAGGAGGAGCACTTATTGACAACTATAAACACCATATGAGGAGGAGCACTATTGACAACTATAAACACATATGAGGAGGAGCACTTATTGCCAACTATAATGAGGAGGTTTTAACTATAAACACCATCTGAGGAGGAGCACTTTATTGACAACGTTTCGCAGATAGCTTCTTCAGGTCACTAAAGAAGCTACCTGCGAAACATTGTCAATAGAGTGCTCCTCCCCATATGGTGTATATATTCAAACTGTCCCCTCCTTCATCGTGTCCTTTATCCATAATGTCATCTTAGGATAACTGTAATACTATAGGGAGCCATCAACACTGAAACGTTTACATTTCCAACAATCGTCTTGCATTTGCTAACATAATATATAGGCGTTGTAACTGAAAGTCATAGAATACAAGAATATACAGAAGCACTATGAATTTGTGTAAGCCGTTTAATCAAATAGCTTTATTATTATGTTTATTATTATTATTATTATTAGTAGTAGTAGTAGTGGTATTATTATTATTATTATTATTATTATTATTATTATTATTATTATTATTGCTATGATCATTATGAATGTAGCTTCTCTCGGACCACTCAATTTAGTTTAGAAAGGACCTCTTGAATTCCCATCTCGAATTACCACCAAACGAGCCTAAGCAAGTCACAGCAGAAATGATCAGGTATGCAGGTTATTTGGCATACACATACAAGTTAGCATGCAGTAATTATGCATGGGTAGCATGAGAACAAAAAAGTAAACAAAAATTACCCCTTCTGTACCGATACTTTTTATATTTTATCTTTGCTACATTTACACAATGTTATCAAGCTTAGGAAGGACAGATACTAATTAAAAGGCTACACACTTTCTTATTTAATCCTTTTAGCTACCGTATATCCTTCCTGAGCTTACTAAAATCGTCTAAATGGTCCCGAAGTCAAATATAGAAGACGTCGCTGGTACAGAAGGGGTCAAGGCCAAGGGCAATGTATAATATGACAGGGAAATAGTCGTAAATAGGAAATACTTATAGGAACGAAAGGGTGTAGAATGCAGAATTGGGCAAACTAACAATTGCGAAAAAGACAAGAAAAGTTAAAACGGCATATAAAATGAAAAACAACGTAGCAAAGATCATATTAGGTATTTGAAATATACGGGTATTAAAGCAAAATCAGAAACATATAATATACTCTAGGAGTCTAGGTCATATGAAAAACAGGTCACAGAAAAAGCACCACAAAACCATACTAAATGCTCAAATATACTCCGCACCTACTAAACAGATCTCTTACGAGATCCTCAAGATTGTTTTCCGTGTTGCCAATAATAAAAGATAACGCAAAATAACGGCACAGGGAATTTCGCGATCCGTTATTCATAATTAAAACTGTTTGGCCAGATTCATTGTTCACCTTACTTTCACAAATTGTTAGTTATGGATGGGTGGGATCTCCGTGGTGGGTGAAGAATAGATACATGGGGTTTATGGAATTAGGTATTATGCGATTTGGCTATTGAGTATTGATCAACAGGTTTGATTTGTAAGCTATCCCTCTCGCTGTTGCTGTTGTTCTTGTTCCCCAAGCTGCCTGCCCGAACAGCCCCAAGGCCCCGAGCAATTCCAAGGCCATAACCGAGTGCCCCCAGAGAACCCTCACTACCGACCACAATAAAGCCTGGGTGACCGAAGCCACTCCATGGCGGGGAGCTGAGGAGGGTGCGGAAACGCCCGGGAAACCAAAGCCCCACCCATGGCCCTGTGCCCCTCAGTAATTATGAAGAGAAAGTTGAGGGCCATAGGAAAAATGTGACGCTTTGGCTTCCAATCTTGGTAAATTGGGAGGTCAATCCACGGAAGAGACACTTGAGATCTGGAAAATATATAAGTAAAAGGAACAGTTACAGTAAGCTATGGGTATGGCAGAGATCACTCAGTTCTCACTCTGCTAGACCAGCCCATCACCACATGACTAGAACCCATTCCTCTCGGCATCAGCTAGGAAAGGCCCTAGAAAACCGCCTTTGGCGGGGGGATAGCTCCCCTATTTAGGGGTTGGGCACCCGTCCCCTCTCGCTGTTGCTCGCTCTAGCTCTCTCTCTCTCTCTCTCTCTCTCTCTCTCTCTCTCTCTCTCTCTCTCTCTCTCTCTCTCTCTCTCTCTCTCTCTCATCTCTCTCTTCTCTCTCTCGCTCTCTCTTTTCTCTCTCTCTCTCTCTCTTCTCCTCTCTCTCTTCTCTCTCTCTCTCTCTCTCTCTCTCTCTCTCTCTCTCTCTATCTCTCTCTCTCTCTCTCTCTCTCTCCTCTCTCTCTCTCACTCTCGCTCTCTCTCTCCTCTCTCCTCTCTCTCTCTCTCTCTCTCGCTCTCTCGCTCGCTCTCGCTCTCGCTCTCTCTATATATATATATTGTATATATGTCCCTCGCTCTGTGTACATTTTACACACATATGCTACACACACACACACACGTACACACACACACACACACTACTCTCACTCACTCACTCTCACACACGTACACACACACACACACACACGTACTCATACACACACACACACGTACACACACACATACACACACGTCTATTTTTCCACTTATAAATCACACCTCAGTCAGTAATCTTTTTATATCGCACTTAACCACCACGAACTCTATTTGTATTTACAATTGAATCATACGTGCATCTCGAATCATGACTTTATCAAAACATTTTCTATCCAGTCATGAGAAAAGTCGCTCGTGCCTCATGTTCCCAGCTCTCTAGTACGCTTTCTGTTAAGGGGGCTCACCGGCGTTTTTTATCTTTCTCTCCTTTTCTCTCTTTCTCTGGCTTGTATCCATTCGGCCCCATTCAGCCAACTGTTTTAAGACGTTTATCCCTATCCAAGTGTTGATTTCTTCATGGCGAACGATAGCGAGCCAGCATTGTATGGAGAAATCCGGCTTCGCCGGAGAAATTTTTCTATCGAAAAATGTACAAATTTAGCTTGCTGTCAAAACAAATATTAATATATGCTGGCTCGCTATCGCTCGCCAGGAAAATATTGACACCTGGATGGGGTAAACGTCTTAAAACAGTAGGCTGAATGGGGCCGAATGGATAAAAGACAAAGAGAGAGGGAGAGAAAGAGAAGAAAAAAAAAGCGAGGTGGGCTCCCTTAAACTATTATTTGACGTTTATATATTATATTTAATTTCAATGTTGTTGTTTTTAACTTTGTGTGTGGTTTTATTCTGGCTAGATCATGTCCGGGGTCACCCAGCTTTTGTTATCGTTCGCTCCTTTTCTCTCTTTCCCTGGCTTGTATCCATTCGGCCCCATTCAGCCTACTCTTTTAAGGTGTTTATCCCCATCCAGGTGTCGATATCTTCCTGGCGAGCGAAAGCAAGCCAGCATTGTATTGAGAAATCCGGCTTTGCCGGAGAAATTTTTCTATCGAAAAATTTACAAATTTAGCTTCCTGTCAAAACAAAAATATATATATGCTGGCTCGCTACCGCTCGCCAAGAAAATATTGACACCTGGATTGGGGTAAACGTCTTAAAACAGTAGGCTGAATGGGGCCGAATGGATATAAGCCAAAGAGAGAGGGAGATAATGAGAACAAAAGCGAGGTGGGATCCCTTAATCAACATATGTTTAAGTTCACATGTTAGTATGTACAATATCTGTCAGCCCTCCTTGTTTGGCGTGGCTTGTATGAGAGTGCTATGATCTACTTTATAGATATGTTTATCAATTGCTTCAGACGAAAGAGTGACTACTACTGTAAAAGGAAGTTTGGTCAAAAGTTTGCAAAGCCGCTAAGTTAAGCATAGTACTATGACCTAAGTAGGTTGACGAGAATGAGCATCTCTCTCTCTCTCTCTCTCTCTCTATATATAAATATATATATATATCTATATATATAATTATATATATTAATTTATATATATATATATATATATATATATATATATATATATATACAGGGTGTTTCATAAATACTTCAGAATGAATAGACCTAGCAATAATAAATATACTTTACTATGTGACGGTTTTGGAAATTTTTCATATTTACCGGGATATTACACATTTTAGTTTAAATAGGAAAGTCTAGGGGATGAACACAATCAGTAGATTAACATCACCTCAATTGCTTTATTTTGTCATAAATGTTTGAACATCCATGTATTTTAGAGTATTTACAATAGGTGCTCGATCAATTTGCTTCATGGGCTCGAATACTGTATGAATGAAGCTTCACAAATTGAAGGTAATGTGAGAAGGTGAGAGAAAGAAGGATGTACTGGCAGTCTTAAGTAAGTACCAGACATGGAGCCATACACCTCTGCTGAGTACACAGACATGTTACTTACTTTAGGTGCAGCTGGAGGAAATGCAGCTGAAGCAGTAAGGATGTACGGTGAACAATATCCCAACCGGAGGCAACCATCTCGGCCTACTTTCCTCAGCGTAGAAAGACGACTACGGAATATGGCTCACTGAATCCACGTGCAGTAGACCGAGGAAGGCCCCATGATGAGCAACTACTCGATGCAGAAGAGGATATCCTTGATGCCATCGCAGATGAGCCATCTACAAGCACACGTCGACTTGGTGCACGATTTGGTGTGGCTCTTGCATCAGTATGGAGGATTGTAAACAGACATGGCCTGTACCCATATCATCACTAGCTCATCCATGCTCTGACAGAACGTGATTATCACCAACGAGTGGATTTCTGTCGGTGGCTCCTTACTCAAGAGAGGGAGAACAACGGTTTTATTGCAGAGGTTTTGTTTAGTGATGAGGCAAATTTCACAAGAAATGGCATGTTGAACCTACATAATACACATACATGAGGAGCAGAAAATCCACATGCAACAACAACGAGGGGACATCAGGAACGCTTTTCGATTAATGTTTGGGTCGGTATTCTTGGTGACCATGTAATCGGACTTTTTATGTTACCACAACGACTTACAGGCAATGTGTACACCAGATTTCTTCAGGATAACTTACCCATACTACTTGAAGATGTGCCTCTCAGAACACGTAGACAAATGTGGTTCATGCAGGTTGGGGCTCCAGCTCACTTTGCACGAGGTACGAGGGATTTCCTTAATGTTATGTACCCTGATAAGTGGATAGGCCATGGTGGTCCCATCGCCTGGCCACCTAGATCACCGGACCTAACTCCACTTGACTTTTATCTTTGGGGACACTTGAAGAGCAGGGTGTATGCTACACAAATCAACACCCGTCAGCAACTGTGGCACCGAGTTCAAGAGGCATGCAGAGAAGTAAGAAACACACCAGGGATATTTGAAAGAGTGCGACAGTCTCTTATGCGCCGAGCCCAAGCCTGTATCAACGAGGGTGGGAAAAACTTCGAGCAACTATTGTAAATACTGTAAAATACATTGATGTTCAAACATTTATGACAAAATAAAGTAATTGAGGTGATGGTAATCTACTGATCGTTTTCATCCCCTAGACTTTCCTATTTAAACTAAAATGTGTAATATCCCGGTAAATATGAGAAATTTCCAAAACCGTTACATAGTAAAGTATATTTATTATTGCTAGGTCTATTCATTCTGAAATTTATGAAAGGTATTTATGAAACACCCTGTATATATATATGTATGTATATATATACAGTATATGCACACACCCGTAACAGAAAGTGTTCCTCCAGAATATCTCGCTATATGTGTCGTATTTTCTTATGCTCAAATATTTCTTAGTGTTCCAAGTTTTTTCCGGAGAGTTAAATTGGTGAGAAGCCTCTGAAGCAATATTACCGGAAACCTGACTCAATATACTAAGGTGTGTTTTATGGCTCATATTGCAGCGTGTGGTGGGAATATTTCAACATTATTTTGTTTTGAAGTCGAAGTATACATTGCAATTTTATATATATATATATATATATATATATATATATATATATATATATATATATATATATATATATACCGGTATATATATATATATATATATATATATATATATATATATATATATATATATATATATATATATATATATACCTGTATATATACAGTATATATATATACAGTACATTAATTACATTATGTTTTTTGATAGATGGAAATAATTTTGTTTGACTTCATTTGCAGCTATATAACTTACTTTGTTTACCAACTACCAACAAAGACAATACAAATGAGAGGTGCATGGACATTGATTACTTTTGTTATTTCCCGTGAGAGGTGGTAATAAATCTTGTGCCCTTGTCCCAACTCAGCACCATCTATCCTAGCCCGCCTCCTCTATCAGATTATCTACCTGCTTGCCACTCATCTAGACCATTTCTTTATAGTCTGTATAGCCTTGTTGTACCTTGTGTTTGTATCTGAAGCTACCTTTATACTGTATGTCTAAATAGGGGGTGTAAACTTAAATTGTTAGTATAATTTCGTAGTATAAATTGATATGGTCGATTAATTTGATTGAGTTGATACAGATAATATAATTTTGCTTATTATATGACTGTCCATATTGTTTGAAGCCTGGTTACAATCTGAAATATTGCAGTACATGAAGACGTCAAGATAAACACCCTCGTTGCACTGATCCTTCTATTCATATCGAAGAAACCATATATATATATATATATATATATATATATATATATATATATATATATATATATATATATATATATATATATATATATATCGTATATATATATATGTATAAAGAGAGAGAGAGAGAGATTGTTTTTTTGTTCTCCACCTACATATCCATTCTTCCATTCATCCATCCATCCTTCCATCCATCCATCAGTCCAGCTTATTTTTCTCCACCTACATATCCATCCATCCATCCTTCCTTCCATCCATCAGTCCAGCTTTTTTTCCTTCACTTACCTATCCATCCTTCCATCCATCCATCAGTCCAGCTTATTTTTCTCCACCTACGTATCCATCTATCCATCCTTCCATCCATCAGTCCAGTTTTTCTTTCTCCACCTACATTTCCATCCTTCCATCCATCCATCAGTCCAGCTTATTTTTCTCCACCTACATATCCATCCATCCATCCTTCCATCCACCAGTCAAGTTTTTCTTTCTCCACCTACATATCCATCCATCCATCCATCCATCTAGCCTGTACTCGGCCCACTTAATCAATCTCTCCCCAAAACAGGACAAAGACATATCTCCTACTATATAAAGGATTCTTACTTGCTTCACCTGTTTATCCATCTATCCTTTCTCCTATCCTTCCTATCCTTCCCTGCATCTACCCATATTTTATCTACAGTATATCCATCCCTTCAACAATCAATCCAACTTTCTGTCTCTATCTATCCTTGGTTCTAACTCTCTATGGTTTAGTTCACCTAGCCATCCTTCTATCCATCCTGCTCTATATTTACTATCACATATCCATCCATCCAGCATTCCTTCTACCACCTACCTATTTTTTCATTCACCTAATCATCTTTCCATTCACCTACCCATCCACCCATTCATTAGTTTAACTTTGTCTCCTCATATCTATCTTACTCTCTGTCTATTCATCCATTTGTTTTCCTCTTCCTACCAATCTCTCCATTTGTCTATCCATCCGTTTATCCATCTATCCATAAGTTCACCTTCTCTTCCTATTCCTACCTATCTTACTGTCTGTCTATCCATCCATCTATACATCAGTCAAGTGTTTCATCTTCTTATCAATCGTTCCATTTGTCTATCTATCTATCAATCCATCGGCTTTTCTTCCTACCCCTACCTATCTTTCCACTAGCTTATACATCACTTTTATCCATCCACCCATCCACCCATCCATCCATCAGTCCAACTTTTCTTCCTTGGCTTACCTATCCCTCCCTGGGTCCCTCTATCCCGGGTCCCTGCCCACTTAATCACTCTCCCCGGCAGGCTGGACAAAGAGATGCCTCTGATATAAATGATCCTTACACACAACACTGGTTCGCCTCCTATACCTCCCCTCCAAGCCTCATCCTACGCTTACTCTTCTTCTTCTTCTTCTTATTTTTCTTCTTCATCATCATCATCTTCATCATCAATGTCATTATTAGTGCCATTATCTTCATTTTCCTTACACACCACACTGGTTCGCCTCCTATACCTCCCCTCCACGCCTCATCCTACTCTGACTCCTTCTTCATCATCAATGTCATTATTAGTACCATTATCATCATCTTCCTTACACACAACACTGATTCACCGCCTACCTCCCCTCCACGCCTCATCGTTCTCTTCTTCTTCTTCTTCTTCTTCTTTTTCTTAGTTTTATTTTTTATTTTTGATCACATGTCCATTATATTTGCTTTGCTTTTGTGACCCAAAGGGCATAATTACAATTATATTTTATTTTAAGATCACATGCTTTATATTAATATGACCGTAAGAACCGAGTTTATGAAACTTTTATAAGTATTTACATCATTATCATCTGTCAAGACTTTTCCAATCTCCTTTGCCTATCCTGTTATTTCCCTATTTTACCTATCCTGTTATTTGTCTATCCTGCTATGTATTTGTTGATTTAATTAATTGAGTTTCGATGTGAAGTTGGTTGGTGTAAAACACATAATAATTCCACCATATTGCATACTCCAAACCATCTCTTGTCTCTCCCTCTCTCTCTCTTTTTTCCCTGTTTGCTGCATCTATTTACAGTTCTCACTCTTTACCCCGCGTCTGTCCCTTCTCGTATGCTAAGCCTCATTCTACTCACTTGCTCTCCATTGTTATTTTCTCTCTCTTTAATTCACCTTTTCCTCATCCAACGTCAACTCCTTCTCCTCATCCAAGACACATCTAGCCACTCCCTCATTATTATTTTTTGTTTCCATTTCGTCACGTTGCCTCCTCCAATCATTGTTTGTTCTTTCTCTCCCTGTCCTTTTGCTTGTACAGTATATTCTTATTCTTAGTCGCGAGCCGTGTCTTGATAGCGTAATGCATAAGTGCGCGGAATTTCGGTGTGAGTGTCCTAGGTTCGAGTCCTTGGAGTGCCACATGTATTTGTTGATTTCATTAATTGATAGATAGATAGCTAGCTAGATTAATTAAGCTTAGAAGTGAAGTTGGTTGGTGAAAAAATATAATAGTCAGTAGAAAGTTCCTATTTGGTAGAAAAATTAGCTCGATTACTCTAGCCCTTTTTTCGAGTTACGAGGTTAGAGGTTACGATTTCTTCCCAACCTAGAATGAACAGACTATAATTTCTCGTACCACACTTGCATAACCACCAACCATAATTATTTCATCTGCGATTGCTAGAGGTCCTTCCTAAGCTATATATAATCGTCAAGTGTTAAGGGGGGAGGGTTGGTTTTTTTGGTTCCCTTCTGCCTCATGTTTAGCCCCATTAGTTTTGAGATATTAAGACGTGCGGTCCATTAGTTTTGCGATTTTAAGACGTTTCGCCCCATTTCTTTGTTAATATTTAGACCTTTCGTGAAATTTAGGTGTAATTTTTTTTCCTGGCGAGCGATAGCGATCCTGTAATATAGTAGTAACCAACCGGAACATTTTTATATCGAAAAAGGTACAAATTTATCTTGAATTTTTGTTTGTGTGTTTGTTTTTGTTTTTTTATTAAGCTTGGTGGAGGTCTAGGGAGGAAACTAGAACAAAAATGCAAATAAATACGCCCATTTCCCCTTAACAAAAATATATACAGAAAGACACAAAATCCCCCACTTATTTCTATTCTCAAACATTCATTCATAATACAAGAACCCCATTGGTTCAACCAGCATATCTTTTGTGGCGAGATAGATTGCCTTGTTTCGCAGCACCCAACCACAGAATCGTTCGACTCTCTCTCTCCCGTTTCAGTATTATTTTGGCGAGTGAAGGAATGTAAATTTTCGCCCATCTTCCAAAGCGTTTTCGCCTGATTGGATTTTTCGCGCTCCCGGCCCCCCCCCCCCCCCCCCAATCCTTCCGGAAAATCTTCATCGGTCGGGGGCTATTTTCCTCACCGACTCGCAAATTCCTTTTCCGGCAATTTGATTTCTGTTTATATTCTCTGGATGACGGGCGTTCGATTTCTTATTTCTTTTTATTTCTCCGGCGCGGACCCTTGAGACTAAAGGGGAGATTTCCACTTGAGGGACTTTTTTCTTGACCCCTTTCTCCCTCATGTCTAGCCCCATTGCTTTTGAGATGTTAAGACGTTCGCCCCATTAGTTTGGCGATTTTAAGAACCCTCGCCCCATCTCTGTCAATTTTAAGACCATTCGTGCCACTTAGGTGTCGATTTTTTCCTGGCGAGCGATATCGAGCCTGTAATTTAAGGGGAATCGGCCTTCGGCCGGGAGATTTTTCTACCGAAAAATGTACACATTTATCTTGAAAGGGGGTCTAGGGGGAGTAATTTTAAGCTTGATGGAAGTCTTAGGCATCAACTAAAAATCTCCCCTTAACCCCTTTGGTACCGCGGCGTCTTTTTCCTTTTATTCTAGCTATATTTAGACGATTTTATGCAGGTTAAGAAGGTACGTTTGTGTTGGTAAAAAGGGTGAAGAGAGATAGTTCGAAGCCTGTTAATTGTTGAAGGCCCTATTTAAGCTGAATTAAGTCGTCGAATAGTAGCCAGAACAAATCTAAAAGTGCGGCACCGGTACAGAAGGGGTTAAGGGGGGATGGTTCACTTTTTGGGCGATCTTTGCATATATTCATTATTTCTCTAGTTTCCTCCCTAGACCTCCATTAAATTTAAAACAACATCCATTAGATCCCCCTTCTAGATTAATTTGTACATTTTTCGGTAGAAAAATTTCCCGGCCGAAGGCCGGTTCTTCCAACATTACAGGCTCACTATCGTTCGCCAGGGAAAAAATCGACACCTAAATACCAAGAAAGGTCTAAATATTGACGACGAAATGGGGTGAAAGGTCTTAAAATCGACTAACTAATGGGGCAAACATCTTAACATCTGAAAACTAATGGGGATAAACATGGGGGAGAAGGGGGGCCAGAAAAACGGACCCTTGAGACTTGAGGGACGAAACAGTTTTCTTGTTTGGTATGAGAGTTTGGAAAGTAATATAATGTCATCTTGGTTTGGCAATACCTCTTGGATCTCTAATATGGCGATCTTAACTTTGTCTACGAGTGGACACACACACACACACACACACACACACACACACACACACACACACACACACACACACACACACACACACACACACATATTATATATACCGGTATATATATATATATATATATATATATATATATATATATATAATAGGAAAAGTGGGGATTGGGCCTGAGTAAATAGATATATACCGGTAGGTAGGTAGATAGATAGATATATACATGCTTATGACTCTACCTTTCACTATTCAACTAGTTTTCCACAACTACCCACCATGCAATTACTCCAAAACTCAGGTGATGAGGCCATAACACACCCATCTTCTGATTTATCAACTATTTCCCATTGGGACAGAGACAATCTTGTTACTTGCAATGCTTCCAAAATCCAGTTTCTCTATCTGTTTAATCGTCACAATCTTCCATACGACTATCCCAGACTATTCAACAATACAAAAAATCAACCCCTCATCTTCTCTTAAGGGGGTCACCGTTTTTTTTTTTTTTTTTTGTTATCTTTCTCTCCTTGGCTCTCTTTCCCTGGCTTGTATTCATTCGGCCCCATTCAGCCAACTGTTTTATGACGTTTATCCCCATCCAGGTGTCGATTTCGTCCTGTCGAGCGATAGCGAGCCAGCATTGTATGGAGAAATCCGGCTTCACCGGAGACAATTTTTCTATCGAAAAATGTACAAATTTGTCTTGCTGTCAAAACAAAAATATATATATACTGGCTCGCTACCACTCGCCTGGAAAATATTGAGATCTGGATGGGGGTAAATGTCTTAAAGCAGTAGGCTGAATGGGGCCGAATGGATACAAGCCAAAGAGAGAGGGAGAGAAAGAGAAAACAAGCGAGGTGGGCTCCCTTAATATTCTAGGTGTAAGCATTTCGCCTTATCAACTCACCTCCTCTTATCAACTCTCTCTCTTTACACGCCGCAATGTTGCATCTCTCTCTCTCTCTCTCTCTCTCTCTCTCTCTCTCTCTCTCTCTCTCTCTCTCTCTCTCTCTCTCTCTCTCTCTCTCTCTCTCTCTTTCTCTTTCTCTTCTACCGCTATTACAATAATCAGAGTTTTCCGAGCTTTGTCAGTGTATCCCTCCTCCTTTACGGAGAGTAGGGGCACTCGACTTTCAACACATTCCTCTCTGGAATGCTCTTTCTCAATCTGTCTTTCCCTCATCCTATGACTTAAACTTCTTCAAGCAGTATGTATATATATATATATATATATATATATATATATATATTATGAACATGCGTGTGTGTGTGTTTATTAAATTATTACATTTTCCATTCATCCACGTAACTATTATATTTACATATGGAACATGGTGTAGTAGCTGTAGTCTCGTGTGCTCGGCCAGTTTCACTTATTATCTGTATTATTGTTGCATTATATTTTAGTTAGCATGCTTTTGTTACTACCCTTTCTCGATTAGCCACAATAGTATCTACTCGAGTGCAACAATAGGTACAGTAGTCGTATTCTCCTCAACTGGTCCTCCTGTCATCCCCCCCCCCCCCCCCACTCCCTCTCCCCGCTCAATACTAAGGGTCTGGAGTGGGATTGAGAGCAGCTTGACTGGAGAGGGGCACTTCACCCACCAAGATTAGGGCCTTTTTTTCTGAGGGAGAGAGCGGGTGAGTTTGGGGATGGGAGATTGGTTTAGTGAAGGAGTGAGTTGGTGGGAGTATGGAGGGAGTTTAAGAGTGGTTTATTGGTATGGGAATAATGGTATGTATAGAGTATATATATATATATATTAAGAATGCGTATATATTAATAGGGGAAGGGGGAATACGTACACTGAGGGAGCATACAGAACAGAATTGTAGTGACTGTGGGTTTTCTGGTGGTATGAAAAATAGGAGAGATGTATTTATTACGAATTATGTTCTATATGTTGGAGTAAATGAGTATGAGTGCACCTGAAAGCTACTTGTTGCACAACATGATTAGTAACTTTTGTTAAGGAAGAGGCTATCAACCCTTCTGGATTATTAAGCCAGCGCACTGTAAGTCAAGAATAGCGTCAGGACTGGAACCCAATTTCGAGACCTTCAGTCCCTTGTAACAGGCGTATGTTACACATGTGGGAATGGTGTTACCAATAGTATATAGATCGAAGATAAAAAAAACGAGTGTTCATTTTTGGTAAAGGACTAAATACCATTCAGTTTAAAAAAAGATCTCCATTTGTTTCTGCTTATTTCGTTTATGAAGTTCTAGGGAACCACTGTAGTAAAGTGTATTATTATGGCTATTAGAGTAGGCCTACTGCCGGGAGAGCAAACAAATAAATCGAAATGTTAGGGCAAATATTTTAAGTGCAGTTTGGGAGTATAAAGCCGGTGTCACACGAGCGATTTTTCCATCAATTTTTACGAGCAATTGTAGTGTGAAAGTTTTAACATTTCAGTTAGCCTATATCAGAATTCATCCATCTTATGTGATCCAAATTCAGTCTAGTTTCTGAATGCAATGCGAAAAAGCCTCAACATATTACGAAAACAAACTTGCTCATCGAAAATTGACGGAAAAGCGCTCGTGTGACACCGCCTTAAGGAAAGGAGAATGGGAATTGCCGAGTGATATATTAGTATGAGAGTAAAGGTATATTGATTTGCCCCTTGAGACTTCTGACGCGTTTTGGCAGTTTATTGTGGCTATCATTAGACGAGTTTATTAAGATTAGGAAGGGTATATGGAAGTCAGAGGGTTAATTGAGACAGTATTAACCATTTTCATTCCCACAGATCCTTCCTAAGCTGTATAAAATTGTCTAGTGATAAGCAGAAGAAACTCAAAACGCGTCATGATCCTCAAGGGGTTAAACATTGGCTCGATATATTGGGGAGACGGAAAACAGGTACGGTCGTGCTAATAAGTCATGTCCCAGCTGGCATTACGTTTGGCTTGTTCTGTGCTGTATTAATGTCTGTCAGATGTTGAATAGGGTGGGAGAGTGTAGGAACATGCTTTTATATTTCACTCGATATGAAGAAATGAAGCTTAGATATTGCTGATACCAATTATTGATCAAAACATATATGGTGCCGAGACAACAGTTATTAGCGCGATTGTACACAAGAGAGGGGAACTTTAGAAAGGCTTAGTGGCTTATTCGTGAGGGGAGAAGGCAAGAGAGAGGTGTTTGAGGAATTGATTTAGTTAGTAAAGATTGACCCTTTAAAGTTCCGGTTACGTGTATCTTCCCTGTTATCTGGCTATTAATAGACGGTTTTATGCAGATTAGGAAGGGTATACGAAAGTCTGAGGGTTAATTGAAACAGCCTTTTCCTTTATAATTCCCACAGCTTGATAGGGTCTCATTCCTTTATTTATGTTATATTTCAGCTTCATTCTGTTCTCTTTTTTAATTATTATGTTTTGTTTTCTTCCTTGTTAATTGCCCCTTGATTGTATATATTTGTCTCCATTCTGCGTTTCATCACCCCTCTAACTTCTCTCCCAGCTTTTTGTATTTACCATACACCCTTGCTCTCTCTGGTTTCATTCTATATTGACCCTGACTTGTTTCATTTTTATATATAGTTCTTTTCTATAAACACAAAATTCCGACTGCCACTCTTTCTGCAAGTGTTTATATATTTGTTTATGTGTTTGGTTCTTTGCTGACATGTTGATATGTTAATATATGTTAATATACAGTATGTATATACGGTATATACAGTATATATGTATATATACTTTGAATTGTGCATGCCCATAATATCAATAGTTACCCAATGATTTTTACGTACTGTATATTATTTTGATATATAGGTTACTTACAAAAACCTGCAAGCGTATCTATTCACACACATACCAATCAATGAAGAGATATATTTTGTATCATTATCCATTCTACCATGTACTAAACTTATATAAATTTGTACTATTGGTGCACATACATTAAGATATCATTAAGCTATTGTCGTTCTATATGTTCAGCCTATATCTGTAATTCTAAATATACCATGTATTATTATTATTATTATTATTATTATTAGCAGTAGTAGGAGTTGTAGTGGGAGTAGTATAATTACAAACAATTCATACTGTCGCATACATGCACTTATAACAAATCTGTAATTCATTAATTTATTCAAGTACATTGGGGTTTGTATTTGATATTAATGTTAAAGATCGGGGTGTTACTTATTCATGCACATGTGGTTGTTGCTTTCCATGTATGTATTTATGCATTCATATATCGCATACTGATAAGCAGAGAGCTAGAGAAAAATATGTATAATGTGACTAAAAAAAACTCTGAAACCAAAGGGGTGTCTTAAGGGGAGACTGGCCGTTTGTTTGGTCTATTAAATCATTTATTCATATATATTTTTTTTTAGTTTCCTCCCTAGACCTCCATCAAGCTTAGAAAAACACCCCCTAGACCCCCATCAAGATAAATGTGTAAATTTTTCGGTAGAAAAATGTCCCTGCCGAAGGCCGATTCCTCATAAATGTGCAGGCTTACTATCGCTCGCCAGGAAATAATTGACACCTAAATGGCACGAAAGGTATTAAAATTGACAACGAAATGGGGCGAAACATGTTAAAATCGCCAAACTAATGGGCCGAACGTCTTATCATCTCAAAACTAGTGGGGCTAAACATTAGGGAGAAGGGGGTCCAGAAAAACGGTCTTCCTCCCCTTAACAGGTGTGACATGCAGCACACAACAGGTAGACAGAACCCAGACAGTCCCCAGAGGCCCCCCCCTGACACAAACCTCCTCCTCCACAAATACTGGACATTGTGAAGGAAAACAATCGGGAGAGATGAGGAAAGAGAGGCGAAAGAATTTGATGGTGTAATGGTTTGAGTGTTGAAGATTTGTATGTGGTAGCCCAGGTTCGAATCCCGGGTGGATCATATGTTTTCATAAAATGTCATTGGGAGGTGTTTGGTGTTGGGAGTGAGATGCATAAATTAGATTATTATAGACAAGTTGAAGGATATATCAGAACAGTCATATTTTATGAAGATGATAGAGAGTAGCGTTATAAAATGAAATAGGGGTTAGAAAGAAAGTGGAAAGGATTTGCCATATACTGTATTTATATATATATATATATATATATATATATATATATATATGCGAAACATTGACGAGGCATGTATGAAACATTCAAATGCACTAGACAACAGGGCAAAACATGGGAGAAACATAAAAAAGAAAAACTGAAGCAAGCAATTCAGTAAAATAGAAATGAAAAATAAGAATATATGCATTGGTTGACATAATATAATATATGCATTGGTTGACATAATATAATAATAGTGTGGAATATCCTAAGTGACGTATTATAAGATAAATGTCAATAAATAAAGCATATTCAACAATCGTAAAATGAAAGAAAAGATATGTACATTGTCAGTGTGAGCACATAACACATATTCTGATCTATAAATAAATATGACACTGATTGCAGGAGTCCCTTTTATACATTTGCATTTTTCATCATCTCACATAATTTACACAAAGAATGGCAATAAATGTAAAAAAACATGAAAAAGAACATCTCAATTAAGAGGATGGCCCAAGAATGGTTTAGATATACGTAGAGTTTAGTTATGTGGTAAATACGTACGGTGGCGCTAATAAGTCATGTTGCATCTGTCATTACGTTTGGCTCGCTCTGTGCTGTATTATTGTCTGTCAGATGTTGAATAGGGTGGGTAAGTGTAGGAACATGGTTGTATAGCTCACTCAAAAAGAAGAAATCACGTGTAAATATTGCTGATGCCAATTATTGATCAAAAAGAAAAAATCATGTGTAAATATTGCTGATACCAATAATTATTGATCAAAACATAATGGGTGCCGAGACATCACTTATTAGGCCGACTGTACAACAAATAACAATAAAGAGGGGGTCGGAAAAGAACAAAATCCCACAACAAGTTTACGATAAAAGTTGTTGATATTTCAATTAGGGAGGAGGTACGTGCTCACTTAGGGCAGGGGTGAGGGGTCTTTGTTATTGTGGACTGGTCGGAGAGAGGGGAAGGTAAGGGGATACAGGGGAACAGAGAGAGAGGAATAGGGAAGTAAGGAGAGAGTGAGAGTGAGAGAGAGCGAGAGTGAGAGTGAACGAGGGGGAGAGAGAGAGTGTGTGTGAGAGAGAGAGAGAGTGAGAGTGAGAGTTCATTCGATACACAAATCTCGCCCTCCCAATGAAGTGATCCAGGATTAAACACAACTGGTATTCCAGTCACTACAAATATACTGCTGTAGTAAAAGGAAAGTAGAGAGAGAGAGTGAGAGTGAGAGTGAGAGTGGGTGAGTTAATTCGATACACAAATGACGCCCTCCCAATGAAGTGATCCAGGCTTAAACACTGCTGGTATTCCAATCACTACAAATATACTGCTGTACTAAGAGGAAAGTAGATAGCTGAGAGAGAGAGAGAGAGAGAGAGAGAGAGAGAGAGAGAGAGAGAGAGAGAGAGAGAGAGAGAGAGAGAGAGAGAGAGAGAGAGAGAGAGAGAGAGAGAGAGAGAGAGAGAGAGAGGAGAGAGAGAGAGAGAGAGAGAGAGAGAGAGAGAGAGAGAGAGAGAGAGAGAGAGAGAGAGAGAGAGAGAGAGAGAGAGAGAGAGAGAGAGAGAGAGAGAGAGAGAGAGAGAGAGAGAGAGAGAGAGAGAGGATTCGTTGAGACCATTTAATACACAAAATACAATAACTACTGTATATAACTGCCAATAATTTGCTCTACATAAACACTAGCATAGTCTATCATTAGTAGTTTTAGGCCAGAAATCTTGACCCCAAGCCTCTATAACTAATAGAGGGCTAGAGCAATAATTAGGCTGTATCTTCCACACCTAATCCCTGGCTGACTCGTCCCAGACGGTAGAAATATTAACTCGATTTTTTGTTAATTGAAATTAGAGGTCAAGATGTTTGGCCTAATTGTAAAGAATAGACCATAGTGATGTATGATCTTTATATTATATATGCTCGAGTCTCCAATGTCTCTGATTGTATTGCAAATATAGACAATAGACCATAGTGATGTATGATCTTTATATTATATATGCTCGAGTCTCCAATGTCTCTGATTGTATTGCAAATATAGACAATAGACCATAGTGATGTATGATCATTATATTATATATGCTCGAGTCTCCAATGTCTCTGATTGTATTGCAAATATAGACAATAGACCATAGTGATGTATGATCTTTATATTATATATGCTCGAGTCTCCAATGTCTCTGATTGTATTGCAAATATAGACAATAGACCATAGTGATGTATGATCTTTATATTATATATGCTCGAGTCTCCAATGTCTCTGATTGTATTGCAAATATAGACAATAGACCATAGTGATGTATGATCTTTATATTATATATGCTCGAGTCTCCAATGTCTCTGATTGTATTGCAAATATAGACAATAGACCATAGTGATGTATGATCTTTATATTATATATATGCTCGAGTCTCCAATGTCTCTGATTGTATTGCAAATATAGACAATAGACCATAGTGATGTATGATCTTTATATTATATATGCTCGAGTCTCCAATGTCTCTGATTGTATTGCAAATATAGACAATAGACCATAGTGATGTATGATCTTTATATTATATATGCTCGAGTCTCCAATGTCTCTGATTGTATTGCAAATATAGACAATAGACCATAGTGATGTATGATCTTTATATTATATATGCTCGAGTCTCCAATGTCTCTGATTGTATTGCGAATATAGACAATAGTGTTGGCAAAGCCTAATGGCATAAACCATTCATAACATTGTCATATTGTATACAAATAAATAAATATATATTAAACTTTTTGCTGATGTATACACATTCCAAATATTTCCTAATAAAAACAAAAGTATGGTCTCTGTATTCCAAAAATCGGCATGGAGAAGGCCCGATGTAAGGGAGCGGGTGATTACAGGTTAAGGGGGGATGGTCTGTTTTTCTGGACACCTTTCTCACTCGTGTTTAGCCCCATTAGTTTTCAGATTTTAAGACGTTCGGCCCATTAGTTTGGCGATTTTAACACCTTTCGCCCCATTTCAATGTTAATACCTTTCGTGCATCTATTGTACTGTAGGTGTCGATTTTTTCCTGGCGAGCGACAGCGAGCCTGTAATTTCAATAGAAACCGGCCTTTGGCCGGGACATTTTCTACCGAAAAATTTACAAATTTATCTTGAATGGGGGTCTAGGGTTTTTTCTTCTAAGCATGAGGGAGGTCTAGCGAGGAAACTAAAAAATATATGAAATAAATTAATTAATCTATCTACTGTATCTATCTATCTATCTATCTATCTATCTATCTATCTATCTATCTATCTATCTACTCAGGCCCAATCCCCACTTTTCCTATTGTTGTCTTTTCTGTTTCCCTCTTTATAAATAAATGAATAGGCAACAAATAAACAGCCACTATCCCCTACAGGGAGGCGAGGGGAGAGATGATAAGAGGGGAAGGGAGAAGCCGAGGGAACCCCATAACCCGGGCAAACAGTGGAGGGGGAATATCTGAAAGGGAACTCAAAACATATTTTCTTATTCAACCTTTTTCTCACTGACCCAACCTATTTTCTTACTGGAGGGGAGGCAGGCCGTTTTTCTGGTCTATTAATTCATTTATACATATATTTGTTTTATTTTCATCCCTAGACCTCCATCAAGCTTAGAAAAATACCCCCTAGACCCTCTTTCAAGATAGATAAATTTGTACATTTTTCGGTAGAATAATGTCCCGGCCGAAGGCCAATTCCTCTTAAAATTGCAGGCTCGCTATCGCGCGCCAGGAAAAAATCGACACCTAAATGGCACGAAAGGTCATAAAATTGACAACGAAATGGGGCAGAAGGTGTTAAAATCGCCAAACTAATGGGCCGAACGTCTTATAATCTCAAAACTAGTGGGGCTAAACATTAGGGAGAAGGGGTCCAGAAAAACGGTCTGCCTCCCCTTAACTGGCTGCTTTGATTTCCACATATTTTGATTTCCGACATAATTTCTTACTCAACTGATTGTTTTCTTTCAATTGCCCTATATATTTTCTTATTCAACTGTTTTCTCACTTACCTAACCTATTTTCTTACTTAACCCCTTCTGTAGCGGTGACGTCCTTTTAACTCTATTCTGGCTACTATTAAACGATTTTACTCGGTTTCAACAGGCCCTCCAGCAATTAACAGGCTTCGAACTATCGCACTTGACCCTGCTTACTACCACAGCTCCTTCGTAAGCTGCACACATCCTCTAAATATAGCTAGATTAAAATTATAAAGACGTCGCCGGTACAGAAGGGGTTATAAGTAAGAAAATATGTTAGGTAAGTGAGAAAACAGTTGAATAAGAAAATATGTAGGGTAAGTGAAAAACAAACCAATCAGTCAAATAAGAAATATGTCGGAAATTAAAATATATGGACATCAAAGTAGCCAATTAAGTAAGAAAATATGTCGGGTCAGTGAGAAAACAGTCGAATATAAAAAATATGTTTGGTAAATGAAAAAAAAACAGTTTTGTTTTGTTTATATTTATTTATTAATTTATTTTTGTTTTTGTTACACCTATAAACGTCCGTGTTTATAGATATTCCATTGTACTTTTGAATACTCACGTTTAATCTTCAAGTTGCAATCTTATATCCATAGTTGGCCGCGTGAGTTTGTATCCACTTGGTACAAAATAATAGGTGTGACATTATTAGAATTGTAATTTCTTGTGCAGTAGTACATTTATTTTATAAATTATATGCTTTCATTAAATTCATTGGAGGTGTTTGGTGGTGTGGGGAAATTAATAACAAATATATTAACCCCTTCTGTACCGGCGCGTCTTTTCATTATATTCTGGCTACTACTAATCGATTTTACTCAGTTCAGGAAGGATCTCTAGCAATTATAGGGCTTCCAACTATCTCAATCAACCCTTTTAACTACCACAGATCTTTCCTAAGCTGAAAAAAATCGTTCAAATATAGCTAGAATTAAATACAAGAGACGTCGCCGGTACAGAACGGGTTAACGGGTTTGTAACAACATATTCCTGTAAAGCAATTATACTATGTGTACTTCTATGCATAACATTACTGCGTGGAGACATTATACAAGTTTAGCAACATATGCATTATCATTGTCAAACATTATTATTCACAATTCTGCGCCGTTTTTGTGATCTTCAAAGTGTAGTGGTTAGTGTATACAGTACATTAAGGGGGTGACCTTTTTTCTTTTCTGTCCTTTTCTCTCTTTCTCTGGCTTGTAACCATTCGGCCCCATTCAGCCAACTATTTTAAGACGTTTATCCCCATCTAGGTGTCGATTTTTTCCTGGCGAGCGAAACCGAGCCAGCATTATATGAAGAAATTCGGCTTCGCCGGAGACATTTTTCTATCGAAAAATGTACAAATTTAGCCTGCTGTCAAACAAAAATAAAAAATATGCTGGCTCGCTACCGCTCACCAGTAAAACATTGACACCTGGATGGGGATGAACGTCTTAAAACAGTAGGCTGAATGGGGCCAAATGGATACAAGCCAGAGAAAGACAGAAAAGGACAGAACAAAAACAGGTCACCCCTCTTAATTCGAATGTAAAGGTACAGGATTTCTTGTTTTGTGAAATCAAACAGTACAACTATATTCCATTGTATACTTATTGCTAATAGGCACTAGAAGAGTCAACCAATATTGGCTATTGAACTGAAGTAAAATATATCAAGTTCACCTGCTAAACGAGACAGAGAGGAAGGGGGAGGGGAGTGCCGATGAAACATGAAAGTGGTCCCGCACCCTAAGCATTGAAACTTTGTTTTTGTTTTTTCTTATGATTTTAAAAATAACACAATTTGATATACATTAAATTCATAGCCTATTGCAGTAACCATTACCAAAAATCTCGCATCCTCTCTACCCACACCAAACTCTGGACCGAAATTATTATTGTATGACGACTTTTGTTTTCTATTTTTTTTTATGAGATTAAACCCAAATTAAAATGTGTTATATACATTATATTCATAACACATTGTTCAAACCTTATTCAAAACCCTCGCATCCTCTCCAGCCACACCAGAATACATATTGCACGTCGACTTTTGTTTTCTATTTTTTTTTCCGCGAGATTAAAACCGAGTTAAATCTCATATACGTTCAATCCATAATCCACGACTCCAGACAAGATACATATTGCAGTCAAATTTTGCTCCCTAAGATTTGTTTCCTGGATGAAAAATACAAATCAAAGTTCATATCCATTCAATCCCTAATCCACAATCCCTATTCACAATCTTTCCAATCCTCTCTTTTCATCTCTCCCAAGAAGTTAAATTTTCACATTTGCTCTCGTTCTTGAGGGGGAGGTAGTTGTTTTTGTTATCCCTAATGTTTAGTCCCATTAGCTTTGAGATTTTCAGACGTTCGTTCCATTAGTTGAGTTTCAGACCCTTCGCCCCATTTCTTTGTCAATATAAAGACCTTTTGTGCCATTTAGGTGTCGATTTTGTCATGGCCAGGGACCGGCCGTCGGCCGGGAAATTTTTCTACTGAAAAATTTACAAATTAAATTTGAAGGAGGGTCTAGGGGGGGATTTTTTAATCTTGATGGAGGTCTAGCAATGAAACTATAAAATAGAGTAGCACATTAATAAATAGACCAATAAATAACCAATAACCACTACCCCTTTAACTTTTATCCCGGTCCGGAGTGAGGCTGGTAGGGGCGGCGTCTGATTACACCTCACATCTCTGTCTTACGGGGGACTCTTTGGCTGGGTCCTCTATTTTAGGCCTCTTGGGGGAGAATTGGATGGGGGGGGGGGTACTACTTTTAGGTTTTCAGGGGCTTCATGTAGGGAAGGGGGGCATAGTTGGATTGTTATCATTATTATTATTATTATTATTATTATTATTATTATTAATATTATTTATAATATATGCAAATAGAGATGAGGATGATAATGAGAATGTTAATATTCAGTCTCATTATATTTCTTTAAACAGTAGGTTTTTTTTAAAGTGTATTTTTTAATTTTATTATTCATATTATTTTGTTTAGGAAGAATTAAATGTACTGTAATTTCGTGGAATTATTTTGATAATTCACCAGACTGCCTTTTCCATTATCTCCTACGATGTTCTCAAGTTCATCTTTCGTCCTTCTTAGAGCATAATCTTCATCCTTGTTATCTCGCTTTTAGGGAGTCCAAAGTTTTTCATCCGGCATTCTTTTTGATGGCTAAACTTCGGTAAATTACTTCTGTGCCTTTTTCCGCCCGCACCTTGATTGAAACGAGGTGTAAGGGGAGATGGGCCAGTTTTTCTGGTCCACCTTCTTCCTCATGTTTAGCCCCATTGGTTTTCATATTATAAGACGTTCTGTCCATTAGTTTGGTGATTATAAGACCTTTCGTCCCATTATTTGTCAATATTAAGACCTTTCGTGCCATTTAGGTGTCGATTTTTTCATGGCGTGCGATAGCGAGGCTGTAATTTAGGAGAAACTGGCCTTCGGCCAGGAAATTTTTCTACCGAAAAATGTACAAATTTAAGTTTGATGGAGGTCTAGCGAGGAAAAAAGAAAACTAATAAATACATGACAAAAATGGACCAAAAAGTGAACCATCTTCTCGTTAGGAAGCCAATTGAGTGACGGCCTGTTGATGAGATGGGGAGGTTTTATTGGAGAGTGGAGCCTCTATCAGTAGAGACCCTTTCAGTAGACAGGGCGTGGATAATTGCTGAATTCATGCTACTATTAATTAATATATTACTGTATTATGCATGCTCATATATTTTATTTTCTATAATTTTATTACTTATTTATTATTATTATTATTATTATTATTATTATTATTATTTTCACTTTACTCTTTTCGGGGGGGGGGGAGGGGGCTTTGAAGTCCTATACTGACTAAATCAATGTTGTATATTGTATATCATCAGGTTATCAAAACTACCTTCTACTACAGCGAGTGATTGTCTCACTACCGTGGTAAAACGATCTCCGATGTCTGTATTTTCAAAGATCACTTAAGGGGAGGTTTTTAGTTTGTTTCCTACTCCTCCAGCAATCTTAAAATTTCACCCCCTTGACCCCCTTTCAAGATAAATTTGTACATTTTTCGGTAGAAAAATTTCCCGGCCGAAGGCCGGTTACTCTTAAATTACAGGCTCGCTATCGCTCGCCAGGAAAAAATCGACACCTAAATGGCACGAAAGGTCTTAAAATTGACAGAATGGGGCGGAAAATCTTAAAATCACCAAACTAATGGGGCAAACGTCTTAAAATCTCAAAATCAATGGGGCTAGACATGAGGGAGAAAGGGGTCAAGAAAAAAGTCACTCAAGTGGAAATCTCCCCTTAAGTTGATATGATAAACACTGCTTTTAGAAAAGTTGCAATTGATGTATGTTTGTATTACCAGTCAATATGGATAATCTACACTTAAGTTACGAATTAATATACAAAGGATTACAACAAAAATACAACGGACTTACAACTTCAACAGACCTATTGATCCTTACGGAGCAGTTTGGATATATACACTGCTAAGCTTACTAACTACTAGGTAAAGGAAAGGATAGTAAAGCAGAAGGCTCCTCCCCCACCCACCACTCCCTCCAGTTTTTACACTGGCGTGGAAACAGTTAGAAAAGTAAACCAAGCAGTATGGAAAAACTGACATGGAATTTATGATAGGATAGGACGAAAGGGGATAAATTAGTAGTCTACGCTAATTCAACATCTAAGATCTGGAGGGGAAAGCAAAATATATATCTAATTTCGGCCACGAGTAAAACAGTATGCAGAAATTGTATTTATATGCTCATAGTAGAACTTTAAGGGAGCCCACCTCGCTTGTTTTACCTTTCTCTCCCTCTCTCTTTGGCTTGTATCCATTCGGCCCCATTCAGCCTACTGTTTTAAGACGTTTACCCCCATCCAGGTGTCAATATTTTCCTGGCGAGCGGTAGCGAGCCAGCTTATATATTTTGTTTGTTTTGACAGCAAGCTAAATTTGTACATTTTTCAGTAGAAAAATGTCTCCGGTGAAGCCGGAATTCTCCATACAATGCTGGCTCGCTTTCGCTCGTCAGGAAGAAATCGACACCTGGATGGGGATAAACGTCTTAAAACAGTTGGCTGAATGGGGCCGAATGGATACAAGCCAGGGAAAGAGAGAAAAGGAGAGAAAGATTAAAAAAAACGGCGACCCCCCTTAAGTACTTATTTTGCATGCAAGACCAATAACCTTATCATATTACAATCACATTGAAGCTCTAATTATCCATTTATTTAATTTTGTTTTCAATTCTGCCATTACCGAAAGAAGGAAAACAAGTGCCATTGCTTACCAATATTCTTCAATATAATAAATACAAACATCTAACATCAAAATTGGCACTATATTATTGTAGACAGATGAAAGAAACTCAAAACTATGCTAAATAATCTAAAATGTCGAAATGTTGAAGAGGTATTTGTAACTGCATTTGTGATGGATAATGTAATACTATTATTAATATGTTTGTGTTCTGCTACAACTTATGTCTTAAGCCTTAACCCAAAACAGCTGACTATAAAAATGATCTAGTCACAATGTTGAAATTTCCTTAACTCAAACTTACACTAAATACATGCGAAGTGGCATGTGTTCATCATTAATTTGTCCGTCTTGTGTTCGTGTGTGTGTGTGTGTGTATGTGTGGTGTCTGTATTTTTGTCTTTCACTACATTCGAATATACAGTATTGTATGTTGGAAGGGTGAATTTTAATGGTCTGAATCTATAAATTCTACTAATTTGTATTATATTTTAACTGTCCAATGTCCTTTTTTCAGGTAAGTTGGAATGCCAGTGTCTTCTACCCATTGCAGTGTGGCTGTGAGTATTTGTTGTGTTTGTGTAATTCTCAGTTTTCTTCGTGACTTAATTATTATTATTTATTTATTTTTTTTGTGAATGATGACATTGGAACGATATTTCTTAATAACAAGACGAAAGAGAATGAGAAAAGAAGGAGGTAGAGGAGGAAGAAGATAACTAATGAAAGGTCTAGGACAAGGAGAACAATAATTAGGAGAAAGCATAAGATAATTACGAACGAGCAAGAGGAGAAACAGAGAGGATGAGGAGGGCTACCGAAATCCGCGAAACCACTAAGCCAGAGAGGGTCGGTGTCGTCGTCGGTGTGTCGTTTATGAGTGACATATCTGGGTGGCAGGGATTCCGGGGGGTGTGTAGGGCCCTCAGCCACGTATGTGTAGCCTGGAATGTAATTGGCGAGGGAGGGAAACAGGCGTGGATGGGCGGGTGGGGTAGAGGTGTGAGAGGGTGTGGGAGGAGCGGGGTGGGTGGGGAAGACGTGGTGAGGGTGGGGGAGAGGCGAAGGGGTGTAGGGGAGATATGGGGAGGGTGGGGGAGAGGCGAAAGGGTGGAGGGGAGACGTGGGGATAGATGGGAAGGTGGAGATACTTGTGGAGGTGGGCAGATACAGGAGAAGCTTTGGTGGTGGTGGGGGGGGGGGGGGGGTATGGGCGAGGGTTGGTTGAGGGTAGTGTGGCTGAGGGTATAGAGAAAGGTTTTTGGGGTGGAGGATTACTAATGATTACCAAAGAAATAGGCAACAACGTATAATTTAATCTTAGCAACGTAACTTGTAATAATTATGAATAAAATAAAATCCAAATAAAATCCAACATTTTTCGACCGAAAAATTTACAAATTTATCTTGAAGGGGGGTCTAGTGTGTGTTTTTCTAAGCTTGATGGAGGTCTAGCGAAGAAAATAAGAAATAAAGAAATAATAGACCAAATAACCGGCCCATCTCCCCTTGAAGGGCTTATTATCTCATATCCAGTGGGTCCTCCTATAACCCTCCTCCCCTGGCTGCCTACTATACACGGGCCGCCCCACAACACGTATCTGGCAGGAATGTATTCAGCTGGCTAAGGAGCGTGATTACAAGGGCCTTCATCACGGGTTTAGGATTAGGGAGGTGCTGGTGGGTTGGGTGCTGAGGAGGAGGGTACAGGGGGATGAGATTGGTGGACCAGAGTTGAGGGTGAAGATGGTGTGTGGTGAAAATGTAGGATGGTGAATAGAAGTGGTGGTGGTTTGGGTGGTGATGGTGGTTTGGGTGCTGAGGAGAAGGGTACAGGGTGAGAGTCGAGGGTGAGGATGGTGAGCGTTGATGGTGTGTTGTGAAAATGTAATATGGTGAAGAGAGGTGGTGAGGAGGGTACAGGGTGATGAGATTGAAGGGAGATAGTTGAGGGTGAGAATGGTGAGAGTTGATGGTGTGTGGTGAAAATGTAGGATGGTGAAGAGAGGTGGTAGTGGTTTGGGTGGTGATGAAGAGGGACAGGGTGATGAGATTAGTGAACGAGAGTTTTAGTTAGTGTTAGTTGAAGTTGAGGATGGTGAAGGTTGATTCTATGTAGGAGAAATGTTAGGAGGGTGATAATTTAGGATGATTAACTATACCCTTTTCATTATAGGTAGGCCAAAAATCCAATCGCAAGTCGGATCCTTAGTTATCTGTGCCCTATTCTTTGATCTACTCTGCCTCGCATACATAATCATTACGCTATGCATACTGAAGTTGGGTCTCAGTACATTATTATAGTGATATCCAGTATTCGATATTAATCATAGTCATGTACTCAATCTTTAGCTGTCTTGGTGGTATAATGGTTAAAGCGTGTTAGTTATGTATGTAGTGTCCTGGGTTCGAATCCCCGGAGGATCATATGCCTTCATTACTTTTATTGGGAGTTATTGGTGTTAAGAACGATATTAGTTAATAACTTAAAAAAACTATTTTAGTTATTGAGCTAATATTTGGAAACAGACAGCCAGGGAATTGTGGAAATTCACAGCCCATTTGCTCTTGCCCTTTATGAGATACAGAAGGTGTGCTGGCTTAATAATCCACTAGGGTTGATAGCCTCTGAAGTCCTATTTTAGCAAACTAACTACAGTATGTAGTAATATAGAAGTGATTGAACTGTCATAAATTCCTCTTTCCAGTTTGCTTACGTTTATATGGCCGTCCTTTCCTTTTCTCCCGTGTTCAAATTGGCCTAGGGTATAAAAGCTTTTGTGATGCAATCTCCAGGTATCCTGTTACGGTCAGGATAACCATCTTGGGGGTATTGAGATGCTAAACAGGGTAAACTGGGAATACATGCGTGCTGCCAATACCCTTACCCTATCGTACCCCCCCCCCCCCCCTCTCTCTCACGATCCCTTTTATATAACCATCATTCTCCCCACATGCCCATCACCTATTTCTCCAACCAGGCTATTTCCTCAGACCATCTAAACCACTCTTCCTGGATTACCATTTTGTTTTATTTGGAGTATGTTTCTCGATCATAATTTTGTTGCTATGTTACTCATTTGTTTGCTTATCCGATACTCCCATTACTATTTTTCATACTATGTTTTAAAAGATTACACCAGCCAATATATATTTATTTATCTATTTATTATTTATTATCTTGTTTAACTATCCCATAATTCCATCATTAGGTATTTCACATTCCCTTGGCCTTTCAGTATTTCGTTTCACTTGCTCTCATTACTTGTTTTCGTCATCACTACATACCTCCACAACCAGGGTTACCAAATCAAGTCCGCTAGATCGTAAACAAACGCCGAAAATCGCTAGAATAATGCCACAATCTCTAGCATATCACTTTAAATGGCTCAACTCTTCAGAATATCGCTATATTTCATGTCGCTAGATGTATAAATTTGCCTCTAGATCGAAGTAAATGCCTCTAGATATAGTGGGAAAGTAGCTAAAAGTAGCTGTTGAGTGCTTGAATTTGTTGTGTGATGTCTTGTGTGTGGGGTGCTGGGGAGTGTTTCAGTATGTCGCGTTGTCTGATGAGGTTTTGAATTTCTGGTGTGAAGTTGGGGTTGTGTCTTTTTCTGTTACCTCTTGGAATGTGTTTCTTGTCAGCGTTTTGGATAGTTTTATTGAGTATGTGTACAGCATTGTTGATGTTAGTGATGGGTGTACTGTTTAGAGTTGTGAAGTGTTGTTCTGTCTCATTTGTGAATGCTTCCCAGTTAGCTCTTTTATAATTGGTGTATGTGTGTGTTTGTGGCTAGCTGGGGTGAGTCTGGTTTTGGTGGTGATAATGATCGGGAGGTGGTCAGAGCCTAAGGTTCTGACCACCCTCCAGGATGTTGTGGGGGCGAGTTCTGGGGAGCAAAAGGTGATGTCTGGAGATGATGGGTTATAGAGGGCTTGGTGAGGAATATGGGTATGTTGATGGATGTCGTTAAGGATGATGAGGTTATCGGTTTGGTTTTGTAGTACCAGCCCTCTGTCTGTGTCTGTCTGTGGCAATGAAGAGTAAGAGAGATTGGTTATAAATAAACGCATGCATTAAATTGAACAAATAACACAAGAGACCAGAACATACATATTTGTTCGAAGTTGTTTATACCTAATCAGTCTGCTCTATATACTGTGGAGAATGTAAAACAATAAAATAAAATACAAAGAAAGCTAAATACCACGACAAAAGCAACGACAAACTCTCTATAAGAACAAGACAAAGCAATCAGAATAATGAAGAGAGAGAGAGAGAGAGAGAGAGAGAGAGAGAGAGAGAGAGAGAGAGAGAGATATCAGCAGGGATTATATATATACAGTAGGTTGAAAATTAAGGAAGAAACCGGGAGCAAGGGGAACACGGGAAGATAGGATAACTAGAGAGAAATAAAGGCTAATTAGAAGCCAGGCGAAGAGGGGAGAGAGAATTATGAAGAGGGGAAGGTGTAGAGGAAGGAATAAAGATCAGGATAAAGGAGCAAGGAGGAAGAGAAAGGTGTAAACAGGGAAGTGATAAGAATAGAACGAACATAATGAAGGGGATATCTGAAGAAAAAAAAGAGGGATGAGAAAATTGGAAGAGTTGGTTTGTATAAATTGAGAGAGAGAGAGAGAGAGAGAGAGAGAGAGAGAGAGAGAGAGAGAGAGAGAGAGAGAGAGAGAGAGAGAGAGAATTAAAAGGAAAACAATGGGATGAGAGAAATGGAAACAATTTATGTTTATTTTTTTAGTAGTTAGGAACATATATACAGTATATATATGTGTGTGTGTGTGCGCGCGTTTGTGTGTACTTACTCTAGTTGTATTGCGGGAGTGAGCATGCTCGTTATTTCCCGCCTCCTATATGTGTAGGTGTTATATGTATCGTTGGAATGGCTGTGGATGTGTGTGTAGTCTGTATTTTTAGCCAATTGGCGACATCGGAAACGAAGGCTTAGGGTGTGTGTGTGTGCGCGTGTGTGTGTGTGTTTGTGTGTGTGTGTGTGTGTGTGTGTGTGTGTGTGTGTGTGTGTGTGTGTGTGTGTGTGTGTGTGTGTGTATGTGTGTTAAAAAGTGAGAGTAAGTTAATGGGGGTGGGGCAATGACAGGGCGAGAAGATGAGACATTAAATTATGGAAAGTTGATAGGTAAACAAAGGGAGAGAGAGAGAGAGAGAGAAAGGGAAATAAGGAGATAATGGATACGAAGAGCAGGGGACAGTGAATAAATGATAATAAATGACAAAGGGAGAGGAGTACACTAGATGAGTAAGGACAAGAGAAGACAAAGAAGAGAGTTAAGGGGGTAGGGTTTATCTATTTGTATATATATATTTATATGGATGTGTGTGAGTTTGTGCTTTTTGTCTGTGTTTGTTTGTTGTTTTGTGTTGTTTTTGTGTTTTCCCTGTTCTTGCTCTGTCTTGAGTCGGCTACCCCCAAAATGGGGATTGGGCCTGAGCATATAGATAGATAGATAGATATATATTTATATATTGATTATTATTTTAACATCCTTGCTAGACCTCCATCAAGCTGAAATAAACATCCCCAAGATACCCCTTCTACATAAATGTGTACATTGTTCAGTAGAAAAATTTCCCGGTTCCTCCTCAATTACAGGCTTGCTATCGCTCGCCATTAAAAAATTGACACCTTTATTGCACGAAAGGTCTTAATATTGACACAGGAATGGGGTGAAAGGTCTTACAATCGCCAAACTAATGGGCCGAATGTCTTAAAATCTGGAAAATAAGGGGGTTAAACATGAGGGAGAAGGGAGGCCAGAAACCCCCCCCCCCAAAAAAAAAAAAAAATAATAATAAAATAAAATAAAATAAATAAATAAAAAACTATGATTTGATCTTGAATGCAGGTAATCGTCGCCAAATAATAGCTAGGAACAGAATTTCCTTAACCCCTTCTGTACTGGCGACGTCTGTTTAAGTATATTATAACTATCTTTAGACGATTTTGTGCCGTTTAAGAAGGATCTGTGGTAGTAAAAAGGGTTAAACGAGATAGTTCGAACCCTATTAATTGATGGAGTCTCTTTTTAACCCTCTCCGACATAGGACGCGATTTTGAGCTGATTATGGATACTTTAAAGCCTTTGTTACCATCAGGGGTATTTAGAAACCTTTAGTTTAGTTACTTCAACCTCTGCAGTTGTCTATGAGTTAGCTATGGGCAGAAAACTAATTGTGGAGAGGTAATTATAAGAGTGAGAGAACTCTATTTCTTATTGCTAATCTGGCAACCTCTGCGTCATAGGAGTCTGAAGGGGTTAAACTGAATACAAATCGTCTAATAGTAGCCAGAATAAAGGTAAAGGACGTCCCCGGTACAGAAGGGGTTAAAATATAGTATTGGTCTTACATGGCAGTGTATGGGCAGATATTTGTTGTTATATTTGTATGTATTTATTTATTTATTTGTATGTATTTATTTATTTATTTATTTATTTTTTGTATGTATTTATTTATTTATTTATTTATTTGTATGTATTTATTTATTTATTTATTTGTATGTATTTATTTATTTATTTATTTATTTTTTGTATGTATTTATTTATTTATTTATTTGTATGTATTTATTTATTTGTATGTATTTATTTATTTATTTATTTGTATGTATTTATTTATTTATTTGTATGTATTTATTTATTTGTATGTATTTATTTATTTATTTGTATGTATTTATTTATTTATTTGTATGTATGTATTTGTATCTTTTATTATTTGATTTATTTATTTGTATGTATGTATTTGTATCTTTTATTTGTATGTATGTATTTGTATCTTTTATTTGTATGTATTTATTTATTCATTTATTTGTATTTATTTATTTATTTATTTGTATGTATTTATTTATTTATTTATTTATTTGTATGTATGTATTTATTTATTTGTATGTATTTATTTATTTATTTATTTGTATTTGTTTATTTATTTGTATTTGTTTATTTATTTATTTGTATTTGTTTATTTATTTATTTGTATGTATTTATTTATTTATTTATTTGTATGTATTTATTTATTTATTTGTATGTATTTATGTATTTTGATTGGGGGAGGGGGTGATTCGTCATAAGTTAATCATTTCTAATCTGCTGGTGCCTATAACACATTTCGCGTCAATTCATTATACTATAAAGTGTTTGAAGTAACCTACAGACAGACAGACAGATAGATAAATGAACAGGCAGAAAGCTAGTATGGAGAAAAGCACATACAGTAGTTTCCGTAGTATTAGTTAGCTGAGTTAAGGGGGGTCACCGGCTTTTTTGTATATCTTTCTCTCCTTTTCTCTCTTTCCCTGGCTTGTATCCATTCAGCCAACTGTTTTAAGACGTTTATCCCCATTCAGGTGTCGATATCTTCCTGGCGAGCGATAGCGAGCCAGCATTGTATGGTGAAATCCGGCTTCGCCGGAGAAATTTTTCTATCAAAAAATTTACAAATTTAGCTTGCTGTCAAAACAAAAATATAAATATGCTGGCTCGCTACCGCTCGCCAGGAAAATATTGATACCTGAATGGGGGTAAACGTCTTAAAACAGTAGGCGGAATTGGGCCGAATGGATACAAACCAAAGGGAGAGGGAGAGAAAGAGAAACAAAAGCGAGGTGGGCTCCCTTAATGGATAAACGTAATGAATGATTGGGAAAGGAAATAGGAATATACTGTATAAGGAAATCACCACATGTGTGAATCAATAACAGTTCAATATACCAGATCAGTTATTATAAATGTGTATAGCAGTTTAGACGTGATATTAACTTTAACTACATAACTATATTTAGGTACGGTACATAATAAATAGTGTTACCGGTACCTCAGGCAATATATACAAGTTTGTATTAACAGCTATTTTAACCAGTCTAGGTGATGGGCTGGTCTATCAGAGGGAGAGTTGATCATTCTCTGCCATACCCATAGCTTACTCTGACTGTTCCTTTACTTATATATTTTCTAGATCTCAAGTGGCGGCGTATCTTCCGTGGATTGACCAATCTACTGCCAACCTAGAGGTTGGCAGACTGGGAGCCAAAGCGTCAAATTTTTTCCTTTGCTCCTCAACTTTCCCTTCATAATTGTTGAGCGGCACAGGGCATTGGATGGGGCTTTGGTGTCCCGGTCGATTCCACACCCTCCTCAGCTCCTTGCCTGGGAGCGGCTTCGGTCACCTGGGCATCTGGGCAGGGAGGGTTCTGTGGGGGGCACTCGGTTATGGCCTTGGCCTTGCTCGGGACCTTGGGGCTGTTCGGTCAGACAGCCTGGGGAACAACAACAACAACCAGACTAGGCCCATGCAATACGTGTAATCTGTAGAATCGAACAAGCAAACCAAAATCGAAATAAATCGTAATGAAAGGTAGAAAACCAATTATCGATACATTCCCGATGACTTATGGCCAATAATGCTACTTGGTGATCTTTGATTCCCCTATGGTCTGGTCTCCCGGGCCTTTTATGGTCTTTTAGTTTTATGTCCCCTCCACCTCGCCCCGTTATTAATACCCTATTCCACAACAACCTTGAGTTTGTACTTTCACCTAAATGTGAATCGGTGTCTGTGTATGTATTTGTTATTTGTATTGTGTATTTTTTTTTCTATGGGGGGAAAAATATTATACAGTATATATTAATTTTTATTTTATTATTTTATTTTCTGGATATACCCAAGCATTGCTAACTAATCTGACTTACATTATAGGTATCTCTTTCCTAGAATATATTTTATTGTTGGAAATCTCTGAATCCCCAGCATCCCTTTCATGAACCTCACACAAATTAGATACAAAATGTATTAAATCAATTATATTATTCATTGTCTATATAAGATTTCAGAGATTTATTTAATATGTCTCAAATCTGTGAACGATTGTGTTGTGGGGGATGACTATATATAGCCTTCAATACCTCTTAAACGGTAGAACATTTTAATTTTTGTTATAGAATATTTTATGCTTAGAATCATCTGTTTAATCATATCCTGAAGTTTGACACATCTATGGCGGGACACCCATTTGTACCTATTTTGTGCTCTTCCCTCGCCACCATATACTCCCCCCCACCTTCCACCCCCCCCCCCCCCCACCTCCCAAAAAACCCCGTAAGTTCGCATTTATCTGGAGAAGAAGAGACAATCTCAGGGGTGTCAGCGAGATTCCAACCACTCCTAACTGAAGGAAGCTAAGGATGAGCTCTCCAAACCACTGACATTACTTTTCAATAAATCCTTGCAGTCTGGAACTATGCCTGATCAGTGGAAGCTAGCCAACGTAACACCGATATTCAAAAAAGGCAGCAAATCCCTACCCAGTAACTATCGTCCAATTAGCTTAACCTCAGTTGTATGTAAAATGCTAGAAACGGTCATACGAGACAGACTCGTAAATCACTTAGAGGAAAATAACATACTTAAAGATACTCAACACGGCTTTCGTAAAAAACGTTCCTGTTTAACAAACCTCTTAGACTTCTTCCACGATATCCTCAACCTCTACGATGAGAGTAAAGCTGTAGATATTATATACCTTGATTTTCAAAAGGCCTTTGACAAAGTTCCCCACAAACGTTTACTGCTAAAACTAAAAGCGCATGGAATACAAGACGGTGTGTTGAAATGGATAGAAAATTGGCTCAGCGACAGAAAGCAAAGAGTAGTCATAAACGGTAAGGCATCTAAATGGACCAATGTAAGTAGCGGGGTACCCCAGGGATCGGTACTAGGACCAATTCTCTTTCTAATTTACATCAACGACATAGATGAGGGCCTCACATGTACAATCTCAAAATTTGCTGACGATACAAAAATTGCAAATAGTGTACTCTCAAAAGAACAAGTTGACGATATGCAACACAATCTAGATAAATTGTCATGTTGGGCCCAAATTTGGCAAATGAGTTTCAATGCGGATAAATGTAAAGTACTACATATCGGATACCTAAATGAGAAAGCAAACTATTCGATGAATGGCACTCAGCTTAAGAATGTAAACAGAGAAACCGATCTGGGAGTAACAATATCGAGTAACCTAAAACCGAGTCAACAATGTTCAGAAGTTGTTAAGAAGGCAAACAAAATAATTGGCTTTATAGGCAGGTCATTTGAGCATAAATCCAAAGAAGTTATCCTAACCCTTTACAATTCCTTAGTCCGCCCTCTTCTGGAATACTGCGTTCAATCCTGGTGCCCTTATTACCAAAAAGATATAAACAAGCTAGAACGAGTTCAACGTAGAGTTACCAAAATGATACCTAGCCTAAAGAACAAACCATACGAAGAGCGTCTTAGAGAATTAAATCTATTTCCTTTAACCCAGCGCAGATTAAGAGGTGACTTAATTCAAGTGTTCAAAATCATCAAAGGCATCGACAATATGAACTGTAGTAAGTACTTCACTATCGACCAATCTAATTACACGCGGGGAAACGGTTGCAAAATTATTGGTAAATCTTTTAACTCACACGAATCTAAGAATTTCTTCTTCAATCGAGTTGTCAACTTGTGGAATGGGCTTCCCCGAAACGTTATAGACTGCATCACCGTTGATTCATTTAAACTCCGCCTAGACAAATATCTCGCTTCAAACCCGCGACTGACTGCGTTTGTAAATGAATAACTTTATTTTATCCCCCCCCTCAGTTACTAACCCATCTGTCCCCTACTAACTTCCTAATCCTGCCACGGACATTAGTTCCAGGGCAGTAATTCCCTTTCCAATGTTCCCTTACCCACTCTAAACCACTGTTTGGACACTTGATCCTCAGTGTTTTGGAGGACAAGCAACCTAGAAGGGTCACTAGATCTGTTGTTGCTTGATTTCCTTTGTACTCCTTTGTACGTCTCTTTCTCGCTCTCTCCCCCCCCCCTCTCTCTCTCTCTATCTCTCTCTCTCTCTCTCTCTCTCTCTCTCTCTCTCTCTCTCCTTTTCCAATAGTAACCTAAATGCTACCATTGTTTGAGTGCTTCTATACTCATCATCACTCATCCTTTTTATTTTAACTTCCCTTCTGCATTTTGTTTATCTATTTGTATACCCACATAGAGAGAAAGAGAGAGAGAGAGAGAGAGAGAGAGAGAGAGAGAGAGAGAGAGAGATGAAGAGAAGGAAGATGCAGAGATAGATATTTACATAGATTTACATATATACACTGGCCACAGACGTTACGATCCAAACGGGGTCGTCAGAACTTAATTCTAGTAGAGATGGCATATCCGATAGAAAAGGAAAGTTGAAGGAAAGGATAGAAAAGAAGAAGGCTCTCTCAGAGAGAGAGAGAGAGAGAGAGGTATATAATGAAGGGAAGAGATAATTGTACATACACCAGGTGCTCGTTTCTCTGCATCTTTATACACATCACCTCGTCGTGACCTGATTCTACTGTTGTGAGGTATATAAGAGAGGTAAAATTATATAATGAAGGGAAGAGATAACTGTACAGAAACCAGGTGCTCGTTTCTCTTCATCTTTATGCATATCACCTCGTCGTGACCTGATTCCACTGTTGTGAAAATGTTCCCTCAGGCCATTTTTATCTGACACTCATTGCAGAGTGTGCAATGAAATCTTCTTGAACTACTCTACTGAAGAACTATTTACAACTTCTAAGGGAAGTTTGTTTCAGGTAGAACAGATCATATATGTGAAAAAGTGTCCACAATATTAGTGCCGAACATTTTTAATTATAACTTCTAGCCATGGTTGCGTGTTGTAATCATATTGTGACAAGACCTTCTGCTATAATCCACATTGTCAAGGCCATTATATATTCTAAAAACTTCAATGAGTTGACCTCATAGCCTGCGAGAGAGAGAGAGAGAGAGAGAGAGAGAGAGAGAGAGAGAGAGAGAGGTAGGTGTTGTTTACTGTATTTATCCACTGCGGACACAAACAAGTCCGAATTGAGGTATGGCCAACTGACCCTCTGTCCCCCTCAGTCCCCCCCCCCTCCCCCCCCCCCCCCCGTGCCAATCACAGAGGGGGAAGGGGGGGGGGGTGAGCTGCGTGGCTGGATTATGATTAGAGAGGCTTAGTGGGGGATTACCTTGGCTGAGGCTACTGAGAATGTGTGGGTGGGTGGGCGTGTGTTTTTGTGGTGTGGGTGTGTGATTGTGTGTGGTGGTGTGGGGGGCAGTATGTGTGTGTGCAGGGGTCTGTGTGTGTGTTTGTGTGGGTGGGGGGTCAGTGTGTGTGTGTCGTGTGGGTGTGTGTTGGTGTGTGGGTGGGGGGGGGGGGGGGGGTTGTGTGTGTGTGGGTGGTGGTGTGAGTGTGTGTTGGTGTGGGGGGCGGTATGTGTGTGTGTTGTGTGGTGTGTAGTGGGGTCTGTGTGTGTGTGTGGGGGAGAGAGAGAGAGAGAGAGAGAGAGAACAACTTCATGTTGTGGTGAAATTAATAAAAAAATCGATTAGATAGATTATACACAAATTTGTTAATATTTCACTTAAATACCTGCATCCATTGCTTCAAAATCATGAGGTAAATCCACCATTACCTAACCTACTGTACATATATGAATATTATCCAAATCATTACATATTTACTCACAAGCTCAGTCCAATAGTTAATTTTTAATTTCATGTTTTCAAACTATTTTATATAACAATTAAATTAAGACAATCAAATAAATATTCCCACGGGCCATATTTCCATTATATATAACCTCCACATCCCTACTATAATAACCCTTTTAAGATACAATTACGCATTACTTTTCTGTTTTCTAATTATTATTTGACGATTTTATTTAGATTAGGAAGGGTACTTGGAAGTCAGAGGGCCAGTTGTACAGTTGGCCAAATAAGTGATGTCGCGGCACCAAGTATACTTCGATCCTTAATTGGTATCAGAGCTATCTAAGCTTTTAATTCATCGTTTCGAGTGAGATATACAAACATGTTCCTATCTTTACACACCCTATTCAACATCCGACAGACATTAATACAGCACACAGCGAGCAAAACGTAATGCCATCGGCGACACGACTTATTTTGCCTATCGTACAGTCGCGCTAATAAGTCATGCTTCGGCACCAAGTATGTTTTGATCAATAATTGGTATCAGCAATATCTAAGCTTCATTTCTTCATATCGAGTGAAATATACAATCATGTTCCTACACTTACCCACCCTATTCAACATCTGACAGACATTAATACAGCACAGAGCAAGCCAAACGTAATGCCAGCTGGGATATGACTTATTAGCGCCACTGTACAGCTACTGCCAAATGTTCGTTAACTCTTGTGATTTCGTTTATGCAATTATATTTATTTAGATTGATATTCAGATCAAATAAGCTATATATTAATGAACTGGTATTTTGTATATTTTAGTACATAACTGATATGATCTTAAAGCAATCTTATTATCTTTATCTGTATTATTATTATTATTATTATTATTATTATTATTATTATTATTATTATTGTGATTATTATATTTAATTGGGAGTTTTGTAATACAAGTATGAATTAAATGACGAAAGTAATGCAAGCTTTACATTTTGATTATACAAGAGAGAGGGGAGTAGCAGACATGTTATTTAGTTGGGGCTTATTTACTTTTATATAGAGGGATTCAAGTGTTCTCAAGTTATAATTATATCCACTTCCCTTTCTATTATGTATAAGATTGTGTTTAAAACAAATTATTATTATTATTATTATTATTATTATTATTATTATTATTATTACAATTGTCAGTAACTGTACAAAAGTAAATATTCCTCCTTACAGTGAACCGACTATAAGAACATAAGAAAATGGGAGTCTGCAGAAAGCCGATTGGCCCACACAAGGCAGATCCCTCTCACACGTTAGATGATTTTACGCAACTTAAGCCGGTATCACAGGAGCGCTTTTTCCTTCAATAGTTATCCTCAACACTGGTCTGGCAGCTTTGGAGGTCAACATTTAATATATTTCGGTCACCTAAATTCATCTACCATTAATCTAGTGTCCGATACCAGTGCAAAATCCTCCGGAAATGTTGCCAGAAAAATGTTGATCATCGAATGTTGACTATAAAAGCTCTCGTGTCATACAAGCTTTATGAAGAATCTCTGCTAAGCAAGGTGATAGTAATTTTCTCTTTTAGAATTATCTGTGACTCCTGAACATACTGCAAAAAGAGAACAGTAAAAGGAATAGGAGGAGAAACAGAAGAGGAAAGGAGAGGATAAGAGAAGAAATCAGGGGGAGCGGGCGTGTGGAGAGGAGTGATGTGGGAAGGAGGAGGAGGAGCGAAATGGGAAGGAGGAGTGATGTGATGTGGGAAGGAGGAGGAGGAGGAGGAGGGAAGTGGGAAGGAGGAGGAGGAGGAGGGAAGTGGTGAGGAGGAGGAGGAGGAGGGAAGTGTGAAGTGTGAAGGAGGAGGGAGCAGGCGTGTGGAGAGGAGTGATGAGGGAAGGAGGAGCGAAATGGGAAGGAGGAGGAGGAGGAGGTGTGATGTGATGTGATGTGATGTGGGAAGGAGGAGGAGGAGGGAAGTGAGAAGGAGGAGGAGGAGGAGGGAAGTGGGAAGGAGGAGGAGGAGGGAGCAGGCGTGTGGAGAGGAGGAGGAGGAGGAGGATAGAACAACGCGCCTCCTCCCCCGCTCATACCCCACGTGTGTTTTTCATCAATAAACACCTAAATCAACAAACCAACAAATCCCATCCTACATAACACTCTAAAATATTCTGTACTATCTTACTAAAGTACCATTATATGAATTTTGCATGTAAATGTTCTAATAGTAAGCCTTTGTGTTTGTATTTCGTGTTGATCGGGTTACTTTTGTATTCACAAGCATAGGCTACGGGACCCATATTATATGTGGATCACTCTAGCCAGGTGCTGAAAACACGTGACTGTAATCTGACATCCTATGGGGGTATATCGAAGTGTTTATAAAACATGTTCATTGATTGATTATTTATTTTCCTTGGAGTTTGAGCTATTGCACGATACACAGAGACATTAAGGCAGAAAAAGTTAGTTTGAGACTTAAACGATGTTAGACGTGGAATATGAGGGTATTTAATGATTTAAGGATAATTAGTTTTCCGCATTATTGACTCCGACCCACCTCCTCACCTGACATCCCCACTCCCTCCTCCCTTGCGTCCATCATTTCGGCGCTGCGTGACGTATGGATGAGTTGGTGATTATTGTGCTCGAAATATCTCGTTCTCCGCGGTTCTGTGGTTGTTCGGTGGTGACATACCTGATCAGTGACGACCGTACAAGGCGGCGGTGGCACCGCAAGAGGAATTGATAAGGTAGGTAATGAGTTAGTGCGGTAAATAAAGGGAGTTATCCGATTGGCATGGCGGCCAATTTGTTTATGCAAGGTGTTGATTTACTTGATGATATCCAGGCGATAGGTAACCAAGTTTGTCATCAGCTGCGGCTCGTGGTTCACCCAGAACCTTTGCCCTTACTGGTGTACGAGTGACTTAGATGATTAATAAAGTATTGCGGAAATATTACCGGATATATAAATGATGCCCGGAAGTGCTAGAAGGCGAGCGTCTTGCTAGGGCGTCGACGAGTACCGGTACATTTGCAGGTAATATAATTTTATTTTTATTTTTCATTGTATTTCTGACTTCATAATTATATAATATTCACATATGTATTATATAATTGGTAGTTTGTTGTTGGCTGCTTACCTAATGAGCGTTGGTTATGCATAATATGATGTATTATTTACTTATTAATTAGAATGAAGAAGCTAGTAAACCCCCCCCCCCCCCCCGGCCACAGCTCCCTCCCCCGCAACACCACCATCGCCACTCCCCCCGCCCCTCTCCCCTTCCCCTCCCCAAGCTTCTCACTGACTTTACGAACCATCTGACTGGCTTGCTGAACCCCCTTACTGATTTACTGAACCCGCTCCCCCCCGACCCCCTTGCCGAGTTATTGAACCCTCTTGCTGACTAACTGAATCTTCTTACTAACTGAATCCTCTTACTGAATGATTTAGCCGTCTTACTGACTTATTGAGCCCTTTTACTTTCTTACTGAGCCATATTACTGAGTGATTGGACCATTTTACTGACTTATTGAATCCTCTATCCGACTTACTGAAGCATCTGTCTGACCAACTTTCTATTACTGAAATTCGAACCTTCTTATTGAATTGCGAACTCTTTTACTGACCCCTATTACTGAACCCACTTACTGACTTACTACCCCACTTACTGACTTACTGAACCCACTTACTGAACCACTTATTGACTTACTGAACCCACTTACTAACTTACTGAACCCACTTACTAACTTACTGAACCCACTTACTGACTTACTAACCCACTTACTAACTTACTGACTTACTGAACCCACTTACTGGCTTACTGAACCCACTTAATGACTTCCTGAACCCACTTACTGACTTACTAAACCCACTTACTGATATACTGAACCCGCTTACTGACTTACTGAACCCACTTGCTGACTTACTGAACCCGCTTACTAACTTACTGAACCCACTTACTGAACCCGCTTACTGACTTACTGAACCCGCTTACTGACTTACTGAACCCGCTTACTGAATTAGTGAACCCACTTACTGACTTACTGAACCCGCTTACTGACTTACTGAACCCGCTTACTGACTTACTGAACCCACTTACTGACTTACTGAGCCCACCTACTGACTTACTGAGCCCACCTACTGACTTACTAACCCCACATACTAACTTACTGAACTCACTTACTACCCCACTTACTGAACCAACTTACTGACTTACTACCCCACTTACTGACTTACTGAACCCACTTACTGACTTAATACCCCACTTACTGAACCCACTTACTGACTTAATGAACCCACTTACTGACTTACTACCCCACTAACTGATTTACTGAACCCACTTACTGATTTACTGAACCCACTTACTGATTTACTGAACCCACTTAGTGACTTACTACCCCACTTACTGACTTACTGAACCAACTTCCTACCCCACTTACTGACTTACTGAACCCACTTACCAACTTACTAACCCCATATACTGACTTACTGAACCCACTTACTGACTTACTGAACCCACATATTGACTTACTGAACCACTTACTGAACCCACTTACTAACTTACTGAACCCACTTACTGACTTACTGAACCAATTTACTGACTTACTGAACCCACTTACTGAACCCACTTAATGACTTCCTGAACCCACTTACTGACTTACTAAACCCACTTACTGATACACTGAACCCGCTTATTGACTTACTGAACCCACTTACTGACTTACTGAACCCGCTTACTAACTTACTGAACCCACTTACTGACTTACTGAACCCACTTACTGACTTTCTGAACCCGCTTACTGACTTACTGAACCCGCTTACTGACTTACTGAACCCACTTACTGACTTACTGAGCCCACCTACTGACTTACTAACCCCATATACTAACTTACTGAACCCACTTACTGAACTCACTTATTGACTTACTGAACCCACTTACTGAACCCACTTACTGACTTACTGAACCCCACTGTCTAACTTACTAAACCCGCTTACCGACTTACTGAACCCACTTATTGACAATTACTAACCCCACTTATTGACAATTACTAACCCCAATTACTGACTTACTGAACCCACTTACTAACTTACTGAACCCACTTACTGACTTACTGAACCCGCTTACTAACTTACTGAACCCACTTACTGACTAACTGAACCCACCTACTGACTTACTAACCCCATATACTAACTTACTGAACCCACTTACTGACTTACTGAACCCACTTACTAACTTACTGAACCCACTTACTGAACCCACTTACGGACTTACTGAACCCACTTACTGACTTACTGAACCCACTTACTAACTTACTGAACCCACTTACTGACTTACTGAACCCACATACTGACTTACTGAACCCACTTACTGACTTACTGAACCCACTTACTGACTTACTGAACTCACTTACTAACTTACTGAATTACTGAGCCCACTTACTGTCTTACTGAATTCACCGATTTACTGACATAGTAAATCCTTTTACTGAGTTACTGAATCTTCTTACTGATTTAATGTACCCTCTTACTTACTTTCTATGCCATTTTTACTGACTTGAATCCCTCTTACTGACTTACTGATAAATTGAACCCACTGTCTGACTAGCTGAATCCTCTTGATGATGATGATGGAGGAGTACAGAGGAGTACAAAGGAAATCAAGCAACAATAGGTCTAGTGACCCCTCTAGGCTGCTTGTCCTCCAAAACACTGAGGATCAAGTGTCCAAACAGTGGTTTAGAATGGGTAAGGGAACATTGGAAAGGGAACTACTGCCCTGGAACTAATGTCCGTGGCAGGATTAGGAAGTTAGTAGGGGACAGATGGGTTAGTAACATAACACATTGATAAGTGATATTTCGTATATCTGGGAAAAAGAGAGTAACGTCTTGGTAATATATGCAGTATATGCAATAATCCTTGATGGATTTGAGGGGGGAATAAAATAAAGTTATTCATTTACAAACGCAGTCAGTCGCGGATTTGACGCATGATATTTGTCTAGGCTAAGTTTAAAAGAATCAGCGGTGCTGCAGTCTATAACGTGTGTTTTTTTTGTTTTTTTTTTGGGGGGGGCGACTCAAGACAGAGCCCGAATAAGCCCCCTCACGATGAAAGTAACTCCTCATAAACCCCCTCGTCACAGTCAGGAGTGGGGGAAAGTGAAGGCATGGAGGTAAACGCCATTTTTACCTGTGTGGAGACTCACTTGAGGTGGATAGGGGAGGCCCGGGGGGGGGGGGGGGGGGGGGGGGGGGGGGGGGGGGGGGGGGGGGGGGAGGGGGGGGGGGATAGTGCTATATATCCTCTCAATTGACCACTTGCGAGTTTCAGGCTATAAGGAAGTTCGGCCTGTAAACATCGCTATTAAACACAAATACAGTAATTCTCCCTACCAGAAATTCTTGGATAGTCTTTACCTTATAATTCCCATATATCCTTCCTAAAATGTATAGAATCGTCTAATAAACTGTCAAGCTGCGCCATTAACTTCAAAGGGTCAAGGTTAGTGAAGAAATAAAGCAGAGCTCCACAAAGGGCGTGAAGTTATGATGAGCGGTAAATAGTGTGTGTGTGTGTTTGTTTGTATATGTGTGTGAGTGTGTATGTGTGTGTTTGTGTGTGCACGTGTGTGTGTGTGTGTGTGTGTATATATATGTGTGAGTGTGTGTGTGTTTGTGTATGTGTGTTTGTGTGTGTGGACAATAGAGGGACGGTATTGGATTTCCCTCCCGTGCAAGGCTTTAAGAGGTGCTCCCTCAAATGATTCCAGACCACGCTGCTATAGGTTTCCAAAAATATGTAGGTACGTTTGATCCTATTGTGGCATATATATATATATATATATATATATATATATATATATATATATATATATATAGTACAGTATATATTGCCGGAAGCCATGATCCCCGAAGGGGTGGCCATGAACAAAACGGCCCCATGAACCTCTGTCCCCAGTCAGTCGACGCCCCTCCTCCCATCCAGCACCGCCTTCACTCATATACTTCTTCACTCCATATATATATATATATTTACTGTATATATATATATAGAGAGAGAGATTTTATTATATTACTTCTATAAGTGGGTTCGGAAACTAGCCAAAAAGGACGGTCAATCAAGTGGATGAAATCGTAATAACTTTCATTAAGAATTTGCCTGCAGCACCCTACAAGTAAACGCAAAGACTATAACAACTATATCATAATCATGGTGAAGACTAATTTATATTTATGTCATCAGTAGTTAAATACTGAGGATATCATGAGTTTGAACGCAAAACAAATAATTGGAATATTCATATAGTAAATGTATTGGACGAAAAAGTCGGGCTTAACAAGTTCGCAAATTATAATATATAGAAAGTGAGGAAGATTGTATGACCGGGTATAAGAACAACACAAATACATTAAGGGGGGTCACCGTTTTTGTTTGTATCTTTCTCTTGTACATTTGTTTACAGTGCATCACCCTCCACTACATTTCCTCTACATATACAGTAAACCCCAATAATATCCAGCCAATTTTGTTGTTTTATGTTGTTTTTGTGTTTTCCCTGTTCTTGCTCTGTCTTGAGTCGGCTACCCCCAAAATGGGGATTGGGCCTGAGCATATAGATAGATAGATAGAATATCCAGCCCCCCCCCCCCCCATTTGTTTTTCATTAGCCTCCACTAGACCCCAATACAGTATCGTACCCTCCAAAATCCCACCTCAGCCTCCTCGTCAACCACCTAATGCATCATTAGCATCACCTCATAAATCACCCTTCTCTACACCCCCACCATAAACTACAGCATCTTCTATTACAATTGGCTACAGCAATTCACTTCCCACTACACCTTCAATATATTTTGTCACATTTCAAAACCTACCTCTCCTCCCCATTGGGTCTATTGGGTCTACGCCCCAATAGACACCATCACCCTCCAATACACCCCATACACTTCGACACCCTTAATTTGAGGCCCCCCCCCCCCCAATCCCTTACATTACTATTCAGTACAGAACCCCTCCATTAACATTCCTTACAGCACGTCACCCTCCTCTACACCCCCAATAAACTCTCCCCACCACCAATAAACCCCCATAAACTAAACCTCTCAGCAATACACCCCCATACACTTCGACACCCTTTCTTTACTCCCCCATGCATCACTTCAGTACAACACCCCTCCCTCCATTACATTTCTCTACCGCAAGTCATCCTTCACTACCATACACCACTACCTTACCCTCCACCCAATAAACCACCTCACCCTCCAATACACCCTCCATACTTCACCCTTCAGTACATCACCAGTTCCATATATTACAGCCCTCCTCCATTACATTAAATATATTTCTCGACCGCAAATCACCCTCCACCCAATAAACCACCTCGCCCTCCAATACACCCCACACACACACTTCGTCACCCGCCATTACTCCCCCATACATCACCCTTCCATTACAACTGGTGTAGAGCGCGTCACCCTCCACTACACCTTCCCTACATTTACATACCTATTGCATTAGCGCCTATACCCCGGGCCTCACGTAGAAGGAAGGCCATTATTTTTCCCGGGAAGGGGGCCCGTATTATATCGACTCCCCCCCAAAAAAAAAAAAAAAATATCTACCCCTACCTCTACCAACCCTACCCCCACCCTCCGTGTTTTTGTTTTGTCCTAGCTATAATGTCGCCTCGTTTTTCTTGCCCCCACCAACCCTACCCCCTACCTCCGTGTTTTTGTTTTGCCCTAACTATAATGTCGCCTCGTTTTTCTTTCCCCCACCAACCCTAGCCCCACCCCCACTCCCTCCCTCCGTGTTTTTGTTTTGCCCTAGCTATAATGTCGCCTAGTTTTTCTTTCCCCCACCAATAACTCCCTTCGACATTGACTCCTATTATATGTATCCCTTATGTGTCCCAGTAGTAACTTCTGGGTTTAATGCACGTTTGGAAAGAATAGGAGGCCTTACACTTCCAGAATACATAAATTATTCTCCAAAAGGCTAAGGTATGGAAATACTTACAGCGTCAAATCTCAGAATATTGTATGAGCCCTCGCAATAGTATTTACAAAATCACAAGTTAGGAATAATTAATTAAAATATATTTTATGACGTTTTATATATATATATATGTATCTTTATGAAAAGGAGATTAAAAGTTACAATAAATGCTAAACTAAGCTCATTTAAGGGGGCATGCTTGATTTTTCTGCCCCCCCCCCCTTGTTCCTCATGTTTAGCCCCATTAGTTTTCAGATTATAAGAAGGTCGCCCCACTAGTTTTCAGATTTTAAGCATTAAGCACCCCATTTTGTTTAAATATGAAGACCTATCGTACAATTCAGGTGTCGATATTTTTCCTGGCGAGCGATAACGAGCCTGTAATATAGTAGTAACCGCCCTCCGGCCGGGATATTTTTCTATCGAAAAATGTACCGGTACACATTTATCTTGAAGGAGGGTCTTGGGGGGGGGGGGTATTTTTATGCATGCTAGAGGTCTAGGGAAGAAACTAAAGAAAATAATAAAAATATAATTTAAATAAGCAAATAAGTACGCTCATCCCCCCTTAACGAATAACGGTGCCTCTTCCCGTAGTCCACGTAATCAAGTTAGGTACGGTTGTCTCGAAATATAGGACTTCTGTATCCCACTCTATTATATGGTAACTTCTGTTATTACCAGCCTAACGATCCTATTACCACATTTCAAATCCTGTTCTGGCCATATAATCGCTAAAGTTTCGAAGCCTCACAAGCCATATCGTCGTGAGCTCCGTTCCCAACTAACCCCTGTCATCACCATCTTAGTTCTCTCACAAAGCTGTTCACTAGGAGAATCACTAAACCAATTTATTTATAGTTATTTTTTTTTCCAGCCGAGGGTAATTTGCCATGTTCGTATCTTGGTTACTCAACTATTTCGTGGATTTTGTAGCGAACTATATTATGAATTATGAAAACTTGGCATTAAGGGGAGATATTTAGTTTGTTCCCTACGTTTTCATCAAGCTTAAAATTACACCCCCTAGACCCCCTTTCAAGATAAATTTGTACATTTTTCGGTAGAAAAATGTCCCGGCCGGAGGCCGGTTGCTCTTAAATTACAGGCTCGCTGTCGCTCGCCAGGAAAAAATAGACACCTTAATTGCACGAAAGGTCTTAAAATTGACAGAAATGGGGGAAAATGTCTTAAAATTTCCAAACTAATAGGGCGAACGTCTTAAAATCTCAAAAGCAATGCGGCTAAACATGAGAGAGAAAGGGGTCCAGAAAAAAATCTCTCAAGTGGAAATCTCCCCTTAATAAGACGCAGAATCATAGCAGTTTCATATTTTTCCATTACGCATCGATAAATCAGTTGCTAAGGAGTCTATTTACCATTAGCTGAAATAAAACCGACTATAGTGTAACCTCCATTTTGTAAACCATTACCTATATACCATCATGAACGGAAATATGATGTTTTTCCAGCATTTATGAATCAATTGATGTTTCATTAGTATATTTTGTTTGCATCACTTCATACATAAATGTTGTTTGATGTATACAGTAGTCCATATTATTGTCATCAATATCTTCCATTCTCTATTGTACTACTAACTATCAGAAGTTGAATAAAGCGCGTCCACTAACACGTTGACATTTTATTTTTAATCTTATCAATAACGAAATCAGGTTTTATAAGTGCCATATGATATTTGAAAGTTGTTGATACCTTGTCGTCTTTGTATTAATTATGGAATTTATGATACTAGGGCACAACTTTTGAACGTGATTGTTCAACAGTGAGGCAAAAGGAACACTGTACGGTCGCGCTAATAAGTCATGTCCCAGCTGTCATTATGTTTGGCTTGCTCTGTGCTGTATTAATGTCTGTCAGATGTTGAATAGGGTGGGTAAGTGTAGGAACATGTGTGCATATTTCACTCGATATGAAGAAATGAAGCTTAGATATTGCTGATACTAATTATTGATCAAAACATACTTGGTGACATGACTTATTAGCGCGATTGTACATTATGAGCCATAAATGATGACCTTACATTTTCAAAGCGATCTATAGTCTATTCACTGTAAGTAGGCGAGAAATCATGACCCTTATCCTCTTTAACTCAAAATGGGCTAGAGCAAATTGGCTGTAAATTTCCACATCTATTCCTTGACGGACTCTTCCCAAAATGGTAGAAATGTTAGCTCGATTACTCTAGTCGTGTTTTGAATTACAAAGGTTAGAAGTCATGATTTCTCGCCTACTTACAGCGGATAGACTATAGGAGTGAGTCGAATCTTCTTTTTTATTTTTCACCTAGTATATAGTATATGAGGGTTCATTTAAACAGTTCAAGGCTTCATAAAGAACTATGACTTGTGTCGTAGTGTACGAGGTCTGCAACATGGCGCTGATGACAAATAATAGACCAAAATGCTCCCTGCTGTGGATTTTTTTTTTTGTTTTCCTACTGCCGTTATAATCACCAATTTTGGACCCCCTTTTTAAAACCGAATATGAGCCACCGCTGCGTCCTGGGAATACCAAATACTCTGGCCGAGACCGTGGGGTGGGGGATGGGGGGGATGGGCGTGAGAAAGAGGGGTATTTTTTTTTTTTTTAGCAATGACAAGTGCGATTATCAAACTGTGCTTTTGTTTTATTTGTTTTCTTTATGTTTATCTATACTGTATACTGCTCTTCATTAGATAGTCTCATTTGTTTTATTTGTGTATTCTTTATTCGTCTCTATATTCTGCTCTTCATTAGACAGTCTCATTTATATTGGTTAATGAAAGTAAAGGAGGGAGGGACTTAGAGATCAAGTGCAAATAAGGAATAGAAGGACAAGGGCGATGGAAGCACTACGAAAGTGGAAGGGAATAAGGAATTGAAGTGACATGAACAAGATATATGAAATAGGACTCCCTCATGTTGCATACAATCGTTTAATGTTAGTCAGAAATAGAAGAAAAACAATAACTCCGTCGTATGTACAGTTGCAGCCGTTACAGAGGTATTATCAATTGACCACATGCGAGTTTCAGGCTGTAAGGAAGTTGGAGACGAAAACATCGATATTAAACTGGAGTGGAATGAAATTGGAAGGGAAAAGCGGAAGAAACTAGTAAATGACAGGTAGTGAGTGGATGTAGAATGGAAGAGAAACGGGGTAGAAAGGTGGTTTGGTGGAACTAATAAGAAGTGTTGTCCCTATTCTTGCTCTGTCTTGAATCGGCCACACCCCCCCCCCCCCCCCCACCCCCTTCACCCCAAAAAAGGAAAGAAAGGACAGAAAATAGGAAAAGTGGGGATTGGGCCTGAGTATATAGATAGCCTAGATAGAATAAGAAGTAAGGAATTAAAAAGAAGAGAGTGATTGGAGTGAGGGTAAGGATTAGTAGAGAAGTGATGAAGTACAGTAGGAATGTTTGCACGTTGGAATACGCAAAGGTTAAGGAGTATTGAAGTGGAAAGAAAGAATGGCAAAGCTAGAATGCTAGATATTTGGAGAATGCAAGGACTGAAACCTGGAAGACTGAAGAATGTAAGTGGGAAGTGGGGTTAGGGTGAGTGGGGGTGAGGTTGAGCTGGAGGTGAGGGAGAGTTGGATTAGGTCGCGAGGTGGAGTGAATGTGGGGGTGCGGGAGAGTAAGGGGGGTGAGGGAGAGTGGGGGGTGCGAGAGAGGGAGATTCTGTGGAGCCCGGACAGCAAGTAAAATTCGCAGTGGTCGCAAGTTCGCATACAGACGCGATGCAAATGAGGTCTGGCGGCGAACGGTCTGCGGGAGAGACGGCTCGGGGTGGGTCGTCCGCTGAATTTCGATTGCGGTTGAAGCTGGTCGTGCTTGAGGGGGGATGGGCTGTTTTTCTGGTCCCCCTTCTTCCTCATGCTTACCCCCAAAAGTTTTCAGATTTTATGACGTTCGGCCCATTAGTTTGGCGATTTTAAGACCTTTTGCCCCATTTCGTTGTCAATTTTAAGACCTTTCATGCCATTTAGGTGTCGATTTTTTCCTGGCAAGCGATAGCGAGCCTGTAATCTTAAGAGTAACCGGCCTTCGGCTGGGAAATTTTTCTACCGAAAAGTGTACAAATTAATCTGATGGATGTTTTTTTTAATTTGATGGAGGTCTAGGGAGGAAACTAAAGAAAATAATAAATAAATTAACAAATATACCAAAAAGTGAATCATCCCCCCTTAAGGAAAATTCAGCGAGAGGAAAAGGCAGGGGTGGAGGAAAGTCGCCGTCGCATGCACCCCAACTTCTGTGAGAGGTTTTCAATATTATGCCCTTTCAACCCGATGTTTGATGGGAATATTCAGGGAGAAGCAAATAGAAGCAAAATAGGAGTCTTATGTAACCCAATTTGTGAGATTTTTCTAATATTAGTTCACTTATTCTAATGTTTGCAAGAACTATTGTTAGGGCAGACTAAAAGTCAGGGTTGCAGAAAGTCGGTGTCTCATACACTTCAATTTATGTGAGATATTATAAGTATAATGTCTTTTCAGTCCGATGCATGATGGAAGAGGAAAAAGAAAGTGACATGCATATTCACCACAAAGTATAGGTTAAATATTATTCTTGTAAATCCAACTAATGAAAAACTTAAAATTAGCTCGCACTTCAATGTCTACTGTAAGTGTTATTTTCAATATTACCCTTTTCCATCCGATATTTTAATATTGCCAACTACCGAAACGGCGAAAATGGTCTTCAGCACAAAGATAATTTTAAAATAAAGTTATTCTAAAACTGTCTAAATCAACTCTCAGTATTATGTTAACTCTAACTACCACCAGGGGGGTTTGTTTATGTTTAGTAGTGAGATGCATGTACAGTAGTAACCTTTCATCCATATACTTGAGGGACCCACCTCGTTAGTTTTAATTTTTCTCCCTCTCTCTCTGGGTTGTATCTACTCGGCCCCATTCAGCCTACTGTTTTAAGACGTTTATCCCCATCCAGGTGTCGATTTAAAAAAAACACACACAAAAATTGGCAGCAGGCTAGTTTTTTACATTTTTAGATAGAAAAATGTCTCCGACGAAGCCGGATTTCTCCATACAATGCTGGCTCGCTATCGCTTGCCAGGAAGAAATAGACACCTGGATGCGGATAAACTTCTTAAAACGGTGGGATGAATGGATTCAAGCGAGAGAAAAGAGACAACAAAAAGGTCAATCCCCTTAAATACAATCCGGGATAAACGTCCGATAAAGGAACAAAGAAGGAAAAGTAAGTGACTCACAGGCTCTTCTATCGTGTATATTACCATTTGTTTCACTCACAGATCGCCTCAAATCTTGTTCACGCTCGATTAGCCCTCTTAATCCTATGCTTGAAAAATGTTGATGGTTAAAAGACAAATTAACGTAGAATGAATAATAGCCAGAATAAACTGTCATAATGCGTCACGATCTTCTAGGGGTTAATTTTGCATCCATCCAGAACATCGAGAATCCGTCTTGATCATTTTTCCACTCCCACGAATTGTGTATTCCGGCCGTGCCCATTTGCCTCCCCAGTCCAGATGATCTCCTCCTCCTCCTCCTCCTCCCCCCCCCCCTCCCCCCTCCTCCTCCTCCTCCTCCTCCTCCTCCTCCTCCTCCTCCTCCTCCTCCTCCTCCTCCTCCTCCTCCCCCCCCGGCTTGGGACCCTCCAGATGTGACTCGAACCCCAACGTGGACTCTGACTCTGAATTTTCACTTCTGAAGGGAACGTGGCTTTAAGGGGAGATTTTTTCACTTAAGGGTTTGTTTTGTTTTTCTGGGCCCCCTTCTCCCTCGTGTTTAACTCGATTCGTTTTAAGATTTTAAGACTTCTGCCCCACTAGTTTGGTGATGTTATGGCCTTTCGCACCATTTGTCATTTCAAGGCCTTTAGTGCCATGTATGTGTCTATATTTTCCTGGCGAGCGATGGCCAGCCTGTAATTTAAGAGGAATTGGCCTTCGGCCGGGACATTTTTCTACCGAAAAATGTACCGTACACAGTGATCTCGAAGGGGGATCTTGGGGGTGTTTTTATAAGTTTGATGGAGGTCTAGGGAGGAAACTAAAAACCTCCCCTTAAAACCCAACGTGCAGTGGTAGGGAAAGATATCTATCTATCTATCTATCTGTTCAGGCCCAATCCCCATTTTTCTATTTATATTGTATTTTCTATTTTATCTAAAACAAAATAAAAATAGAAAAAACGGGGATTGAGCCTGAGCATATAGATAGATAGATAGATAGATAGCTAGCTTTCCCTACCACTGCACGTTGTGGTAGGGCAAGCAGAAGTACAAAATTACATTGGGGGGGAGGAGGAGGAGGAGTACAAAGGAGTACAAAGGAAATCAAGCAACAACAGATCTAGTGACCCTTCTAGGTTGCTTGTCCTCCAAAACACTGAGGATCAAGTGTCCAAACAGTGGTTTAGAGTGGGTAAGGGAACATTGGAAAGGGAAATACTGCCCTGGAACTAATGTCCGTGGCAGGATAGGAAGTTAGTAGGGGACAGATGGGTTAGTAACTGAGGGGGGGATAAAATAAAGTTATTCATTTACAAACGCAGTCAGTCGCGGGTTTGATGCGAGATATTTGTCTAGGCGGAGTTTAAATGAATCAACGGTGATGCAGTCTATAACGTTTCGGGGAAGCCCATTCCACAAGTTGACAACTCGATTGAAGAAGAAATTCTTAGATTCGTGTGAGTTAAAAGATTTACCAATAATTTTGCAACCGTTTCCCCGCGTGTAATTAGATTGGGTCGATAGTGAAGTACTTACTACAGTTCATATTGTCGATGCCTTTGATGATTTTGAACACTTGAATTAAGTCACCTCTTAATCTGCGCTGGGTTAAAGGAAATAGATTTAATTCTCTAAGACGCTCTTCGTATGGTTTGTTCTTTAGGCTAGGTAGCATTTTGGTAACTCTAACGTTGAACTCGTTCTAGCTTGTTTATATCTTTTTGGTAATAAGGGCACCAGGATTGAACGCAGTATTCCAGAAGAGGGCGGACTAAGGAATTGTAAAGGGTTAGGATAACTTCTTTGGATTTATGCTCAAATGACCTGCCTATAAAGCCAATTATTTTGTTTGCCTTCTTAACAACTTCTGAACATTGTTGACTCGGTTTTAGTTACTCGATATTGTTACTCCCAGATCGGTTTCTCTGTTTACATTCTTAAGCGAGTGCCATTCATGGAATAGTTTGCTTTCTCATTTAGGTATCCGATATGTAGTACTTTACATTTATCCGCCATTGAAACTCATTTGCCAAATTTGGGCCCAACATGACAATTTATCTAGATTGTGTTGCATATCGTCAACTTGTTCTTTTGAGAGTACGCTATTTTGCAATTTTTGTATCGTCAGCAAATTTTGAGATTGTACAGGTGAGACCCTCATCTATGTCGTTGATGTAAATTAGAAAGAGAATTGGTCCTAGTACCGATCCCTGGGGTACCCCGCTACTTACATTGGTCCATTTTGATGCCTTACCGTTTATGACTACTCTTTGCTTTCTGTCCGCTGAGCCAATTTTCTATCCATTTCAACACACCGTCTTGTATTCCATGCGCTTTTTAGTTTTAGCAGTAAACGTTTTGTGGGGAACTTTGTCAAAGGCCTTTTGAAAATCAAGGTATATAATATCTACAGCTTTACTCTCATCGTAGAGGTTGAGGATATCGTGGAAAGAAGTCTAAGAGGTTTGTTAAACAGGAACGTTTTTTACGAAAGCCGTGTTGAGTATCTTTAAGTATGTTATTTTCCTCTAAGTGATTACGAGTCTGTCTCGTATGACCGTTTCTAACATTTTACATACAACTGAGGTTAAGCTAATTGGACGATAGTTACTGGGTAGGGATTTGCTGCCTTTTTTGAATATCGGTGTTACGTTGGCTAGCTTCCACTGATCGGGCATAGTTCCAGACTGCAAGGATTTATTGAATAGAAATGTCAGTGGTTTAGAGAGCTCATCCTTAGCTTCCTTTAGAACTCTAGGCGAGATTGTATCAGGTCCAGGCGTTTTATTTACCTTGAGTTTATCTAAACAATTCAATACTTCTCTCTCTGTAACGGTGATATTGCTTAGAACATCTGAATTATCAATCTGAATCGGCGATGGTGTAGGGATATCACTGAGTCTTCTGTTGTAAAAACTGATGCAAAGAAGGTATTGAGGTCATTACTCATTTGTTCTTCGTCTTTGGTGTATTCTCCATTTTCATCGACTAACGGTCCAACAGTTGAAGTAACGACTTTTTTCTTTCTGATGATAACTATAGAATTCTTTCGGGTTTGTTTTACTTTGATTCGCAATATGTAACTCTAAGGTCTTTTTACTTTGCTTAATTAACTTTTTGGCTTTGCGTCGTAGCTCTACAAATTTCAGCCGTTCTTCGTCATTTTGTGAGGATTTTAATCTATCATTAGCAAATTTTTTTAGCAAGCAGGCAGTTTGAAATATCTTTATTCCACCATTTTGGGCTTATTATTATGGCCTGGACGCCGAGTTGTTCGATGGTATGCAGTCTTGCACTGCTTTTAGGTAAGTGGCTTCGAATAACTTCCAAGATGTATTTATGTCGTTATTGTGAATTAAAAAGCTCCAGTCAGTTTCTTTAAACATAGCTCTAAGTTTATGGAAGTTTGCTTTCTTGAAATTAGGGACTTTTTCGATGCTACTATTTGGTTCGTTACTAGTAAACTTTAAAGTGAAAGTTATCGTACGATGGTCGCTGTTACTGATTCATCACCAACATTCAAATTCTCTATTATTCTTCTTTTGTTGCAAGTACAATGTCAAGAACGTTATTACCACGGGTCGGCGTTCCAACAAATTGATAAAGTGAACTCTCTTGCAAGTTCGTATACAAGTCATGTCCGGAGTGTGAAGTAAGAGTATCGCCCCACTTGGTCACAGGTAAATTAAAGTCACCAAAAATTACGGTATCTTGTGAGTTACTTACATCTGCAATTTGTTCGTAAATTTCTCGGTCAGTTTGCACTGATTGAGCTGGAGGTCTGTATATTAATGCAAGTATTATTTTGGTACCTTTATTATTCTTTATTAGCACAAAAGATGCGTCGACGTTCACAATTTGAGGTTTTGACAAGAGGGTAGGGTTAAGACTTTCTTTGATATAAAGTAAAACGCCACCTCCATTTTCGATTGTATTCGGCTTTTCTCAAACATTACATAACCGGGAAGTGAATACTCTGCTAAAAAGTCTCTATCTTCTGTATTGAGCCAAGATTTCTGTTATGCCAATCACATCATAATTTTTCTGTAAACACTAGCTCCTCTAAATCTGAAAAATTTATTGCGTATATGCTACGAGCGTTTGCATAGAAAACCTTTAAATTTGTTTATTTTAGAACTCACGGCAACGCTCTTTAATAATATTTTTGGTTCTTTGTCGGATCTACATTTATGTTCATGGCTGTCCTCGGTCTCGCGCTGTCTTCGGTCCTTATCGCTGGTGGTCCTCGGTTGCCTCTGTTTTTTTCTTGGCGTTGGCTTGATTTACTGTCACTGCTGCTTCTTCTCGGATGGCGTTTTTGATCCATGGCTGCGGACTGCTCGTGTAGGTGGCGACTCATGCGTGCTGAACCCACAGGGTTTTAGATGAGTGCCATCCTTGTGGAACAGAGTAGGACTGGTTGTAGAGAAGTTGTCCCAGAGGTTGATGAATTCAACTTCTTCCCTCAGACACAAATGTTTTAGTCGGGTATTTGTGCTGAAAGCCTTGTCGTAGAATTTGTCAGGTGCGTCGATCTTGGGGAGAATGCCTGAGATGATGATATTCCTTGACTTGTTTTTGTAGTGCTGGATCATCTTGCAGAGAGAGAGAGAGAGAGAGAGAGAGAGAGAGAGAGAGAGAGAGAGAGAGAGAGAGAGAGAGAGAGAGAGAGAGAGAGAGAGAGAGAGAGAGAGAGAGAGAGAATATAGAATAACATATTAACTTTTACAATAAAAGTATGGAGCACTTACAAAAGAGTATGGAGTATGTGTGAGATAGTGAATGAGAGTTAGTGTGTGAAGTTGAGTCTGTGTGTGTGTGTGTGTGTTCATTATGTGTGTGTCATTATACTGTAATTAGATGTGGAAGTTGTTTGGCCTCCTACATAAAATTAAGACATTAGTGTGTGTGTGTGTGTGTGTGTGTGTGTGTGTGTGTGTGTGTGTGTGTGTGTGTGTGTGTGTGTGTCATTATACTGTAATTAGATGTGGAAGTTGTTTGGCCTCCTACATAAAATTAAGACATTAGTGTGCGTGTGTATGTACAGTATGTGTGTGTGTATATGTATGTGTGTGTGTGTGTGTGTGTGTGTGTGTGTGTGTGTATATGTATGTGTGTGTGTGTGTGTGTGTGTGTGTATATGTGTATGTGTGTGTGTGTGTGTGTGTGTATATGTGTGTATGTTTGTGTGTGTGTGTGTGTATATGTGTGTGTGTGTGTGTGTCATTATACTGTAATCGGATGTTGGAGGTGTTTGGAACTACTATTTAACGTTAAGGGATATTGTTTGTCTGGCCCCCATTCCAACTCATGTTTAGCCCGACTAGTTTCGAAATTTGAAGACGTTTGCCCCTTTAATTCTCTTCCTGGCGAGTGATATCGAGCCTGTAAATTAGGACGAACTGGTCATCGGCCAGGACATTCTACCGAAAAATGTACACATTTATATGTTTTAAGCCTGATAGAGGTATAGGGGGAACACTAAAAGCCTCATAGATTTGTATTTGTTTGTTGAATTATTGTTTTAGAAATATATGTGCACATTTCTCGATAGCAACATTCCCTGGCCAAAGGGCATTTATTAATAAATTACAGGCTTGCTATCGCTTACCAGGAAACAAAAGTAAATGGCACAAAAGGCCTTAAAATAGTCAAACTAAAGGAGCAAACGTCCTAAAATCTCAAAACTAATGGGGCTAAGTATGAAGGAAAGTTTAATTTAATAGCTACCTGGAAATCTATTTACATTGCTAAAGCATTCCTTATTTATGAAATAGTTAAACAGTCATGACACACACACACACACAATTTTCTGCAGAATTAAGTATTTCATTCAGTTCATTCTAATTATGAAGTAATTCTAATAATGACCAAGTATACGGGCATGAATATTATAATAGTTACTTCAGAGCTTTCAGACGCTTTAATTTGCTACCATACTTTTGTTGTGATAAAAGGTGTATATCACATGTTAGAAGGGTCAGAACACTTCCATTATATTATCTGTACAATCTTTTCTGTTTTGTGAGGGACCAAATTACAGTAGTAATTAAAAGAGGCCAATGCCGTATGTTGGGAACAATTAGATCCCCCCCCCCCCCACACCTTTTATTACACCTGTACAGCAGTGCCATATTGTCTGTTGTAAGGGCCCAAATTATGAACGGTAATTAGGGTTTATTAAGGGGAGGTATTTAGTTTGTTCCCTAGACCTCCATCAAGCTTAAAATTACACCCCCTTGCTTGAGTCTCTTTCAAGATAAATTTGTACATTTTTCGGTAGAAAAATGTCCCGGCCGAAGGCCGGTTCCTCTTAAATTACAGGCTCGCTATCGCTCGCCAAGATAAAATCGACACTTGAATTGCACAAAAGGTCTTACTATGGGGTGAAAGTTCTTAAAATCGTTAAACTAATGGGGCAAACGTTTTATAATATCAAAAGCAATGGGGCTAAACATGAGGGAGAAAGGGGTCAAGAAAAAAAATCCTTCAAGTGGAGATCTCCCCTTAAGCCTTTCATTACGAGTGAAGTTATGTTTCTTGGTAATCTGGCTCTCATTAGCCGTTCTTACTGTTTACGAACAACTCATGATAGTCAACGAATTAATGGAGATACAATACAACTCTCTGATGACAAGACGTCCTTCCTAAGCTTCGATTTCATTCAGATTAGGCAAGGTATATGGAAATCAGAGGATTGATTGAGATTGTCTTTACTTTTCTCATTCCCGCAGACCCTTCATACATACATACATACATACATACATACATACATACATACATACATACATACATACATACATACATACTATATACATACATACATACTATATACATACATACATACATACATACATACATACATGCATACATACATACTATATACATACATACATACATACATACATACATACATACTATATACATACATACTATATACATACATACATACATACATACATACATACATACATACTATATACATACATACATACATACATACATACTATATACATACATACATACTATATACATACATACATACATACATACATACATACATACATACATACATACTGTACATACATACTATATACATACATACATACATACATACATACATACATACATACATACATACATACTATATACAGTAGAATCTTGTTATGGTGCTGTCTTTTTGTAACACTGTTAAGGCTGGTGTGGTTGCAGCTACTGCAGGTGCAAGTGCTGCAGGGGGACTCTGCTGAGGCACGGTTAGCACTATACCTACATCAGCCACAGTGATGACTTGGTGGGGCAGTGCTGTGGCGGGACTTTATTGTACTACAGTACACTCCAACTACTGAAAGGCAATCCCGTCTGAGCCGTTACAATGCATGTAATGGAAAAATGACGCTAAACCATTGTATGTATTCCCGCAGATCCTTCCTAAGCTGTATACAATCGTCTAATGATAGCCAGAATAAACTGTCAATATGCGTCATAATCCTCAAGGTGTTAAGCTAATCAGTCTCTATTGTTAGAGACTCTTCTTTCATTCACACTATTTTTCCCATCAGCTACTTGTGTTCTTGATCTTTGTCTTGATAGCGTAATGCATAAGTGTGCGGAATTTCGATGTGAGTATCCTAGGTTCGAGTCCTTGGAGTGCCACATGTATTTGTTGATTTCATTAATTGAGTTTTGAAGTGAAGTTGGTTGGTGAAAACATATAATATTCTATGACGTTTGTTTTACGGTCATAGGGCCTTATTTTCAGTTACCATACAACACTCCTCCCGAAACTGAATATGATCCACGGTATTTACGAGGCCTATGAGAGATGGTAGAATCAACGAGGGGAGTCATTCCGATGAGTCGTGTGTGCTTGTGTGTATATGTGTGTGTGTGTGTGTGTGTGTGTGTGTGTGTGTGTGTGTGTGTGTGTGTGTGTGTGTGTGTGTGTGTGTGTGTGTGTGGTGTGTGTGTGTGTGTGTGTGTGTGTGTGTGTGTGTGTGTGTGTGTGTGTGTGTGTGTGTGTGTGTGTGTGTGTGTGTGTGTGTGTGTGTGTGTGTGTGTGTGTGTGTGTGTGTGTGTGTGTGTGTGTGTGTGTGTGTGTGTGTGTGTGTGTGTGTGTGTGTGTGTGTGTGTGTGTGTGTGTGTGTGTGTGTGTGTGAGTGAGTGAGTGAGTGAGTGAGTGAGTGAGTGAGTGAGTGACGACGACCGTGAAGCCCATACCCATACGGTGTTCATGATCGGTCAGGTGGTATATGTCGACCATAGATATTTAACCCATACAGTACCAGGGTCGTCTTTTTTATCATATTCTAGCAACTATGATACGAGTTTATTCAGCTTAGGAAGGACCTCTAGCCATCAATAGGCTTCAAACTATCTCAACCAACCCATTTAACTACCGTATATCCTTCCTAAGCTGCGTAATATCGTCAACATATAGCTAGAATATAATATAACACACGTCGCTGGTACTCAAAGGGTTAATACTCGTTGGATGTGCTAACACCCCTCGATCCGTGAGGTCGCCGTCTGCGATCTTGTGGGAACTTTGATACGTATAAACCATAAATAGAGTCAATATCTTTGCAACATATTTCCTAATGTTCACATATTGGGGTACATCAATAGGCTAAGGAATGCCGTATATACACATCAATAAATAATGGCATAAATAAAGCAGCTACCTATACTGCTGTTTGCGGATGATACATTTCTGATGAGTGATAATGAATGGGAGTTGCAGGGTCTGGTAAATGAGTTTGGAACAGTGTGCGAAAAACGGAATTTGAAGGTAAATGCGGGGAAGAGCAAGGTTTTGTTCTTCGAAAGGGGTGAAGTCACAGAGTGTGAGGTTAAGCTGAACGGTCAGGCTATGGAGATCGTCAACTCTTTTAAGTATCTGGGCAGTGTGTTGAGTAAAGATGGGACTATGGATGAAGAAGTGCGGGAAAGGGTACAACAGGGGAAGAGGGTTGTAGGAACGCTAAAAGCAGTAACAAGAAATAGGGTGGTCAGTATGGAAGTGAAGAAGTCCTTGCATGACAGTGTGGTAATCCCGACACTGACTTACGGAAGCGAAGCATGGACGTTGGTTGAGAGACTCGGACCAAGAGTGAGAGCAGTGGAAATGAATTACTTAAGGAGTGCGTGCGGAGTTACATGGAGGGATAGACAGACTAATGAGGAAGTAAGAAGGAGGTGTGGTGTGGAGGTAGATGTGCTGGAAAGTGTGAAAAGGAACAACTTGAGATGGTTCGGCCATATGGAACGTATGGAAAGCGAGAGAATGACTAAGAGGGTGTACGAGAGCGAGGTGGAGGGACAGAGAGGGAGAGGTAGACCAAATGAGAGGTGGAAGGATGGAGTGAGGAAGTACATGAACGAAGGCGGTGCTGGTTGGGGGGAGGGGCGTCGACTGACTGGGGACAGAGGTGCATGGGGGCGGTTCGTTCGTGGCCACCCCTTCGGGGATCACGGCGTCAGGCAATAGATAGATAGATAGATCAATGTGTAACTGTTTTGTTACCCTGTGTAACGTTTTACTGCGCTGACATGATACTTTATGACGATAAAAATAGTAGTGGAAGTAGTACTTTCAAATATTGTACATGTTTATATTAATTGTTTTCACGATCATAGTGTTCCTAATCACATGAACAAGTGCCCCACAAGATGGCGGCGGTGGCTGCAAGTCTCGGGCTCTGAAATAACCAGATGTTCTATCCAGAGAGTGTTTACATGTCAATGGTGTCGACTGTGGATATTATCCTAGTCAGAGAAACCATGGCATACGTTCACAATTTTGTTTCTTATTCAATCTATGTAGTCGCCATTATTTCCCATTTACTTTGCTTTAAGCTTTGTTATTTATCAATCGGGTCCATATTTTGTTCACTATCATGTTCTATGATAACTTTTGTATGGTCGGATTAAAATACAGAATACCATTGTTGCCTATTACCGTAGTTTTCCAATTTTGTTTGGAATCAATCTATGTAGTTCCCATTGTTTCCTATTTACCTAGTTATAAGCTCAGTCATTTGTCAATCAGTTACATATTGATTTTATTCATTATCAAGTTTTATTATATATATATTGAAGTAGCCTACATATATTCCACTTACATTATCGAACCAATCCCGAGTTGATTCCTCTATTATTTCCTTGCCTAATACTTTATTTAGGAGGCTCGTTTAAGCATGTCTTCGTCATCAAAGGCCGGAATGTACAGCCACTGACAAATGTGCATGAACTCTGGAGATCTTTATGCAAATATTTCCATTTACATTAATAGTCCAATAAAATCAGCTGCATATTACTAAAAACATAACATGTATTTATTAATATATACCGGTAGCTGAATTAATCTGAACATCAATATAAATTATTATATTTGCATAAACAACATTGCAAGAGCTCCCGAACTATTGTCAGTAGTTTATGTATGATAGTGTACTTGCTCAAATTAGTCAGCAGGAAACACCTTCGTATTTTTAGGTCTTTCATTAAGCGCCATTTTTCTTCGCTTTCGAGGAAGTTCAATAGCGCTGTAACAGCCCACATAGACCAATACCCATCCCCTTTATCAAGGGAAAGCGTACCAATCAGGGTTAGTGAAAACAAAACCTTCGCACTTGAGCAGGCGTGAACTCCCGACTCCTGGGTAGGAAATCAAGACGCACTCTACTAGACCAGCCGGCTACCTTAATTGGGGGGGGGGGGGTTCACTTTTTGGTCGTTTTTTGTTCATATATTTATTATTTTTCTAGTGTACTCCCTGAACCTCCATCAAACTTAAAAGAACAACCCCACCCTCCCCTTGCAAGATATTATATTTGTACATTTTTCGGTAGAAAAATGTTCCAGCCGAAGGCAGGTTCTTCCTAAATTACAGGCTCGCTAGCGCTCGGCGGGAAAAAAATCGACACCTAAATGGCACGAAAGGTCTTAAAATAGACAACAATGGGCGGAAGGTGTTAAAATCGCCAAACTAATGGGTCGAACGTATTTAAATCTGAAAACTAAAGGGGATAAGCATGAGGGCGAAGGGGGCCTAGAAAAACAACCAAACTCCCCTTACATTTATGGATAGAGGAGAGGGGGAGCCCGAGGATGGATAGGGGAGACACACACACACACACACACACACACACACACACACACACACACACACACACACGTTACCCATAGCCATAATTGAACCAGCTAGACTAAATCGCCGTTCCAGTAATTCCACACCAATTACCGCCTAACCAACCGCGAAATTCCTCGGTAAACTACTTACCGGGAAGCAGCGTCGTGGTCTTTACCGTAAATGTCCGGACGGGGCCGATCACTGGGGTAACGGGTGATGAGATTTTTTTTTTTTTTCTTTTTGGTCTATTAATTCAATTAATCCTGTATTTCTTAGTTTCCATCAAGCTTAGAAAAACACCCCCTAGACACCCTTGAAGATTTATTTGTACATTTTTCGGTAGAAATTTTTTCCGGCCAAAGGCCGGTTCCTCTTAAAATATCAGGCTCGCTATCGCTCGCCAGGAAAAAATCAACACCTAAATGGCACGAAAGGTTTTAAATTTGACAACGAAATGGGGCGACAAGTGTTAAAATTGCCAAACTAATGGACCGAACGTTTTATAATCTCAAAACAAATGGGGTTTAACACGAGGGAAAAAAGGTGACCAGAAAAACGACCCATCTCCCCTTAATGGGTAGCCTGGGGGGGGGGGGGGGGGGGTCATAGTGTGGGGCCCTTCCCCCGCGATATGGGTCAATATAGCAACACGGGAGAACTGGACCGAAAGAGAGAGAGAGAGAGAGATTGAGAGAGAGAGAGAGAGAGATAAGAGAGAAAGTGAGAATGAGAGAGAGAGAGACTGAGAGAGAGTTACATAGATACAAAGACTGCACAGACCCTGTGGCCCCTATTACACAGTCTGAGCTTAATTCTAACAAAATTTGCTACTCAGTGGAAGGTAAGGCTAGCAAAGCTAGTAAGGCTCTCTCCCCACCCACCAGAGAGTGTGTGTGTATGTGTGTGTGTGTGTGTGTGTGTGTGTGTGTGTGTGTGTGTGTGTGTGTGTGTGTGTGTGTGTGTGTGTGTGTGTGTGTTTGTGTATGTATGTGTGTGTGTGAGTGAGAGAGTCACAAACAAGAGAGGAAGGCCCGAACTAGAGTCAAGAGAGGATCTGGAAGTTTTCAACTGGTTGCAAAACAAATTTGTTGCAGATGTAGGAGGAAGCAAGAATACCCAGGTAATAGGAATTCAAAGTAGAAGACTGACACGTTTACTCCTTCAGTAAATTGCTGTGCTATTGATGTTTATTCTACCTGCCATTAGATATTTTGACTGCATTGGAAAGGCCTCTAGGCATGAAAGGGGTATAATTTTTGAAACCAAAATAATGAGATGGCTGGATAAATTTCGAGATTACAGTATAGCTGGAAAATATCTAAATTGTTTATATTTTTTGTTTAAAGAGACAATAAATAGAGGAAGGAAAAACGAAGACCAACACAAAAACAGTTCCATGTGCGTAAAGGCATCCGCCATTAAAAGCAGCATTACCGGTAGTGTATTATACATTAATGCTTAGCTGATATTAAAAGCAGCATTAGTGTATTATACATTAATGCTTAGCTGATATTAAAAGCAGCATTAGTGTATTATACATTAATGCTTAGCTGATATTAAAAGCAGCATTAGTGTATTATACATTAATGCTTAGCTGATATTAAAAGCAGCATTAGTGTATTATACATTAATGCTTAGCTGATATGTTCAAGGCGATTTTTGGATTTATTTGAATCTTATCATTGAAGATTTTTCAAGTATAAATGTCAGTGGTTCTTTTAAGGGGAGGTTTTTAGTGTGTTTCCTAGACTTCCATCAAGCTTGAAATGACACCCCTTTGACCCCCGTTCAAGATAAATTTGTTAATTTTTTGGTAGAAAAATGTCACAGCCGAAGGCCGGTTCCTCTTAAATTACAGGCTCGCTATCGCTCGCCAGGAAAAAAATAGACACCTAAATGGGACGAAAGATCTTATAAGCGACATAAATGGGGTGAAAGTTCTTAAAATCGCCAAACTAATGGGGCGAACGTCTTAAAATTTCAAAAGCAATGGGGCTAAACATGAGGGAGAAGGAAGTTCGAAAAAAAATCCCTCTAGTGGAAACCTCCCCTTAAGCAGTTCGAAGAGTCAGAAAGAGAGAATTGATCTTGGTGCATGCAATTGATCTTGGTGCCTGCATTCTAAAGCAACAGTTGTGACCATTGTTAGCTACCTGAACTACTTAACTGAATTTATGAAGTAATTATACTAGGTAACGAATCAATAATAATATTCAATTCATTCCGAGGTAGCATCTAAAGTGTTAGGTCAGCATTAGTTTGTTAACCCTTTCTGTACCGGCAACGTCTTTTTAATTATATTCTAGATATATTTAGACGATTTTGTGCAGTTTAAGAAGGATCTGTGGCAGTATAAAGGGTTAAGTGAGATAGTTAAACACGTGTTATTTGCTAGAGACCTTTTTTAAACTGAATACAATCGTCTAATAGTAGCCAGAATATGGTTTAAAGGACGCCACCGGTACAGAAAGGGTTAAGATAGTGAGGAGACACATGATGTGGTGAACGTTTAGAAACTATCTCGGAATAATTGACTCTTCCTGTTAATGTTTCACCTAGTAGGCTATATGTGTATTTCCTGGGCTCATTTAAGGTGGAATGGGCTGTTTTTTCTGGCCTCCTTCTCCCTCGTGTTTAGCCCTATTGGTTTTTAAATGTTAAGACGTTCGGCCCATTAGTTTGGCAGTTTTTAGACTTCACGCCCCATTTCTAAGCTGAATAGTATAAACCAGTGTTTAATGTTTTCGTTGAGAGAGAGAGAGAGAGAGAGAGAGAGAGAGAGAGAGAGAGAGAGATCCAGGAAGTGAGAGAGTGAGTGCATTAAAGCGAGAGAGCAATGGGGGAGAGGATAAACACAAAACGCAAGGCTTTCCCTTTGCCAAGTGCATCCATGAATACATTTCAGTCTACAAAAAGAGAAAATGGAGATTGGGAAGAAAGTGGGGGACGCCACTAAATTGGGGTCGGACAGAACATTAGGGATCGGGACCAGATAGAAAATGAGGAAGCCAGTATCAATAACATTGGTTTGGGAAGAAAATGCGAGCAGATATATGATGGGGGACTGGGCGAAATCGAGGCATGTGATTATAATGTAGTCGAAAATGGAAATGGCATGACAATATTATGAAGTTGATTAAAAGTGAGAGGTGGAGAGGAGAGGAAAATGAGGGAGGAAATAATGGGGGGGGGGATATCAGCAGTAAAACAGTAATTGCTCTTTCCCATTTGTATAGCTTAGCACAAATACTTTCTGGGAATTGTGAAACGCTTTGGGTTTGTCAGTGAAAGCAAATTGTGAGGTGTTGGACGGAATAAAAGGTGGTGGTAATGAACTGGAGGGTGAAGAGGTGATGGTACGTATGTTAAGCGGGGTCACGGGCATTTTGTTATCTTTCTCTCCTTTTCTCTCTTTCCGTGGCTTGTATCCATTCGGCCCCATTCAGCCAACTGTTTTAAGACGTTTATCCCCATCCAATTATTAATTTCTTCCTGGCGAGCGATAGCGAGCCAGCATTGTATAGAGAAATCCGGCTACGCCGGAAAATTTGTCTATAAAAAAATGTACAAATTTAGCTTGCTGTCAAAAAATATATATATATATGCTGGCTCGCTACCGCTCGCCAGGAAAATATTGACATCTGGATGGGCGTAAACGTCTTAAAACAGTAGGCTGAATGGGACTGAATGGATACAAGCCAAAGAGAGAGGGAGAGAAAGAGAAAAAGGCGATTTGGGCTCCCTTAAAGTGTGTTAGGTTTTGGTGGTGATGGTATGGTAAAGTGTGTTAGGTTTTGGTGGTGATGGTGTGGTAAAGTGTGTTAGGTTTTGGTGGTGATGGTATGGTAAAGTGTGTTAGGTTTTGGTGGTGATGGTGTGGTAAAGTGTGTTAGGTTTTGGTGGTGATAGTGTGGTAAAGTGTGTTAGGTTTTTGGTGGTGATAGTGTGGTAAAGTGTGTTAGGTTTTGGTGGTGATGGTGTTGTGAAGGTGAAGGCATGGTTCTTTTCTTTTCTTCTCTTATATGTTGGTATTGTATTGTCTCGTTTGTGTTCGATACTGGTTCAAATGAGTGCATCACTAATAATCATCACGGTTATACACATGCTTGCATTAGGTATAATTGTTATGCCCAATAGAGGGAAAGAGAGAGGTAAAGAATCCACCAGCATCATCATGTAAACACAAATCACCAACACCATTAACAGAATCACAATGCTACAGTTACTGGAAGATACCGCAGTGA
>CM064529.1:16746630-16833022 GCA_032716605.1 Paralithodes platypus | reverse complement strand
CCCTTCTAGGCTGCTTTCCTCCAAAACACTGAGGATCAAGTGTCCAAACAGTGGTTTAGAGTGGGTAAGGGAACATTGGAAAGGGAACTACTGCCCTGGAACTAATGTCCGTGGCAGGATTAGGAAGTTAGTAGGGGACAGATGGGTTAGTAACTGAGGGGGGGATAAATAAAGTTATTCATTTACAAACGCAGTCAGTCGCGGGTTTGATGCGAGATATTTGTCTAGGCGAGTTTAAATGAATCAACGGTGATGCAGTCTATAACGTTTCGGGGAAGCCCATTCCACAAGTTGACAACTCGATTGAAGAAGAAATTCTTAGATTCGTGTGAGTTAAAAGATTTACCAATAATTTTGCAACCGTTTCCCCGCGTGTAATTAGATTGGTCGATAGTGAAGTACTTACTACAGTTCATATTGTCGATGCCTTTGATGATTTTGAACACTTGAATTAAGTCACCTCTTAATCTGCGCTGGGTTAAAGAAAATAGATTTAATTCTCTAAGACGCTCTTCGTATGGTTTGTTCTTTAGGCTAGGTATCATTTTGGTAACTACGTTCAACTCGTTCTAGCTTGTCTATATCATTTTGGTAATAAGGGCACCAGGATTGAACGCAGTATTCCAGAAGAGGGCGGACTAAGGAATTGTAAAGGGTTAGGATAACGTCTTTGGATTTATGCTCAAATGACCTGCCTATAAAGCCAATTATTTTGTTTGCCTTCTTAAGCTGAGTGCCATTCATCGAATAGTTTGCTTTCTCATTTTGGTGAGTGAGAGAGAGAAAGAGCGCCGGAGGGATGTGTTGGAAGGTGATGGATGAGAGCATATGTGTCTGTGTCTTTGTGTCTTGCGTGTATATGAGAAAAAAAAAAGGGAAAGAAAGAAAGCAAGAGATGGCTATGGATGTGGTGTAGAAGAGAGCTAGATAGAAAAAAGGAAAGAAAGATAGAAAGAAAGAAGTAAGGATGGATGGTATGATGTGAGAGGAGGGCTAGATAGAAAGAAAGAAGGATGGAAGGATGGTATGATATGTGATAGGAGGGATAGATAGACAGAAAGAAAGATGGAAGGAAGGGTGGTATGATATGTGAGAGGAGGGCTAGATAGAAAGAAGGAAAGAAGGAAGGATGGTATAATATGTGAGAGAAATCAGAAATAGAGTTCTCTCAATCTTATAATTACCTCTCCAAAATTAGTTTTATGCCCACAGCTAACTCAAAGACAACTGCAGAGGTTGAAGTAACTAAACTAAAGGTTTCTAAATACCCCTGATGGTCTAAAAAGGTTTTAAATTATCCCAGAATAAGCTCAAATGGCGTCCTGTGCGTGAAAGGGTTAATTCGTCTCATTCCAGCTGACACCATTCATACCCTCCTCACCACCCTCGCCCCCTCTCACTCTCTCCCCAACGTTCCTCACATACCAACCCTTCCCTTCACTCCCCAGGCATACCAACCCCTCCCTTCACACCCCAGGCATACCAACCCTTCCCTTGACACCCCAGAATCACCTTAAGGGGGTCACCGGCTTTTTGTTTATCGTTCTCTCCTTTTCTCTATTTCCCTGGCTTGTATCCATTCGGCCCCATTCAGCCAACTGTTTTAAGACGTTTATTCCCATCCAGGTGTCGATTTCTTCCTGACGAGCGATAGCGAGCCAGCATTGTATGGAGAAATCCGGCTTTGCCGGAGACATTTTTCTATCGAAAAATGTACAAATTTAGCTTGCTGTCAAAACAAAAATATATATATGCTTACTCGCTACCGCCTGCCAGGAAAATATTGACACCTGGATGGGGGTAACGTCTTAAAACAGTAGGCTGAATGGGGCCGAATAGATACAAGCCAAAGAGGGAGGGAGAGAAAGAGAGAGAGAAAACAAAAACGAGGTGGGCTCCCTTCCTCTACTCGGATCTTGTTATGGTGTTATTCCTCGCCAGATTATCTTCGTCTGTGTTATGCCTTCTCTCCTACGCATATATCTTCGTCTGTGTTATGCCTTCTCTCCTACGCATATATCTTCGTCTGTGTTATGCCTTCTCTCCTACGCATATATCTTCGTCTTGTGTTTATGCCTTCTCTCCTACGCATATATCTTCGTCTGTGTTATGCCTTCTCTCCTACGCATATATCTTCGTCTGTGTTATGCCTTCTCTCCTACGCATATATCTTCGTCTGTGTTATGCCTTCTCTCCTACGCATATATCTTCGTCTGTGTTATGCCTTCTCTCCTACGCATATATCTTCGTCTGTGTTATGCCTTCTCTCCTACGCATATATCTTCGTCTGTGTTATGCCTTCTCTCCTACGCATATATCTTCGTCTGTGTTATGCCTTCTCTCCTACGCATATATCTTCGTCTGTGTTATGCCTTCTCTCCTACGCATATATCTTCGTCTGTGTTATGCCTTCTCTCCTACGCATATATCTTCGTCTGTGTTATGCCTTCTCTCCTACGCATATACGGTAGTTAATGCGTCATCCTAAGTTTGGGTCAGGGTGTCAAACCGGAGCAATATTGTTGGCAGACTTAAGGGGAGGTTTTTAGTTTGTTCCCTAGACCTCCAGCAAGCTTAAAATGTCACCCCCTAAGCCCCCTTTCAAGATAAATTTGTACATTTTCGGTAGAAACATTTCCCGACCAAAGGCCGGTACCTCATAAATTACAGGCTCGCTACGCTCACCAGGTAAAAATCGACACCTAAATGGCACGAAGAGTCTTAAAATTGACAGAAATGGGGCGAATGATCTTAAAATCGCCAAACTAATGGGGCGAACGTCTTAAATTCTCAAAAGCAATGGGACTAAACATGAAGAAGAAAGGGGTCCAAAAAAAAATATCTCAAGTGGAAATCCCCCCTTAAATGAATATGCGAAGGAATACAAGACAATTAAGGGGAGACTGGCCTTTTTTCTATTAATTAATGTATTCATATATTTCTTAAGTTTCCTTGCTAGACCTCCATCAAGCTTAGAAGTACCCCCTAGACCCCCCTTCAAGATAAATTTGTACATTTTTCGGTAGAAAAATGTCCCGGCCGAAGGCTGCTTCCTCTTAAAATTTCAGGCTCGCTATCGCTCGCCAGGGAAAAAATCGACACCTAAATGGCGCGAAAGGCTTTAAAATCGACAATGTAATGGGGTGAAAGGTATTAAAATCGCCAAACTAATGGACCGAACGCCCTAAAATCTAAAAACAAATGGGGCTAAACACGAGGAAGAAGGGGGACCAGAAAAAACGGCCTATCTCCCCTTAACATGACAGAGAATTGTGTTGGTAATGTTATCCCTTCCAAAGACATAATTTGAACTATAAACCATATTTTCGTGTTTGCTTTTTTTATAATAAAGACTAAAAACAAAGGAATACTACAACACAATTAACATGAAAGAGCATTGTTTTGGTAATGTTATCACTTCCAAAGACATATTTTGAACTAACCTTATATTGTCTTTGAATATACAATAATAACAACAAAATCATTGGTCTGGGCTCTCCTTATCGACAACCCTGGTTTGGATGCAAGAACACATTCGCTGGCCACGTTAGTTTTGCAAGTTAGGACGACGGTAAGCGTGCGACAGGGATGTGAAATGGATTAAGGGAGTCCATCTCGCTTTTTTTATCTCTTTCTCTCCCTTTCTCTTTGGTTTGTATCTATTCGGCCCCATTCAGCCTACTGTTTTAAGACGTTTACCCCCATCCAGGTGTCAATATTTTCCTGGCGAGCGGTAGCGAGCCAGTATATATATATTTTTGTTTTGACAGTAAGCTAAATTTTTACATTTTTCGATAGAAAAAATGTCTCCGGCGAAGCCGGATTTCTCCATACAGTGCTGGCTCGCTATCGCTCGCCAGGAAGAAATCGACACCTGGATGGGGATGAAAGTCTTGAGACAGTTGGCTGAATGGGGCCGAATGGACACAAGCCAGGGAAAGAGAGAAAAGGAGAGAAAGATAAAAAAGCCGGTGACTGTGGATGTCGAGAGCGTCTTATCCGGTATTAAAAAGTTTTGTGTCCGATTTGTGTTGGTGTTAGATTTTGTTTCTTTTCTCTCTCTCTCTCTCTCTCACACCCTCTCTCGCTCTCACACCCTCGCTCGCGCTCTCTCTCTCTCACACCCTCGCTCGCGCTCTCTCTCTCTCACACCCTCGCTCGCGCTCTCTCTCTCTCTCTCTCTCTCTCTCTCTCTCTCTCTCTCTCTCTCTCTCTCTCTCTCTCTCTCTCTCTCTCACACACACATTTTAGAAGATCATACAGTGTGAGAACTGATCACGTTCTACATATTTTTAATCTATTATTAATCTATTTTATACACCGGTACGTTTAACGTATTTCTGGCAGGAGTTATTTATCTGTAAACTCTTAACGACACTGTTAATGTATTATGTATTATGCATAATGTAATTTGTTTAAAATTTATTTATTGTATGAACAGCCGTTGTATATTTAACAGAAGAAAATAATCTGAATCTAAATCTGAATCTAAATCTGAATCTCTAGGAGCACAGGGAATGGTTAGTATTACAAAGATCCTGCGGTTCATTCCGGGGAGATAGTCTAAGTGTCTATGTATTATGTAATTTGTTTAAGATGATACTATTGTATGAACAGCCATTGTATATGTAATGGAAATAAAATAATCTGAATCTGAATCTCTCTCTCGTTTTCGTTTTGGTGTTAGCATATAATGTTCTCCTGTGCATTCATATTATGTCTCTTTCTCTTCTTTGGTTGAGAATCTCCCTTCCAGTTAATTTTTTTAGTATGTTTTTGTTTTAACTTCCACAGTGCTTTTATGCAAATCTGTACTTGTCATTCTTTTCTCCGTTCCTTTTTTTCTCACTTTTGTCCTGTGGCTCTGTCCCCCACCTCTTTCAGTCTCATTTTTGCCTGTGTGTTTGTTTTAGTTGGCGTGCTGCTCCAACTTCTTTTGTTTTCCCCCCCTCCTGCCTTCTCCATTTCTACATACCATGCCCTCCTTGTAAACAATTATAGGCCTACATAACTCCGAATTCTTCTTAATTCTGCTACATAAAATTGAAGCATTTTCGATTTTCTTCCCAAAATGAGGACTTCAATTCAGCTACTTCTTTAGAATGACTAGGTAACCAGTGCACAGCGTCCAAACTCTCTCTCTCTCTCTCTCTCACACACACACACACACACACACACACACACACACAGGTACAAACACACTTACTCACTCACTCACTCACTCACACACTCACACACACACACCCTTAGCATACGTAGATACCCAGACAATTATAGGATTTCTGTGAGCATGGTTGTGTGGGTGTTAATGAGGGGACCCGGGAGTTACGAGACTCCCCCGGCGTATATGTGGGTTTACCTCACTTGGGACGCCACTATTTTTCGGGAGGCGGTGGTGGTTGTAGAGAGGTGGGGTGGTGGAAGCGAAGAAGGGGTTAGGGACTGGTAATCCAATGGACCCGGGTTCAAATTCTGATATGTCAATGGGAAGATATTATTGGGTTGGAATTTGTGCTGTAGCCTACCTAGTATCAGTGCATTACCACAAAGCCCACCGAAACGCCAAATAAATACCCTCATTGTTCCCTGATTAAATATCACTGTATGGATATTCCCATTTTCAAAATATGCTACAGGGGGGCAATGCCTAGTGAGTTCATTGCGCAATAGGTGGCATTCTGAGAGTGAGGATCTGAGTCTAGAAGGTGAGACAGTCAAACACAAGAGCGAGGCAGCTTCAGAGATGGGGCTGCTTCGAGCCGTGAGTGAGCACCTAAGCCCCATGCATCCTGCGAAGGCAAGATGGCAGGGGCTGGTTGCATCTAAAAGTGTTTCACTTGTCTCAACCCCTAGACTGGAACAAGACCTCACAGGCTTCACCGTTCATAACGGTTGAATGTTCAGGGGCGGTATTTATAAAGCACTTTTAGGCTTAAAAGTAGCTTTTATAGATGGCGGCCACTTTTAAAAGATAAAAGTTGGGTAAAAAAAACTTTTAGCAGCTAAAAGTAGCTTTTAAACCCAGCGAAAACTAAAAGCCCTCCAAGGGACTTTTAGCGCTTAAAAGTTACTTTTCGAGGACGATGAAGATGGTTGAATAACAAATCCGCCACCACCTGCCAAGGAATTTTCATGTTAAAAAGACTAATTGGATTAATAGGCCTATAGCGACTCTGAGTTAATCAAAAGATACCATATAAACCACGAATGAAACTTAGAGGAACAAAGCTCCTAACCCCGAGATGAAAGTGTGTATTACCCTACATTATTTGGCAACGGTCAAAATGTAACTGTATGAGTAACTCATGATTGTAGGTTAACTATATTATCAAATGCAGCATGTTAGGTAACTCTTGATTCTATCCATATACCACCCGCACATCATACTACTCAAAGGTGATCCACTGTGTGTTCTCCAACGAATAAGCTATATTAGAAAATAACCTACCACCTTATAATTATATCAACCTACTTTAAACATTTCGATTCATACTGTATATAATATATATGTCCGACTACATTTTTTGCCGCGGTCGGTCTCTCTATTTGTAGATGGGTAAATCCAAGATTAAGAGATAAACACATGTTTTTCTTATGTTCTTATGTTCTTAAATTTCTTAACCTTGGGTAAATCCCCTCCTCCGCCCACAACCTGTATAGTTCCAGCGTCCTCGTTGACAAACGCCTATACTGTACTTGTTGGAAGAACACTAACAAATAGACCAAATTAAAGGAGTGTAGAAGGACTAACCTAATATAATATTAGATTGTTGTTGTTGTTGTTGTTGTTGTTGTTGTTGTTGTTGTTGTTGTTGTTGTTGTTGTTGTTGTTGTTGTTGTTGTTGTTTTGGGCGCACTCTCCCATCCAGGAGTTCGTTCTATGAACGATGGCTGTTTCCTTATTGTTATTAGTATTTGTTAAACATTTTCATATTACTTATATATTTCTTTTCTCAAATTAACGATAGTCTCCCTCCTTTTTTGAACTGTTCTTATAATCTCTGCTACCCTTTTTAATTAATGTTGTTCAAATATTTCCCTCAAGTTGTCCCTGCCTCTCAGATCTTTGTATAGGTCTTCGAATGATTCACAGTTGAACAGGTGCATTTGATTTTCATTTTCATTTTGACAAATATCGCACAATAGGTTAGGTTCATATTTGTTTTTGAAGTTTTCTTTTACTTCTATCATTCTTGTCCTTGTCATACAAATTGTTCTGGCATTTTCAAAGCTTAAGTCCTCAATATAATTACTTGATATGTCTTGTTCAACAGCTTCTCTAGTTTTACTTTTACTTTCGATTGTCACAAGATAGGCCTATTTCATAACATCCGAGAACAATTTAAGTAGCCTATTTGCACCCTATTTTTTCGCAAATTACTGTAAACTGGGGTGATTTCGGACTGCGGTCATAACTTCGGACTTTGGCGATAATAAGTAATTAGCCATTGTCATTATACAATGGAAACGCTTTTACCACACTTTTCAAGAATACTTAGGACATCATTTAGGATAAGGATAAGGATATTATGAGGGATAATTTTAGGAGGCTTCCTGGATTACGGCGCACGGCGCATTATCACTTGACCTAGTTAAATCTCTACAATGTGTTTACAGTCAGGAGAAATTGTAAAAAACAAACTCGGAAAATTTCCGAAATTACCCCACTTTACGAATTGTGTAAACTCGCGAATTTGGCAACTATCTCAGATGCTGCCACACCGGAGTATGCAATTGTTATGGTATGGTAAATATATTACCCTTTCAATTTAGCAATATATAATTGATTTCACAATAAAAAAATATTGCATAATTACCCTAATGTTTTATAGTAATTAGTATATGCAATTAGAAGCCTATACTTACCTATTAAACGTTATTCATCAATTGTAATCTTGCTAGATGTAGCGAAATAGCGGTTGTGGCAGCTTTCTTAACGCTTTCACTAAAAGCTGCTTTTAAATGTTTTATGAATAACTTTTAAGGATTTTCTTTTAGTTAAAATTACTTTTAGGGAATTTTTTAAATTCTTTTATAAATACCGGCCCAGGGCCGGTATTTATAAAGCACTTTTAGGCCTAAAAGTAGCTTTTAAAGATGGCGCCAACTTTTAAAACTTAAAAGTTGGGCAAAAAAACTTTTAGCGGCTAAAAGTAGCTTTTAAACCCAGCGAAAACTAAAAGCTCCCCTTGGGACTGTTAGCGCTTAAAAGTTACTTTTAGAGGACGATGAAGATGATTGAATAACAAATCCGCCACCCCCTGCCAAGGAATGTTCATGTTAGAAAGATTAATTGGATTAATAGGCCTATAGCGAGTTAATCGAAGTACACCATTTAAACCATGAAGGAGACAGAAGAACAAAGCTCTTAACCCAGAGATGAAAGTATGTAGGCCTAGTACCCTACGTTATTTGGCAACGGTCAAAATGTAACTGAATGAGTAACTCATGGTGGTATGATTGTAGGTTAGATATATTATCAAGTGCAGTATGTTAGGTAACTCTTGATTTTATCCATAAATTCCATATACCACCCCGTACATCATACTACCCAAAGGTGATCCACTGTGTGTTCTCCAACGAATAAGCTATATTAGAAAGTAACCTACCACCTTATGTATCAACCTACTTTAAACATTTCGATTTATACTGTATATATGTCCGACTACATTTTTTGCCGCGGTCGGTCTCTATTTTTAGATGGGTTAAATCCTCCTCCTCCTCCTCCGCCCACAACCTTGACAGTTCCAGCGTCCTCGTTGACAAATGCCTATACTGTACTTGTTGGAAGAACACTAACAAATAGACCAAATTAAAGGAGTGTAGGACTAAGATATAATGTTGGATTGTCACAAGATAGGCCTATTTCATAACATCCGAGAACAAGTAGCCTATTTGCACCCTATTTTTTCGCAAATTACCGTAAACTGGGGTGATTTCGGATAGGATAAGGATAAGGATATTATGGGGGATAATTTTAGGAGGCTTCCTGGATTACGGCGCACGGCGCATTATCACTACACATCACTTGACCTAGTTAAATCTCTACAATGTGTTTACAGTCATGAGAAATTGTAAAAAACAAACTCGAAACATTTCCGAAATTACCCCACTTTACGAATTGTGAAAACTCGCGAATTTGGCAACTATCTCATGCTGCCACACCGGAGTATGCAATTGTTTTCGTATGGTAAATATATTACCCTTTCAATTTAGCAATATATAATAGATTTCACAATAACAAAATATTGCATAATTACCCTAATGTTTTATAGTAATTAGTATATGCAATTAGAAGTCTATACTTACCTATTAAACTTTATTCATCGATTGTAATCTTCCTAGATGTAGCGAACTAGCGGTTGTGGCAGCCTTCTTAACGCTTCCACTAAAAGCTGCTTTTAAATGTTTTATGAATAACTTTTAAGGATTTTCTTTTAGTTAAAATTACTTTTAGGAAATTTTTAAAATTATTTTATAAATACCGGCCCAGGCTCTCAGCCTATGCCCGAGAGTGAGTAGTTGGAATATAGAAAACAAAAGAAAAACAAAAACAAAAATGTGTGTTTGGAGTGGCTAAGTGTGTGTGTGTTTGTGTGTGGTTAATATACAGTATATTTTTTGAGTGTGTTTGTTTATTAATTGCCAGAATATGATGAAAAGGACTTCCAAGGTACTGAATGGGTTTATCGCCGTTAATCGCCCGTGTGACTTGAGTTTAAGGGCAGCTATGTCGTTTTTATACACCCATGTATCCCTATGTTTAGCCCCATTAGCTTTGAGATTTTAAGATGTTCGCCCCATTAGTTTGTCGATTTTAAGACCTTTCACCCAATTTCATTGTCAATATTTAGACTTTTCGTGCCATTTAGGTGTCGATTTTTTCCTGGCGAGCAATAGCTAGCCTGTATTTTTAGGCGAACGCCGGGACATTTTCTACGGAAAAAATAAATAATTTTATCTCGAAGGGGACAGGGTCGTTGGGGTGTTTATTGCTATTTAAAGCTTGGTGGAGGTCTAGCGAGGAAACTAAATAATGAATAAATATATAAATAAATAAATAGACCAAACTCTATACCCTACCCCCTTAAGTGTATTTGGAGTAGTGTAGGTTGGTACTGTTGATCGGTGGGTGGCATAGGGTAAGGGTTTGACTAGAGTTGTTGTTTTTTAGTTGACGGTAAATTGAATCCCTTAGCAGCTGTTTATACGATACTTAATAGAAACAATATGAATCTACTTTGTCTCTGCGTCGTATTAATGCCAAGTTTTGATCATTAACACATTTCGCTACAAAATGTACGTGATACGCGAGTAACCAAGATAGTAACATGGCAATTTACCGTCAGCTGGAGAAAATAGACTATAGTCGTGGTGTGTGTGTGTGTGTGTGTGCGTGTGTGTGTAGTTTGATTTGTGTTTGGGTATGTGAGCAAATGTGTTAGAGAAAAAAAGTGTTTCCTCTCAATATTGTGCCTTAAATATATTAGGCTAATTTGTTTAGGTTTCTTTTAGCTTAGAATAGGCATTAGACTTATTATATATATATATATATTAGAGAGAGAGAGAGAGAGAGAGAGAGAGAGAGAGAGAGAGAGAGAGAGAGAGAGAGAGAGAGACTCTCTCTGTCATCTTCGCCTAATAGAGCCATTTGTTCACCTATGAGCCTCTATGTGCTGGGGTAAAAAATGGGTGATGGTGAGCTGGGTTATGAGGCGTGAGGCTGGGAGGAGAGCGGGGGGGGGGGGGGGGGGAGAAGAAGAACGAGACAAAAGGAGATGAGCAAAAGGGGAATGTGAGAAAAGAGAGATGAGAGGGAATAGAAGAAGTGACGGGAAATGAGAAGAGGGTGGAATTGGAGGGGACGATGTGATATAAGAGTTAAAAAAGCTATTGGGGAGAAAAGGGAAAGAAGAGGCGAGGGAAAGGGAGATATTGAGGTAAAGGATATGGGAAGGAAAGGCGCGAACAGCAGGGAGAGACAGAGAAAGAGAGAAAAATATTTATATACTGTATATTTCAGCTTATTGAGCACCCCCCCGCCCCCATGCTGTGGGGGGGACCGACAACCACTAGTAAAACATACATACTACCCAAAGAGCCATTATTGCACTGAAAGAATAGCATGGTCTTCTGGTTACATTCATATTTCTAACTAACGCAAAAACAATACAATAATGTGAGTAACACCATTTCCCTGTGTTTTCCCTGTTCTTGCTCTGTCTTGAGTCGGCTACCCCCAAAATGGGGATTGGGCCTGAGCATATAGATAGATAGATAGAACACCGGTCATATACTTAGTTACATCCATGGTTATTAATGTCTAGGTCAGTCGAGTATACAAAGGGGACAAACATGCATAATTAAAGTAAAATAGCGTATAACTAAGAGAGAGAGAGAGAGAGAGAGAGAGAGAGAGGGAGATGGAGATGGATGGGGGACTCTAAAGGGAGGTAGGTGTGATTCAGAAATAGTTTGGAATGAGAGGGAACTTGAGACTGCAGAGAAAGTTGAACTAGGGTAACATTGAGGGAGATATTTGGGAAGGCCGAAGTTGTTCTAGATAGTAATTTGTTCGGGGTATATATGCTTTGTCATTCAGTTATTATACGCTATGTACGTACATCTATCTATCTATATGCCTATCAATCTCTGTCTGTAGTCTATACGCACCAACACACACGCACTTATATAGTAATACTGTTGTGTGTGTACAGTATACTGTATATATATATATATATATATATATATACTGTATATATATTACAGTATATACCGTGTATATACACTATGTATCTAGAGTGTGTGTGTGTGTGTGTGTGTGTGTGTGTGTGTGTGTGTGTGTGTGTGTGTGTGTGTGTGTGAGAAAGAGAGAGAGAGAGAGAGATATTGCTCAATGAAGCATTTTTTATTTTAGTTCGCATGTAGGCAACTATTTCATAAAATATATATAAAACAATTAGTTAATGGAGGATAACTAATTAGGAAGGTAAGAGGAAATTACCAGACCAAAACAACTCCAGCCACCACCTTAACCCTTTTAGTACTGGTGCCGTTCTTTATTCTGGCTACTATTAGATTATTTTATTCAGTTTTAAAAGGGCCCCCAGCAATTAACAGGTTTCAAACTATGTCACTTAACCCATTATACTACCGGTACCACAGATCCTTCTTAAGCTGCACACAATCGTCTAAATATAGCTAGAATAGATTTAAAGAGACATCGCGGGTACAGAAGGGGTTAAAGATTACACCGCACTGGAGACACTTATGACTGTTGATTGCTGGAGGCCCTTTTTAAACTGAATGCAATCGTGTATTAATAGCCAGCCCAAAGTAATAAAAAAGTCGTCGGTATAGAAGGGGTTAAGTAACAGAGACTGGACAACTGACGACATTGTGTAGCATTACCTCTACAAATCTCTAATGTCACTGAATTAAATGTTTACCAACGACGAAGTAAATTTCATTACTCTCGTCGACATTACGAAGAAGATGAAATATAAGAGTTATTTTGAAAGGCAGGTAGTTTCTTTTATTTGGACCCCTTCTCCCTCATGCTTTTCCCATTAGTTTGGAGATCTTAAGACGTTCGCTCCATTAGTTTGGCAAATTTAAGACCTTGTGTGCCATTTAGATGTCGATTTTATCCTGGCGAGCGAAAGCGAGCCTGTAATTTTAAGATTCTTTAATTGTTCGGCCGGAACAAAATAAAATAAAATACAAATTTATCTTGAAAGGGGGTCTATTTTGTGCCCCTACGGGGCACAATTTTTTTTTTTTTTTTTTTTTTTTGTTAAAGCTTGATGGGGGTCTAGCGAGGAAGCTAAAAAATAAATATATATACAAACAAATAGACGAACAAATCAGCGCTATCCACTTAAAGGCATCAAACACGACCTGGGCCGGTATTTATAAAATAATTTAAAAATTTCCCTAAAAGTAATTTTAACTAAAAGAAAATCCTTAAAAGTGTTTCATAAAACATTTAAAAGCAGCTTTTAGTGGAAGCGTTAAGAAGGCTGCCACAACCGCTAGTTCGCTACATCTAGCAAGATTACAATCGATGAATAACGTTTAATAGGTAAGTATAGGCTTCTAATTGCATATACTAATTACTATAAAACATTAGGGTAATTATGCAATATTTAGTTATTGTGAAATCTATTATATATTGCTAAATTGAAAGGGTAATATATTTACCATACCAAAACAATTGCATACTCCGGTGTGGCAGCATCTGAGATAGTTGCCAAATTCGCGAGTTTTCACAATTCGTAAAGTGGGGTAATTTCGGAAATTTTTCGAGTTTGTTTTTTACAATTTCTCATGACTATAAACACATTGTAGAGATTTAACTAGGTCAGGTGATGTGTAGTGATAATGCGCCGTGCGCCGTAATCCAGGAAGCCTCCTAAAATTATCCCCCATAATATCCTTATCCTATCCGAAATCACCCCAGTTTACGGTAATTTGCGAAAAAATAGGGTGCAAATAGGCTACTTGTTCTCGGATGTTATGAAATAGGCCTATCTTGACAATCCAATATATATCTTAGTCCTTCTACACTCCTTTAATTTGGTCTATTTGTTAGTGTTCTTCCAACAAGTACGGTACAGTATAGGCATTTGTCAACGAGGACGCTGGAACTGTCGAGGTTGTGGGCGGAGGAGGAGGATTTACCCATCTAAAAATAGAGAGACCGACCGCGGCAAAAAATGTAGTCGGACATATATACAGTATGAATCGAAATGTTTAAAGTAGGTTGATATATATGGTGGTAGGTTACTTTCTAATATAGCTTATTCGTTGGAGAACACACAGTGGATCACCTTTGGGTAGTATGATGTGCGGGGTGGTATATGGAATTTATGGATAGAATCAAGAGTTACCTAACATACTGCACTTTATGATATATCTTATTATTTTTTTTTTATATATATATATATTTTTTTTTTTTTTTTTTTTTTTTTTTTTTAAACTTACTTCCTCTCGGGCATAGGCTGAGAGCCTTAACATTCACCGCTTTACAATGAACAGTGAAGCCCGTGAGGTCTTGTTCCAGTCTAGGGAGTGAGACATGTGAAGCACGTAGAGTACAACGAGCACCTGCCATCTTGCCTTCACATGAGGCACGGTGCTCACTCATGGCCCGAAACGACCCCATCTCTGAAGCCACCTCGTTCCCGTGCTTCACGGTCTCACTCCCTACACTCGGACTCTCACACTTACACACACACAACGCCACCTGTTGAGCAGATAACCTACAATCATACCACCATGAGTTACTCATTCAGTTACATTTTGACCGTTGCCAAATAACGTAGGGTACTAGGCCTACACACTTTCATCTCTGGGTTAAGAGCTTTGTTCCTCTGTCTCCTTCATGGTTTAAATGGTGTACTTCGATTAACTCGCTATAGGCCTATTAATCCAATTAATCTTTCTAACATGAACATTCCTTGGCAGGGGGTGGCGGATTTGTTATTCAATCATCTTCATCGTCCTCTAAAAGTAACTTTTAAGCGCTAACAGTCCCAAGGGGAGCTTTTAGTTTTCGCTGGGTTTAAAAGCTACTTTTAGCCGCTAAAAGTTTTTTTGCCCAACTTTTAAGTTTTAAAAGTTGGCGCCATCTTTAAAAGCTACTTTTATGCCTAAAAGTGCTTTATAAATACCGGCCCTGTTGTATGTAGTTAGGCTCCCAACCCACCGTCACAGTTAAAGGTTGGCAGTTCTCGGTACTGTGAACGATCTCTGCGCCACACTTACTTGCACCGTAGCTCAAAAAGGGCTAGAGAAAATTGGCTGTAAATTTCAACATCTATTCCTTGACTGACTCTCCTCAAATGGTAGAAATATTAGCTCGATTACTTCAGTCGTTTTTGAGTTACACAGAGGTTAGAGGTCATGATATCTCGCCTACTTACAGCGAGTAGACTGAAGATAATGACGCCACCTTCCGATACATCACTTCCACGACCTCAATATTTATGCTGTCACTTCCATAGTCTAGGACCTTGATTTGTAACCCCTTCTGTACCGGTGACGTAATTTTAACTTTATTCTGGCTACTATTAGACGATTTTATTCAGTTTCAAAAGGGCCTCCAGCAATTAACAGGGTTCGAACTATCTCACTTCAACCTTTTTACTACCACAGATCCTTCCTAAACTGCACAGAATCCTCTAAATATAGCTAAAATATAATGCTGAACACGTAGCCGGTACAGTGTAGGAACGTTGGTGGTATTTCCAATGATGTTTGTTTTATGTTAAGTATTTTTTTTGGGGGGAGGGGGAATTGACTTGACAATTGTGGAATTAAGTTTTTGATGTGTGTGTGTGTGTGTTATCACCTCACCCATATATAAAGTATAAATATTCGTCTCTTGTCACCTACGGATTTTTTGTACGTTTTTTTTTTTTTGCCTAAGATTTGTTGTTGTGTGCCGCTATTAGTTTCGTAATAGTTAATTGGTTTTTGTTATATATTTGTATTGAAATAGTTGAAATTGTTGTTCTGGTCTTCTGTTGTTATTGATATTGTTGTTGATGTTTTTATTGCTACCTGTGTCATGGTTGTGGTTGTTGTTGTGTGGTTGTTGTTGTGATTGTTGTTGTTGATGTGGTTGTTATTGTTGTTGTGTGGTGGTTGTTGTGGTTGTGGTTGTTGATGTGGTTGTTGTTGATGTGGTTGTTGTTGTGGATGTTGTGGTTGTTGTTGTGATTGTGGTTGTTGTTGTTGTTGTTGATGTGGTTGTTATTGTTGTTGTGTGGTGGTTGTTGTGGTTGTGGTTGTTGATGTGGTTGTTGTTGATGTGGTTGTTGTTCTTGTGGATGTTGTTGTTGTGTGGTGGTTGCCGTTGTTGTTGTTGTTGTCATTTTTATTATTGTCGGTATTCTATGCATCCAAAACCACCCTTCGCTTCACCGCGTCCTTGATCACCGTGAAACCATTAGGTGTGGGAGTTTCCGTCAGACAGTCATTTCCACACGTCGTAATCACCCTTGGAGGCAGTGATATTACGTCTTAAGGGGATGTTATTTGATTGATTTGTGTATTTTATGTTATTACCGGTCTATATATATATATATATATATACTTGTTTTAGTTTGCTTCTTAGACGTATATCAAGCTTTAAAAAACAAAACAAAAACCCCTCTTCGATATAAAGGCTGGTTCCTACTAAATTACAGGCTCGCTATCGCTCGCCAGGAAAACATCGACACCTAAATGGCACGAAAGATCTTAAAATTGACAGAAATTGGGCGAAATGTCTTAAAATCGCCAAACTAACTGTGCGAACCTCTTAAAATATCAAAACTAATGGGGTTAAACATGAGGGAGAAGGAGGTTCGAAGTACTCCCGTAAGTGAAAATCCCCCCTTAACCTTGGCTTGGGGAGGTCGCGGTGGGTGGCTAGTGGGTGCGGGTGTGGGTGGGGGTGTGTGCAGGTGGGAATGTGGGGTGATGTGGGAGATGATGTGAGTGAGCAAAAGTATGTGGGTGTGTAGCTGGGGTATGAGGGCTAAGGTAGGTGGGGATGTGGGAGATGATGTGGGTGAGCAAAGGTATGTGGGTGTGTAGCTGGGGTATGGGTGTTAAAGTAGGTGGGGATGTGGGAGATGATGTGGGTGAGCGAAGGACTGTGGGTGTGTTGCTGGGGTATGGGTGTTAAGGTGGTGGTGATGTGGGGAGATGATGTGAGTGAGCGAAGGTATGTGGGTGTGTTACTGGGGTATGTGGGTGTGTTACTGGGGTATGTGGGTGTGTTACTGGGGTATGTGGGTGTGTTACTGGGGGTATGGGGTGGTTACTGAGGTATGTGGGTGTGTTACTGGGGTATGTGGGTGTTACTGGGGTATGTGGGTGTGTTACTGGGGTATGTGGGTGTGTTACTGGGGTATGTGGGTGTGTTACTGGGGTATGTGGGTGTGTTACTGGGGTATGAGGGCTAAAGTAGGTGGGGTTTTGGGTGGGTGAAGGGTGAGCAAAGGTATGTGGGTGTGTAGCTGATGAATGGGTATTAAATTAGGTGGGGATGTGGGGAGATGATGTGGGTTAGCAAAGGTATGTGGGTGTGTAGCTGATGAATGGGTATTAAAGTAGGTGGGGATGTGGGGAGATGGCTGTGGGTTAGCAAAGGTATGTGGGTGTGTAGCTGATGAATGGGTATTAAATTAGGTGGGGATGTGGGGAGATGATGTGGGTTAGCAAAGGTATGTGGGTGTGTAGCTGATGAATGGGTATTAAATTAGGTGGGGATGTGGGGAGATGATGTGGGTTAGCAAAGGTATGTGGGTGTGTAGCTGATGAATGGGTATTAAATTAGGGGGGGATGTGGGTGATGATGTGGGTTAGCCAAAGGTATGTGGGTGTAGCTGATGATGGGTATTAAATTAGGTGGGGATTGTGGGGGAGATGATGTGGGTAGCAAAGGTATGTGGGTGTGTGCTGATGAAGGGTATTAATTAGGTGGGGATGGGGGAGATGATGTGGGTTAGCAAAGGTATGTGGGTGTGTAGCTGATGAATGGGTATTAAATTAGGTGGGGATGTGGGGAGATGATGTGGGTTAGCAAAGGTATGTGGGTGTGTAGCTGATGTATGGGTGTTAAAGTAGGTGGGGATGTGGGGAGATAATGTGGGTGAGCACAGGTATGTGGGTGTGTTGCTGGGAATGGGTATTAAAGTAGGTGGGGATGTGGGGAGATAATGTGGGTGAGCACAGGTATGTGGGTGTGTTGCTGGGAATGGGTATTAAAGTAGGTGGGGATGTGGGGAGATAATGTGGGTGAGCACAGGTATGTGGGTGTGTTGCTGGGAGTGGGTATTAAAGTAGGTGGGGATGTGGGGAGATGATGTGGGTGAGCACAGGTTATGTGGGTGTGTTGCTGGGAATGGGTATTAAAGTAGGTGGGGATGTGGGGAGATAATGTGGGTGAGCACAGGTATGTGGGTGTGTTGCTGGGAATGGGTATTAAAGTAGGTGGGGATGTGGGGAGATAATGTGGGTGAGCACAGGTATGTGGGTGTGTTGCGGGAATGGGTATTAAAGTAGGTGGGGATGTGGGGAGATAATGTGGGTGAGCACAGGTATGTGGGTGTGTTGCTGGGAATGGGTATTAAAGTAGGTGGGGATGTGGGGAGATAATGTGGGTGAGCACAGGTATGTGGTGGGTTTTTTTTTTTTTTTTTTTTTTCTATGTGATTGAGGGAGGCAAAAGGCATAACTGCCTATAGCGAGTGCCTCCCCCATAGTTGAAAGAGTGACAGGGCCAAAATCAAGGGACGTTCGAGCCAAAATGCCTGGACACACGGAGTTTGAAGCAATTTAAGTCATAGGAAGCGGGAAAAACTGATTCTGGGAGAGAGTTCCAGAGCTCAGCTGTTGAGTAGAAGAAAGTTTGAGAGTAACGTTTCACTCTTGGGTTGGAGAGTTGCACAGAGTAGGGGTGGGATTGAGTTGCAAGACGGGTACCACGTGCCCTACGTAAAGGAGGTGGTATGCACTGGGATAGCTCTGAGGAACACTGATTATTATAGTAGCGATAGAATAGCGAGAGAGATGCAACATTGCGGCGGAGAGAGAGAAATTGCAGAGATTTGGTGAGTGGACGGGAGTTAATGATACGAAAGGTCTTCCTTTCAACCTTGTCTAGGAGAGCGGTGTGAGAGGAACCTCCCACACATGTGAACAATACTCAATACAAGGGCGCACTATGCCCCTGTACAGAGCAAGAAGATGTGCAGGGGAAAAAGAACCCCCTAAGGCGGTTGAGCACACCCAGCTTCTGGGAGGCTGCCTTAGCAAGACTGGTAATATGGTCCTTCCAAATGAGAGCAGAAGAAAAAGAGACACCAAGAATATTGAGAGAAGATGAAGGGTTGATTTTTGTATTGTTGAAGAATAAGGGATAGTCCGCTGGGAGATCCTGACGGGTAGATAGATGGAGAAATTGGGTTTTGGAAGCATTAAAGTTAATAAGGTTTTCTCTGCCCCAATTGGAAATAGTATTTAGATCAGAATTTAAGAGTTGTATGGCTTCATTACGTTTGTCGTTGAGGGATTACTGGCTGGGGCGTTTTGAAAAAGTAATGGAGTAGTGTAAGGTTGAGTCGTCTGCGTATGAATGGATGGGAATTAAGGTACAGTTAAGGAGACAATTTATAAAAATTAGAAAGAGAATAGGAGATAGGACAGAGCCCTGAGGAACACTGGAGTTTATAGGGTGAGGAAGTGAACAATGGCCGTCCACAACCGTGGCTATGGAACGGATATGAAAGAAGATCACCAGTAGAGCGATCCTTAAGGAAGCCATACTGGCGATCTGAGAGCAGATTATGAGAAGAGAAATGCTTAAGAAATTTGGAAGCAAGAATAGTTTCAAAAACTTTAGAAAGACAAGAAATGAGAGCAATTGGACGATAGTTGGAGGGTTGAGAGCGGTCACCCTTCTTTGGGACAGGTTGAATGTGAGCAAACTTTCAGCATGAAGGGAAGACGTTAGAGGATAGACAGAGACGAAAGAGTTTGCCTAGGCAGGGAGTCAGCACGGAAGCAGTTTTGAGAAACAACAGGAGGAACACCTGTTGCTGGGAATGGGTATTAAAGTAGGTGGGGATGTGGGGAGATAATGTGGGTGAGCACAGGTATGTGGGTGTGTTGCTGGGAGTGGGTATTAAAGTAGGTGGGGATGTGGGGAGATAATGTGGGTGAGCACGGGTATGTGGGTGTGTTGCTGAGAATGGGTATTAAAGTAGGTGGGGATGTGGGAGATAATGTGGGCGAGCAAAGGTATGTGTGGGTGTGTTGCTGGGAATGGGTATTAAAGTAGGTGGGGATGTGGGGAGATAATGTTGGTTAGCAAAGGTATGTGTGGGTGTGTAGCTGGGATATGGGCGTTAAAGTAGGTTGGGGGTGGAAGATGATGTGGGTGAGCAAAGGTATGCGACATTACTATTATTGTAACGAGCTAATTAAAATATTGATTACAACGAATGAAGTGTATTTGTGATGTGTGTTGGGGAGTTAATTTAGCGGTTTGCTTATAAAAAGTACATTGGCGATCTAATATCAATATTGGTTACACCGGAAGAAGTTTATTTGCATATAAGAAATATATACATTGGTGATCTAATTATAATATTGATTACAGCGGATGAAGTGTACTTGTGATGTGTGTGAGTTGATTACACGATTTGCATATAAGAAGTACATTGGCGATCTGATATAAATTTTGATTACACCGGATGAAGTTTATTTGAATAATTATAAGAAGTACATTGGCGATCAAATTAGAATATTGATTACACCGGATGAAGTGTATTTGTGATGTGTGTGAGCGAGTTGTTTAAGCAATTCACGTATAAGAACTACAATGGCGATCTAATAAAATCTAATTAAGATATTGATTACAGCAGATGAAGTGTATTCGTGGTGTGTGTGGTCGAGTGGTGTGCGTTGATGTCTGAGAATCCCCTTGGAGCGTGCGTCCCCTCTCTTGTGTTCCCAGGCTAGGACAAAGGGGGCATTGTCGGACCAGTATGTAGAGGCAGCGTGGGAGAGTGGGAGACTGAGAGAGAGAGAGAGAGTGGGGAGAGAGAGAGAGAGGTTTACATAGATTTACATATATAAACTGGCCACACAGACCTTACGATCCAAACGAGGTGGTCTAGTAGAGATGACATATCAAATATAAAAGGAAAGAGAGAGAGAGAGGGAGATAATTTACTTTATCTAATAACCTTTACTTAACGCCCCACAGGGTGGATGCAGGCAGAAAATTATACATTTTAATGCAATAATTATTTGTGGTACAATAGTTCAGTGTCTTGGTGGTGTGCACTGTGCAATATTAGCCTATTTTACTAATCATAACATCAATACTGTGGTACAATATTTCAGTTACATTTGGGCACATACTAGCCATGTATTAACCATGTGCAACGTGGCCTATTTTACTAAACCACATAAATACAGACCTTACAGAAGAGAGAAACGGTGAGTGAGTGAGTGTGTGTGTGTGACAGAGAGGAAGCGAGAGAGGTGGGAGAGGGAGAGAGCGAGGTAAGAGAGGTGGGAGAGAGAGAGAGAGAGAGAGAGAGAGATAGAGAGGGGGAGGGAGGGAGGGAGGGAGGGAGGGAGGTGAATGTCGAGGGTGAGTGAATATGGACAGGAAGTGAGTGGGGGGAGGAGAGAAGGAAGGTTATGATTACTGAAGCATCCTCACATTCATTCATTCTCTCATTCTCTCTCTCTCTCTCTCTCTCTCTCTCTCTCTCTCTCTCTCTCTCTCTCTCTCTCTCTCTCTCTCTCTCTCTCTCTCTTAGCATTCCAAAGTATTTTAAATGTCATATAGTTTTAATCATATCTAATTAATTATCTGTGTCCGGTTCTTACCAAAGGAAATAGATGTAAATATTTCACTTTCTAATGCCTATAAAGCTTAACATGTTTTTCGTGACGTTTCTAAAGTTAAGGGAAAGTATTGACGATAAACAAGATATTTTTGTTTTCTTTTTATAAATAGCATAATACAATTGAATACATGTAGCAGCAGCTATCTGTATGCATGCAGAAGGTTCCATATTTTCCTGTTAATTTTAATTAATCATTATCCAAAGGTTTATTTATTAAACAAATATATAATTTAAATGGGACCGAATCAATACAAACCAGAGAAAGAGAGAAAAGGAGAGAACAAAAGCAGGTCAGCCCCCTTAAAGGGAGATATCCACTTGAGGGATTATTTTCTTGGCCCCTTTCTCCCTCATGTTTAGCCCCATTGCTTTTGAGATTTTAAGACGTTTGCCCCCATTATTTTGGCGATTTTAAGAACTTTCGCCCCATTTCTGTCAATTTTAAGACCATTTGTGTCATTTAGGTGTCTATTTTATCCTGGCGAGAGATAGCGAGCCTGTAATTTACGAGGAACCGGCCTTTGGCCGGGACATTTTTCTACCGAAAAATTTACAAATTTATCTTGAAAGGGACTCAAGGGGGTGTAATTTTAAGCTTGATGGAGGTTTAGGGAACAAACTAAATACCTCCCCTTAATGCATGCCACTTTTATTTCAGCTATTCTCATGGATCCTCGGCCATAATGTTTCGTCCATTGACACCCACCCTAGTGACCTTGGCCCTGGAGACCCTTCCGTAGTCAGAGAGTGAACGTTTACTCACGTATAAATTCTAACTTCCACTCGGTCACACATTGATTGATACATCACAGTTGGCCCCTACCCCTCCGCCTCCTCTTAAGGGGAGTCAGGCCGTTTTTCTGGGCCCCCTTCTTCCTCGTGTTTAGCCCCATTTGTTTTCAGATTGTATGACGTTTGGCCCATTAGTTTGGCGATTTTAATACCTTTCACCCCATTTCATTGTCAATTTTAAGGCCTTTCGTGCCATTTAGGTGTCGATTTCTTCCTGGCGAGCGATAGCGAGCCTGAAATTTTAAGAGGAAGCAGCCTTCGGCCGGGAAATTTTTCTACCGAAAAATGTACAAATGTATCTTGAAGGGGGGTCTAGGGGGTGTTTCTAAGCTTGATGGAGGTCTAGCAAGGAAACTTAAGAAATATAGACAATACATGAATTAATAGACCAAAAAAAAAAGGCCAGTCTCCCCTTAAAACTTACAACACATAATATATTCACCGTTGTGCTCTCAGTGTCATTTTCAGGAATAGGATTCATGTGACGCTGATCCAACCGCTGAATTATGAAGGATATTATTAAGGGGAGATCTCCATTTGAGGGATTTTTTTCTTGACCCCTTTCTCCCTCATGTTTAGCCCCATTGCTTTTGATATTATAAAACGTTTGCCCCATTAGTTTAGCAATTTTAAGAACTTTCACCCCATATTAAGACCTTTCGTGCCATTCAGGTGTCAATTTTATCCTGGCGAGCGATAGCGAGCCTGTAATTTAAGAGGAACCGGCCTTCGGCCGGGACATTTTTCTACCGAAAAATGTACAAATTTATCTTGAAAGGGACTCAAGGGGGTGTAATTTTCAGCTTGATGGAGGTCTAGGGAACAAACTAAATAGCTCCCCTTAACTCGTTCATTGATGCATCATAGTTCGTCCCACCATGTGTCCTTAGCATTTTGGGTTATCAGAAACAGAATATCCATGTTGTACTATATGTTTGAGTTACATAGATACCCAGATCACACCGACCATTTGGCCCCAGCGAGGTGATCTGGCCTTAACCCCTTCTGTACCGGCGACGTCTTTTAACTTTACTCTGGCTACTATTAGAAGGTTTCATTCAGTTTCAAAAGGGTCTCCAGCAAATGAACAGGCTTAGAACTATCTCGCTTTACCCTTTTTACTACCACAAATACTTTACCCTTTTTACTACCACAAATACTTTACCCTTTTTACTACCACAAATACTTTACCCTTTTTACTACCACAAACACTTTACCCTTTTTACTACCACAAATACTTTACCCTTTTTACTACCACAAATACTTTACCCTTTTTACTACCACAAATACTTTACCCTTTTTACTACCACAAATACTTTACCCTTTTTACTACCACAAATACTTTACCCTTTTTACTACCACAAATGCTTTACCCTTTTTACTACCACAAATACTTTACCCTTTTTACTACCACAAATACTTTACCCTTTTTACTACCACAAATACTTTTTAATCTGTAAACAATCGTCTAAATATAGTAGACTAAAATATAGAATACGTCGCCGGTACAGAAGGGGTTAAGTATTACAGGTAATCTATGTATTTCCATACACTAAGACAGAGTATATACAGGACAGTAAACCAGAGGCTCTTTAATGGGAGGTTTTTAGTGTGTTACTTAGACCTCCATCAAGCTTAAAATGACATCCCCTAGACCCCCTTTCAAGATAAATATGTACATTTTTTCGGTAGAAAAATATCCTGGCCGAAGGCCGATTCCTCTTAAGTTACAGGCTCGCTATCGCTCGCCAGGAAAAAATCGACACCTAAATGGCACGAAAGGTCTTAACATTGACAGAAATGGGGCGAAATTTATTAAAATCGCCAAACTAATGGTGCAAACGTCTTACAATCTCAAAAACAATGGGGCTAAACATGAGGGAGAAAGAAGTTCGAAAAAAAATCCCTCGAGTGGAAACCTCCCTTTAATGACATCCTACCTCTGACTCTTTGTCTCTAGGAATTATTTTTAACATCGTTATTAACACCAATAACTCCCAAATGTAATGTATGAAAGTATATGATCCTCCCAGGATTCGAACCTAGGCTATCACATACAGAACTTACACGCTCTAACCATTACACCATCTAAGTAATAAAAGGAGCCCACCCCCACATATACACCATAGTTGACCACCCCACCCCCACATATACACCATAGTTGACCACCCCACCCCCACATATACACCTTAGTTGTCCTCTCCACCCCCACATATACACCATAGTTGACCACCCCACCCCCACATATACACCATAGTTGACCACCCCACCCCCACATATACAGCATAGTTGACCACCCCACCCCCACATATACAGCATAGTTGACCACCCCACCCCCACATATACAGCATAGTTGACCACCCCACCCCCACATATACAGCATAGTTGACCACCCCACCCCCACATATACAGCATAGTTGACCCCCCCCCCACATATACAGCATAGTTGACCACCCTCCCCCCACATATACAGCATAGTTGACCACCCTCCCCCCACATATACAGCATAGTTGACCACCCTCCCCCCACATATACAGCATAGTTGACCCCCCCCCCCCACATATACAGCATAGTTGACCACCCCACCCCCACATATACAGCATAGTTGACCACCCTCCCCCCCCACACACACCATAGTTGCCCACCCTCCCCCCACATATACAGCATAGTTGACCACCCTCCCCCCACATATACAGCATAGTTGACCACCCTCCCCCCACATATACAGCATAGTTGCCCACCCTCCCCCCACATATTCACCATAGTTGACCACCCCCCCCCCACATATACAGCATAGTTGGCCACCCTCCCCCCACATATACAGCATAGTTGACCACCCTCCCCCCACATATACAGCATAGTTTACCACCCTCCCCCCACATATACAGCATAGTTGACCACCCCACCCCCACATATACAGCATAGTTGACCACCCTCCCCCCACATATACAGTATAGTTGACCACCCCACCCCCACATATACAGCATAGTTGACCACCCTCCCCCACATATACAGCATAGTTGACCACCCTCCCCCCACATATACAACATAGTTGACCACCCTCCCCCCACATATACAGCATAGTTGACCACCCCACCCCCACATATACAGCATAGTTGACCACCCCACCCCCACATATACAGCATAGTTGACCACCCCACCCCCACATATACAGCATAGTTGACCCCCCTCCCCCCACATATACAGCATAGTTGACCACCCTCCCCCCACATATACAGCATAGTTGACCCCCCCCCACATATACAGCATAGTTGACCACCCCACCCCCACATATACAGCATAGTTGACCACCCTCCCCCCACATATACAACATAGTTGACCACCCCCACCCCCACATATACAGCATAGTTGACCACCCACTCTCCACATATACAACATAGTTGACCACCCCACCCCCACATATACAACATAGTTGACCACCCTCCCCCCACATATACAGCATAGTTGACCCCCCCCACATATACACCATAGTTGACCACCCTCCCCCCACATATACACCATAGTTGACCCCCCCCCACATATACAGCATAGTTGACCACCCTCCCCCACATATACAACATAGTTGACCACACCCCCCCCCCACATATACAGCATAGTTGACCACCCACCCCCACATATACAGCATAGTTTGACCACCCTCCCCCCACATATACAGCATAGTTGACCACCCCACCCCACATATACAGCATAGTTGACCACCCTCCCCCACATATACAGCCTAGATGACCACCCTCCCCCACATATACAGCATAGTTGACCACCCCACCCGCACATATACAGTATAGTTGACCACCCCACCACCACATATGCAGCATAGTTGACCACCCTTCACCCACATATTCAGCATAGTTGACCACCCCACCCCCACATATACAGCATAGTTGACCACCCCACCCCCACATATACAGCATAGTTGACCACCCCACCCCCCACATATACAACATAGTTGACCACCCCACCCCACACATATACAGCATAGTTGACCACCCACCCACATATACAGCATAGTTGACCACCCCACCCCCACATATACAGCATATTTGATCACCCCACCCCCCACATATACAGCATAGTTGACCACCCCACCCCCACATATACAGCATAGTTGACCACCCCACCCCCACATATACAGCATAGTTGACCACCCCACCCCCACATATACAGCATAGTTGACCACCCTCCCCCCACATATACAGCATAGTTGACCACCCTCCCCCCACATATACAGCATAGTTGACCACCTTCCCCCCACATATACAGCATAGTTGTCCACCCCACCCCCACATATACAACATAGTTTTACCACCCTCCCCCCACATATACAGCATAGTTGACCACCCCACCCCCACATATACAGCATAGTTGACCACCCTCCCCCACATATACAGCATAGTTGACCACCCCACCCCCACATATGCAGCATAGTTGACCACCCTCCCCCCACATATACAGCATAGTTGACCACCCCACCCCCACATATACAGCATAGTTGACCACCCTCCCCCCCACATATACAGCATAGTTGACCACCCCACCCCCACATATACAGCATAGTTGACCACCCTCCCCCCACATATACAGCATAGTTGACCACCCCACCCCCACATATGCAGCATAGTTGACCACCCCTCCCCCACAAATAGAGCATAGTTGACCACCCCACCCCCACATATACAGCATAGTTGACCACCCCACCCCACATATACAGCATAGTTGACCACCCCACCCCCACATATACAGCATAGTTGACCACCCCACCCCCACATATAAACCATAGTTGACCACCCCACCCCCACATATACAGCATAGTTGACCACCCCACCCCCACATATGCAGCATAGTTGACCACCCTCCCCCCACATATACAGCATAGTTGACCACCCCACCCCCACATATACAGCATAGTTTGACCACCCCACCCCCACATATACAGCATAGTTGACCACCCCCCCCCCACATATACAGCATACTTGACCACCCCACCCCCACATATACACCATAGTTGACCACCCCACCCCCACATATACAGCATAGTTGACCACCCCACCACCACATATACAGCATAGTTGACCACCCCACCCCCACATATACAGCATAGTTGACCACCCTCCCCCCACATATACAGCATAGTTGACCACCCCACCCCCACATATACACCATAGTTGACCACCCTCCCCCCACATATACAGCATAGTTGACCACCCTCCCCCCACATATACAGTATAGTTGACCACCCCACCCCCACATATACAGCATAGTTGACCACCCTCCCCCCACATATACACCATAGTTTGACCACCCTCCCCCCACATATACAGCATAGTTGACCACCCCACCCCCACATATACAGCATAGTTGACCACCCCACCCCCACATATACAGCATAGTTGACCACCCCACCCCCACATATACAGCATAGTTGACCACCCCACCCCACATATACAGCATAGTTGACCACCCCACCCCCACATATACAGCATAGTTGACCACCCCACCCCCACATATATAGCATAGTTGACCACCCTCCCCCCACATATACAGCATAGTTGACCACCCCACCCCCCACATATACAGCATAGTTGACCACCCTCCCCCCTCATATACAGCATAGTTGCCCACCCCACCCCCACATATACAGCATAGTTTGACCACCCCACCCCCACATATACACCATAGTTGACCACCCCACCCCCACATATACAGCATAGTTGACCACCCTCCCCCCACATATACAGCATAGTTGACACCTTCTACCCCCCCTCCCCATATGCAGCACAGTTGATCCCCTCTCCCCCCCACATATGCAGCATAGTTTGACCCCCCCCCCCACATATGCAGCATAGTTGACGACGCCCCCCCCCCACATATGCAGCATAGTTGACCCCCTCTCTCCCCACACATATGCAGCATAGTCTCCCCCCCCTCCCCCCCCCCCACACATATACAGCATAGTTGACCCCCACACATATGCAGCGAGCCCCCCCCCCCCCCTCCCTTAAAATGATGAATCCCTTTCCCGTGACGAGCTTCCGACAGCCTAAGTGGGTGAGTCAAGCCGGTCACCCAGCCGGAACATTCTTTACTGGAGGCTGCCTGACCTTCCACGTGACTCCACCATATTTAAGGGGGGAGGGCCGTATTTATGGGCTCATTTATGTATCGTTGCATTGACTTTATAGATTCCTCCCTAGACCTCCAAAAAGCTTAAAACAATACTTCCCCAAGACCCTCCTTCAAGATAAATTTGTACATTTTTCGGCCGGGTTCCTCTTAAATGCCAGGCTCGCTATCGCTCGCCACGAAAAAATCGATAACTAAATGACGCAAAAAGTGTTGATATTGACAATGAAATGGGACAAAAGGTAATACAATCGCCAAGCTAATGAGCCGAACGTTTGAAATCTGAAAACTAATGGGACTAAATATGAGGAAGAAGAGGGAGCAGGAAAATTACCCATCTCCCCTTAACACATCTCAAGTTTTTCTAATGGGGTTTGTTTTATGCGCCCAAGGAAAGTGTTTTGTGTGTTTGCATAATTCGACATTTAGTTAATGGGGGGGGGGGGTCACCAGCTTTTTTTGTATCTCTCTCTCTCTCCTTTTCTCTCTTTTCCTTGTTTTTATCCATTCGGTCCCATTCAGCCAACTGTTTTAAGACGTTTATCCCCATCCAAGTGTCGATTTTTTCCTGGCGAGCGATAGCGAGCCAGCATGGTATGGAGAAATCCGGCTTCGCCGGTGACATTTTTCTATCGAAAAATGTACAAATTTAGCTTGCTGTCAAAACAAAAATATATATATGCTGGCTCGCTACCGCTCGCCAGGAAAATATTGATACCTGGATGGGGGTAAACGTCTTAAAACAGTAGGCTGAATGGGGCCGAATGAATACAAGCCAAAGAGAGAGGGAGAGAAAGAGAAAAAAAGCGAGGTGGGCAGACCTTCTTGGCTTCGTGAACACGGGATTGTATTATGAGATTTATATCCTGTTTGATATGGGAAGTACTAGGTTATTTAATACTCGGTACAATGTTATGAAAATGTATTATATTGTCGTATGAATACTTATAAGGAAGAATATATATTAGTGCGAGAATCGAGTACAAATTGGCCGGCTTTATATATTTTCTTCACTAATATTATGTAATGGCGACAATAAAACTTTCGCAGACGAAATATTGTCACGAAAATATATCTAATCTCACATTGGCCTACCATACAAATCCTGTTGAGTAATGAATTATATGAACTCATATATACAACCCATCACATAATGTTGCCCTTAGGTATAGTCGTTTAATATTTAAATTGTCACGACAATATCTTTAATCTAAAGTTACTAAGTAGGCCATGCCCTTAATACTTGTTTTTCCCTATTCGGGCTCTGTCTCGAGTCGGCCACCCCCAGCTATAGGGAATGTGCCTGAATACATACATACATATACAGTATACATATATAGAACCCATCACATTGGTACGAGGATAGATTATAATGTCGCATAAATATTAAAATTATCACAGAAATCGATTTATTGTGAAGCGAGCCGTGCCGTAAACCTGGCCGGGTATAACACAGGGTGGCCCCAAACCTTCATTGCATATTCGCGAGGTCCACACAGTACGGGGATGACAAACCACGATTTTCCATCAGCGTCTAACATCGTGCTGCTCCGACCGCCCCGGGCATATGTCAGACTTAGTGGAGGAAGAGGAGAGGGAGAGGACAGGAGGGAGAGGACAGGAGGAAGAGGAAGAGGAGAGGAGACGAGAGGAGAGGAGAGGAGAGGAGAGGAGAGGAGAGGAGAGGACGAGGACGAGGAAGAGGAGAGGGAGAAGAGGAGGAAGCGGACTGGGAGAAGAGGAGAGGGAAAGGGAGGAGAGAGGACAGGAGGAAGAGAAGAGGAGAAAGAGGGAGAGGAAGAGGAGCTGCAGAGGGATATATGAGAGGAGGAAGATGGGGAGGAAGGAGAAACGGGAAGGTGGAAGAGCTGAAGGGAGATGAGAGGAGGAGGAAGAAAAAGATAAGGAAGAGGGATACCAATGTATACATTAGGGAGGGGGGGGGGGGAGGAGATACAATGAGAACAAGAGGGGGGGGGGGGGGACGCAGGAAGGAGTTGAGAGGATGCGGAGGGAGAGGAATAACAGAGAATGAGAATGAAGGAGATGGAGGAGGAGAGTTGAGGGTGATGGAGAGCAGTAGGAGTAGAAGGGGAAGGGGCCGAGGAAAAAATAAACCATAAGGAAGTTAAGGGGGGTCACCGTTGTTCTTGTTTGTTGTCTTTCTCTCCTTTTCTCTCTTTCCCTGGCTTGTATCCATTCGGCCCCATTCAGCCAACTGTTTTAAGACGTTTATCCCCATCTAGGTGTTGATTTCTTCCTGGCGAGCGATAGCGAGCCAGCATTGTATGGAGAAATCCGGCTTCGCCGGAGACATTTTTCTATCGAAAAATGTACAAATTTAGCTTGCTGTCAAAACAAAAATATATATACGCTGGCTTGCTACCGCTCGCCAGGAAAATATTGACACCTGGATGGGGGTAAACGTCTTAAACAGTAGGCTGAATGGGACCGAATGGATACAAGCCAAAGAGAGAGGGAGAGAAAGAGAAACACAAATAAATTAAGGGAAGTAAAGAGGAATAGAGAGGAAGCCGGAGGAAAAGGAAAAGGAAGAAGACGACGACGAGGAAGAGAACGAGAAGAACGATACATGCAATAAACATGAAGAGTAGGAACATGACGAAGGAAACGTGAATGAGTTAGAATATTTCCAAAGGGTGATTAAGGGGAGATTTCCACTTTGGAGGGATTTTTTTCTTTACCCCTTTCTCTCTCTCATGTTTAGCCCCATTGCTATTGAGATTTTAAGATGTTCGCCCCATTAGTTTGGCTATTTTTAGAACTTTCACCCCATTTATGTCACTTTTAAGCCCTTTCGTGGCATTTAGGTGTTGATTTTTTCCTGGCGAGCGATAGCGAGCCTGTAATTTAAGAAGAACCGGCCTTTGGCCGGGGAATTTTTCTACCGAAAAATGTACAAATTTATCTTGAAAGGGGGTCAAGGGGGTGTAATTTCAAGCTTGATGGAAATCTAGGAAACGCACTAAAAACTTCCCCTTAACATGAGGGAATAGTGGTAAAGACTGATCTGGGGAATATTGATGGTAGTAGTGGTAGTAGTAGTAGTAGTTGAAGTTGCATGGTGTAGAGTAGTAATATAGTAGAATAGTAGAAATAGAGTAATATCTGATGTTTGTAAAATATAATGAAAGTACTGTATTAAATAAAAATCAAAGAAAAAATAGTATTAGTAGTAGTAGTTATAGTAGTAGTAGTAGTAGTAGTCATTCTCTAGGCTGCCTGGCCGAACAGCCCCGTAATATTGATTGTTTTAGAATATGCTGCGCAGTTGTGTTCTTCAAGACTCTGGAATTATTTATTACAAGCGATAAGGAAGAGCCCAAGGTAGAGCTATTAACCCTATTCCGTATATACTGTAGAGGCATAGAGCCACGGGTAACAATTGATGCCGTGTGTGTGTGCGCATGTGTGTGTGTGTGTGTGTGTGTGTAAAGCTTGAGCAACTATTTGATTGAAGGAAACCAGGTGTAGCGACCATACTTTTGAGCGCTTAAACCATCTAGTATTGGGACTCCTTTTTCAGTTTAGTCAAGCTATCATTAGACGATTTTCTTCAGCTTAGGAAGGCCCGCTAAGAATTAAAGAATAGATCACCTCTTGACTTCCGAAATTCCTTCCTAAGCTAAATACAATAGTCTACTGATAGCCAAAATATAAAAGGAAGACATGTGTTCTCAAATACTAAATTATTTAAGGGGAGGTATTTAGTTTGTTCCCTAGACCTCCATCAAGCTTAAAATTACACCCCCTTGAGTCCCTTTCAAGATAAATTTGTACATTTTTCGGTAGAAAAATGTCCCGGCCAAAGGCCGGTTCCTCTTAAATTACAGGCTCGCTATCGCTCGCCAGGATAACATCGACACCTGAATGGCACGAAAGGTCTTAATATGGGGTGAAAGTTCTTAAAATTGCTAAACTAATGGGTCAAACGTTTTATAATATCAAAAGCAATGGGGCTAAACATGAGGGAGAAAGGGGTCACGAAAAAAATCCCTCAAGTGAAGATCTCCCCTTAACCCATACAAGAGCGGTAACGTCCTTTTGCATTATATTGTGGCAACTATTAGAACATTTTATTCAGATTGGGAAGGACCTCTAGCCATATTTAGGCTTCAAACTATCTCCACCAACCCTATTAATTACTGCAGATCCTCCCTAAGCTACATACTATCGTCTAAATATAGCTAGAATAAAAGATAACACACGTCGCCGATGCTCAAAGGGTTAAATTAGTCTCTCAAACCGGGTAATTACAAATAAATTAAGAGGAATGCTGGAGAAACGAACGATCCATTCATAGGCGGCCAGGTGGAGCGAACACACTTTTGAGCCACTAAATGACAGCCACACACGTAACCAGGGCACTAAAGCCGTCAGGACTGCATATAAACTTAAAAAAAATAAAAAATAAATAAATCTAAACTAAGGACAGTAGCTGGGCCGTAATGGTGGTGAAGGAAAACTGGATTATGCCACGGTCGTAGATTCCCTTTAAAGCGTATCCGGACGGTGCATAAAGCGGATCTCGGGCCAATTTCACTCCTTTATACTGTCCGTGGCTTCAAAGGATATTTTTGTTATTCAATTACTTCATTCGTTTTCTTCTTTTTTTCTGGGCTAGTCCCCCGGGCGTTTAGTTTGCCGAAGAAAACGCAATAAACCCGGACGGAGTGGGGCCCGAGGTACGACTATCATTATTTACATCTGGCTCAACGGGGGATGGGCCGGTTTTCTGGACCACTTTCTCCCTCTTGTTTAGCCCCATTAGTTTTCAGATGTTAAGATGTTTGCCCCATTAGTTAGTCGATTTTAAGACCTTTCACCCCATTTCTTTGTCAATATTTAAACCTTTCGTGCTATTTAGGTGTCGATTTTTTCCCTGGCGAACGATAGTGAGCCTGTAATGTTGGAAGAACAAGAGCCGGGAAATTTTTCTAACGAAAAATTTACAAGTTCATCTAGAAGGGGGATCTAATGGATGTTTTTTTTAAATTTGATGGAGGTCTAGGGAGGAAACTAGAATAATAATGAAAAATCGGCCAAAAAGTGAACCATCTCCCCTCAAGCCACAGGCCTCCCGTGGATTATTTAGGATGTCTTCTTCTTCTTGTCCGAGTCCAGAATCGCTTGCGGGTCTCCGTTTCTTACAGTGTTCTTGATTTTTTGTTTTCCAGTTTTTGCGTCGTATCGGAGTATATTATTTTCTGTTTCGGTTTGGTTTAGCTCTGGGATATTATTTCAAGTAAAATACAAAGGAATATGTATAATGTATCCTCAAAAGTATTATTGTGATTCAAATTTTCGTTACATTTTTTTTTTTTTTAAATATAGTATTAATATTAAATTTGCTTACTCTCTCAGTTATCTTCTTTTACTGCTACTTCTTTTCCTTTTTCTCTCTCTCTCTCTCTCTCTCTCTCTCTCTCTCTCTCTCTCTCTCTCTCTCTCTCTCTCTCTCTCTCTCTCTCTCTCTCTCTCTCTCTCTCTCTCTCTCTCTCATTATCACCAGTATATTCTGGCCCACGCTATAATTTCCGAGAGACAAACCCAGCAGGGCGGAAAAAAAAAAATATTAATTACTTTCCACTCGCACCTGAGTCCGGCAAATCTAATACACTTACCTCCAGATTTTTACTTAAAGGAGCCCACCTCGCTTTTTTACTCTTTCTCGCCCTCTCTGTTTGGCTTGTATCCATTCGGCCCCATTCAGTCTACTCTTTTAAGACGTTTACCCCCATCCAGGCGTCAATATTTTCCTGGCGATATGTCTGATATGTCTGATATGTCTGATATGTCAATGGGAAGATATTATTGGGTTGGAAGGATGGTATGATATGTGAGAGAAGGACTAGATAGAAAGAAAGAAAGAAGGAAAGAAAGAAAGAAAGAAAGGGAGAGAAAGAAATAAGGAAGGATGGTATGATATGTGAGAGAAGGACTAGATAGAAAGAAAGAAGGAAAGAAAGAAAGAAAGAAAAAAAAAGGAAGAAAGAAAGAAAGAAAGAAAGATGGTATGATAGGGATAAACGTCTTAAAACAGTTGGCTGAATGGGGCCGAATGGAAACAACCCAGCGATAGAGAGAAATGGAGAGAAAGATAAAAAAAAAAGCCGGTGACCCCCCCTTAATGAATGTGATTTACAGAAATGATATATCCTTCAGCGATAAATATATATACTTACTCGCCTCTTCCATTCTAAGACTTTCTATATTTTCCGTAAATGTACTGGATAGTATTATGCGTATAAATGGTGAGGTTTCGTTTAGTATGCAAATCGCAGATAATCCAACAACAGTTCTACTCCGTGTTTAAGGGGAGACTGACCGTTTGTTTGGTCTTAGTTAATGTACAGTATTCATATGTGTTTTTTTTTAAGTTTCCTCCCTAGACCTCTATCAATCTTAGAAAAACACCCCCTAGACCCCTCTTCAAAATCAATTTGTACATTTTTCGGTAGAAAAATTTCCCGGTCGGAGGCCGGTTTCTCTTAAAATTGCAGGTTCGCTATCGCTCGCCAGGAAATAATCGACACCTAAATGGCACGAAAGGTTCTAAAATTGACAACGAAATGGGGCGAAAGGTGTTATGATCGCCGAACTAATGGGCCGAACGTCTTAAAATCTCAAAAGTAGTGGGGCTAAACATTAGGGAGAAGGGGGTCTAGAAAAACGGTCTGTCTCCCCTTAACTGTGTTGAGATAAGATATTATAGAACTCCTACGACTACAACTATTACTGGAAAACATAGCCCTCTATTCTTTATTTAACTGTTGTTGTTGCCGTTCCCCAGGCTGTCTGACCGAACAGCCCCAATGTCCCGAGCAAGGCCAAGGCCATAACCAAGTGCCCTACAGAACCCTCCCAGCTTTACCACTAAGAAAGCCCAGGTGACCGAAGCTACTCCTAAGCGAGGGGCTGAGGAGTGTGCGGAATCGCCCGGGACGCCAAAGCCCCACCCATGGCCCTGTGCCCTCAACAATTGTGAAGGGAAAGTTGAGGGGCAAGGGAAAAATGTAACGCTTTGGCTCCCAGTCTGCTAACCTCTAGGTTGGCAGTTGAGAGGTCAATCCACGGAAGAGACGCCGCCATTTGAGATTTAGAAAATATATAAGCGAAAGGAACAGTCAGAGTATGGCAGAGAATGCTTAACTCTCACTCTGATAGACTAGCCCATCACCACATGACTAGAACCCAATCCTTTCAGCATCAGCTAGGAAAGGCCCTAGAAACCCGCCTTTGGCGGCTCAAATGTGTTGAGATATACTATAGAATAGAACTCCTACTACTAGAAGTACGTTTGGAAAACATATCGCATATGTATACACAGCTGTGACAAAATGAAGAACATATTTTCCCTGTTAATCCATTGAAAAAGCCTTAGGTTTGCTACTGTTCAACAATGTTATGCGAATTATATAATCTGTTTTCTCAGTTATTTGGAAGAGTTTGTAGTGAAATAGGGTGCTAATTATATAAGCCTGGTATTTATTTGATGCAGAGACATAGTGGTTTTATAGTTTTTCCATTAAGTATCGATAAATTAGCTGCTAAGGGATTCAATTTACCGTCAGATGAACTGAAACAGAGTATAATTTAGGGGCTGAAAATGGCTTCGCGCGCACCTGATCTCCTACGAATGTATCGTTTCTCATTCTGTGTATTTGTTTACACAATTGACCTCCCTGTATCTAATTGACCACTTGCGAGTTTCAGGCTATAAAGAAGTTAGAGCCGTGAACATCGATATTAAGCAGAAATACAATAATAATGTAGGTTTTTAATGGATAGAAAGTGTGTTGAATTGGGTTGCATGTGTCTATATATGTACTACAACCGTATTTCAGCTGGTAATTCTGCTAAATATAGATGTTTACGGCTCCAACTTCCTTATAGCCTGAAACTCGCAAGTGGTCAATTTAGGTGCTCAGATCGCAGTCGCCCAAACCTGCAGGCGCCCCATTAATATTTATAGTTTCTCAAGCAATGCATATATACGTTTTACCCTATTTTTATTTCCGTAGGTAATGTAGACTATTTACCTCTGTATCTAATTTAGGTGCTCAGATCGCAGGCCGCCCATTAATATTGATCGTTTCTCAAGCAATGCATATAATATTATACTGTATATACGTTTTACCCTATTTATTATTTCCGTTGGTAATTTAGACTATTTGCCTCTCTGTATCTAATTTAAGTGCTCAGATTGAAGTCGCCCAAACTTGCAGGCCCCCCATTAATATTGATCGTTTCTCAAGCAATGCATATACTGTATATACGTTTTACCCTATTTATTAAACTGTTTACCTCTCTATATCTAATTTAAGTGCTCAGATTGAAGTCGCCCAAACTCGCAGGCCCCCCATTAATTAATAGTTACCGGTCTCGTTTCTCAAGCCATGCACATATATACGTTTTAGCCTATTTTTTATTTCCGTAGGTAATTTAGTGGCCCCGAATGGCTTCCCGTACACCTGGTCTCCAATTCATAGAGCGTTTCTCAAGCATGCCTCTCTATTTTTGGGTTGTCCCTGCATAAACTGGAAATGGCTTAAGGGGGTAGTGTTTGGTTGTTATAGCCCCCTTCTCCCTCGTGTTTAGCACCATTAGTTTTCAGATTTTAAGACGTTCGGTTCTTTAGTTTAGCGATTTTAAGACCTTTAGCTCCATTTCGTTGTCATTTTTAGGACCTATATCGTGCCATTTAGGTGTCAATTTTGTTCTATCGAGCGATAGCAAGCCTGTAATTATATGAGGAAATCCCGGCCGAAAAATTTACAAATTTATCTTGAGAAGGTGCCAAGGGGGTGTTTTTCAGTTTGAGGGAGGTCTTGCGAGGAAATTTAAAAATAAATTAATAAATGAATTAATAGATAAAACAATTAGCCACTCACCCCTTAATAAGACGCGGGAGACCGGGTTTATGAGCTGCATCCCAACAACAATATTAGGGAAAAACCTCGTGCACAGTCACGCTCACAAGTTGGGTCCTATACCTTCATAATAATACGGAATATATATATATATATATATATTATATATATTGTTTTTTGTTTAGTTTTTTTCACCAACCCACTCCACTTCTAAACTCAATTAATGAAATCAACAAATGCATGTGCCACTCCAAGGACTAGAACCTATATTATATATATATATATATATATATCCCTTTATTTACAGGAATTTTCACCCATGGCGAAACATATGTGTTGTGTATCTTGTAAACAAAACTCTAAGTCTTAAGCACCCATTAGCAAATATATTTAGTGTGGGCCAGGTGTCTCTCCGGGGCAGCAATTAGTTCCGGGAGGGCTTCGGATTTTTCTGTGGGTGATGGGTTATTGTTGGGCTGCCTGTCCTCTTCTGTTTGGGACCTGGGTTCGAATCTATGGAGAGAGAATATAGGTCCAGTCTTGCAGAGAAATGTTCAAAACACGGTTGTTATTTTTAAATGCACTTCCTACTTGGCATAACAATTTGAGTTATGTGCCTAAGCAGTATTGTTTCTTATTATAGAAACACATGGTAATTTTGTTTCATTTGTTTATATTCATTATAAACAGAACACTTTATGACTTGTCTATATTTCAGTTGACTGCATTGCATTTTGCATTTTCAACATTTGATCTCGTGCACTTAATGTTCTCATTTACATAATTCTGTATACGTTGATATTGATAATACATATTACAAATTACTGCTGAAAGGTCAACTAAGGTTTGCTGATACAAGAAAAGTACAGAGAATGGAGAAAGAGAGAGAGGGTGAGTGTGTGTGTATGTGTATGTTAGAGTTAAAAGAGGTATGTAAGTAAATACCTAAACATATCTATATAATATGTGTGCATCTATTGTTCAAACATATTATTGCGGTATATTATAATTCCACCCAAAACTCTCCACCAGAACCAATGTTATATGAGGTACCACCCCGTAACTCCTTAGTAACATAATACACCAGCATCACATAATTATTACTACGGAGTAAAAACATGAAGGGGGTAGTGGCTATTTGTTGGTCTATCTATATACTTATTTATCTATTTATTAGTTTCCTCGCTACGCCTCCATCAAGCTTAAAATAACACCCCCTAGACCCCCTTTCACGATATTTTATTTTTTTTCCCCGGTGGAACAATTTCCCGGCCGAAGGCCGATTCCTCCTAAAATTACAAGCTCGCTAGCGTACGTTAGGACAACAAATCGACACTTAAATGATACTAAAGGTCTTAACATTGACAAACAAGTGGGGTGAAGGATCTTAAAATCGCCAAACGAATGGGCCGAACGTCATAAAATTTGAAAACTAACTGGGCTACACATTAAGGAACAGGGGGACCAGAAAAAACGACCCCCCCCCCCCCTTCCCATTGTCAAACACTAAGAGAATGGTGGCCGGAAAAGAAGTCAAGGATGAGGCTGAAGGATAATGGCTTCCTTATTTTTATTCTCATTATTAAGTAAGATGTACTGATTTAGGTAGACAATTGTTTGTTGGTAGGTCGAGAGAGAGAGAGAGAGAGAGAGAGAGAGAGAGAGAGAGAGAGAGAGAGAGAGAGAGAGAGAGAGAGAGAGAGAGAGAGAGAGAGAGAGAGAGAGAGAGAGATATAATGTTGATATATACTGTATATATATATATGTGTGTGTGTGTGTGTTTGTATATATGTATTTGTATGTGTGTGTTTCCATAGTTTCTTACACACAATATACAGCACTAACCTTGATGAGTGCAGAGAGCGAAGAAGGTCAATCAAAACTACCGTGAACACCTATGAAGAACTTTTTGTTCTGCAGAAAGTTCACGTCCCTCATGTGTAGTCTTATGTTATTATTGTTTATTTTTGTAACCCTTTCAAGATCCGATTACGCATTTCTTGTCTGTTGTTTGGCTATTATTAGACTATTTTATTCAGATTAGGACGGGTATATGTAAGTAAGAGGGTTAAGGGGAGGTTTTTAGTTTGGTCCCTAGATATCCATCAAGCTTAAGATTACACCACTTTGAGCCCCTTTCAAGATAAATCTGTACATTTTTCGGTAGAAAAATGTCCCGGCTGAAAGCCGGTTCCTCTTAAATTACAGGCTCGCTATCGCTCGCCAGGATAAAATCGACACCTAAATGGCACGAAAGGTCTTAAAATTAACAGAAATTGGTTGAAAGTTTTTAATATCGTCAAAATAATGGGGGCGAACGTCTTAAAATTAGAAAAGCAATGGGGATAAACATGAGGGAGAAAGGAGTCAAGAAAAAACTCCCTCAAGTGGAAATCTCCCCTTAAGTTAGATGGACTTTAACCCTTATAATTCCCACAGATCCTTCCTAAACTGTATAAAATCGTCTAATGATAGCCAGAATTATACTGTCAAAACGTGTCATAACCTTAAAAGGGTTAATGTGTTTTAGGTTTGGATACGGCTAAGTGTGTTCTGTGTACACTAAAGTGTGAAATACTTGCCGAGTCATTTCCATTGCCTATAATGCAACGATCATAACCAATCTAAACACTCGTCATTAAGTTTATTTATAATGTCAATAAATGAATGTATACAACTCGTATATATAACAAAGACAAGATCAGGGCGATGAAGTCCAAGTATATACCCTCGGCATACTGTAATGCTAACCCAAGACACTGCACCAGCGGAATACAGACGGAAAAATAATCTGAACACTAGCATCAAGCCAGAAATTCCCACGCAAATTGACGTGATATCGGAAAAAGTGACACGTAGCCTACCATTGCTGATACCTACTTTACGTATGCATTTTTTTTTTTTTTTTTTTTTTTTTTCCCCAAGCAGTTATTTCCCTTCAGCTTTCATTAATCCACCGTCTCAGAAATAATAATGTGGGAAATTGGATTCGGGTTGATACTGAGTTATAGGTAGCGCCAACGAACTTGACAATAATGTTGGCCCCTTAACTTCTGATAACTCAAAAGGGCCTACAGCAAACTGGCTGCAAATTTCCACACTAATTCCTGGTGGGCTCTTCCCAAATTATATAAATGTCAGCTCCATTGCCTTCATTCATTTTGAGTTATGAGAAGTTAAGGGGTCAAGATTATTGTCAAGTTCGTTGGCGCGAGAGAGAGAGAGAGAGAGAGAGAGAGAGAGAGAGAGAGAGAGAGAGAGAGAGAGAGAGAGAGAGAGAGAGAGAGAGAGAGAGAGAGAGCGCGCTAGGCTAGCTAAAAGTGGTGACTCCCCCCTGTACACTGTCCTTGGTTGTGAGGTTAAAGAGCCACCGTGGGAACATTCTCACCACTGTCCCGTCCACTTCTCTTTAGTTCCTCCTTCATTTCCTTCCGTTCTCCCTTCTTTTAAACCCCTTCTGTACCGGCGACATATATTTCATTATATTCTAGCTATATTTAGACGATGTTATTCAGCTTAGGAAGGACGTCTACCAATAGAAAAGGCTACAGACTATCTCAATGAATCCTTTTAGCTACCACATATCCTTGCCAGGCTTCATAAAATCGTCTTAATGTAGCTGAAATCACATAAAGATATTACCGGTACAGAAGGGGTTAATCCTCATCTTTCGTGCGTTTTAATATATTTTGATCTATATTTCTTTCACTACCTTCATCCACTTTTCTTCTTCTCTCCTTCCTTTCCTTCCTTTCCTTCCGTTCCTTCCGTTCCTTCCGTTCCTTCCGTTCTCCCTTCTTTTAATCCTCATCTTTCGTGCGTTTTCATTTATTTCGTTCGATCTTACTCCCACCATCTTTATCCACATCATCCACTTCTCTTGTTCCTACCACTCTTTTTTTTTTTTTTTTTTTTTTTGGTTCCTCCTTTGTTTCCTTCCGTTCCCCTACTTTCGTTGTTATTTTTGTTACTGTTCTTGTCTTTTATTATTGCCTTAAGCCGGTGTCACACGAGCCCTTTTTTGAGCAATTTTTACTGGCAATTATGGTCTGGTAGCTTAAAACATTACACTTTATCAGACTTCAGCCGCCTAACATAATCGGCCTTCAGTATAGTTACCGATACCAGTGCGAAAATGTCCCGAAATAATACGAGAAAAAAACTTGCTCATGGAAAATTGACGGAAAAAGCGCTCGTGTGACAGCAGCTTTATCCCTCTTAAGGGGAGGCATTTAGTTTGTTTCCTATGTTTTCATCAAGCTTAAAATTACACCCCCTAGACCCCCTTTCAAGATAAATTTGTACATTTTTCGGTAGAAAAATTTCCCGGCCGGAGGCCGGTTGCTCTTAAATTACAGGCTCGCTATCGCTCGCCAGGAAAAAATTGACACCTTAATTGCACGAAAGGTCTTAAAATTGACAGAAATGGGGCAAAATGTTTAAAATGTCCAAACTCATGGGGCGAACGTCTTAAAATCTCAAAAGCAATGGGGCTAAACATGAGCGAGAAAGGGGTCCAGAAAAAATCCCTCAAGTAGAAATCTCCCCTTAACATCAAGCCTGTGCAACACGAGCGCTTTTTCCAGCAAATTTCGAGGAGCAAGTTTTTTTCTCGTAATATTGCCAGGCTTTTTCGCACTGGAATCTGAAACTAGGCTGAAGGAAGATTATATTAGGTGGCTGAATGTTGATATAACTGGTTTTTTTTTGTTTTTTTTTTGTTTTTTTTTGTTTTTTAAAGAGACAATGAACGGAGGAAGGAAAAACACAGATAAAACAAAAAGGTCCATGTGCCTAAAGGCATCCTCCATTCATAAAATGTTTGTAACAACTGGATTTAAACATTTGCAGATTGTAAGTTTGTGGAAAGCAATTCGAGGGAAGTGAATTCCAAAGAGTAGTAGCTCTGGGGATAAATGAATTCTGATAAGCAGAAGTTCTGCATTGTGGAGGAGAAAGTGTAAATTCATGGGCGCTCTCAGCTGCCCTAGTTCTACGGGGAAAGATGTGGAGAGGCGGCACAATTGAAGCAAGTTCCTCGGAACAATTGCTGTGAAAATATCCGTAGAATAATGCAAGGGATGCAACGTTTCTTCGTATGGATAATGTAACTGAGATTTTAAAGCTGCCAGACTATTATTGCTCGTAAAAAATTGACGGGAAAAAGCGTTGTGTGACACCGGCTTCACTCCCTCCTCTTCCTCCTACCAATCTGTTTAGTTCCTCTTTCATTTCTTTATTCCACATCATCCACTTCTTGGCGTCCTTTATTCCACATCATCCACTTCTTGATGTTCTTTTTCGAATATTCTGGCAAATATTGGGCGATTATATTCAGCTTAGGAAGAACGTCTACTAATTAAAAGGGTACGGAATATCTTAATTCCTCCTTTTAGCTACCATACATCCTTCCTAAGCTTCATAAAATCCTCTAAATGTTGCTCAAACCAAATATAAGTGACGTCAACGGCACTGATAGGGTTAAGGGGAGATGTCCACTTGAGGGATTTTTTTCTTGACTCCTTTCTCCCTCATGTTTAGCCCCATTGTTTTTCTAATTTTAAGACGTTTGCCCCATTACTTTGACTATTTTAAGAACTTTCAACCCATTGCTGTCAATTTTAAAACCTTTCGTGCCATTTAGGTGTCGATTTTATCCTGGCGAGCGATAGCGAGCCTGTAATTTAAGAGGACCCGGCTTTCAGCCGAGAAATTTTTCTACCGAAAAATTTACATATTTATCTTGAAAGGGGCTCAAGGGGGTGTAATCTTAAGCTTGAAGGATATCTAGGGACCAAACTAAAAAACTCCCCTTAAATTCACTCTTTGTCTTCTTTGTTTATCACTTTCCTCTACGTGATTCATAGTTAAGGGGAGGTGGTTTTTCGAGTCCTCCTCCTCCCTCATGTTTAGCCCTATTAGTTATGGGATTTCAAGACATTCACCCCATTAGTTTGGCGATTTTCAGACCTTTTACCCCATTTCTTTGTCAATATTAACACCTTTCGTGCTATTTAGGTGTCGATTTTTTTTGGGCGAGCGATAGCGAGCCTGTATTTGAAGAGGAATCGGCCTTTGGCCGGGACATTATTCTACCGAAAAATGTACAAATTTATGTCGAAGGGGGTCTTGTGAGTGTTTTTTAAAAGTTTGATAGAGGTTTAGAGAGCAAACTAAACCCCCTCCTTAAACCATTGAGCCGAACCAGTACATTATGCTGCACAATACCTCCTCTCCTCTTCACTTTCTGGCCTTCCTCCCCTTCAAAAGTCCAGGTATTTTCCTTCTTTCCCCCGCTACTCTCTCACTCTTCTTAACTCTTTCCTTAACCTTCCTCTAGCTACTTAAGGGGAGATGGTCGTTGTTTCTGGTCCACTTTCTCCCTCGTGTTTAGTCCCATTATTTGTTTTTTAGATTTTTAGATGTTCGGCCCATTTGTTAGGCGATTTTAAGACCTTTCGTCCCATGTCGTTATAAATGTTAAGACCTATCGTGCCATTTAGGTGTCGATTTTTTCCTGGCGAGCGATAGCGAGCCTGTAATTGTAAGAGGAACCGGCCTTCGGCCGGGAAATTTTTCTACCGAAAAATTTGCAAATTTATCTTGAGGTCTAGGGGATGTTTTTCTAAGTTTGAGGGATGTCTAGCGAGGAAACTAAGAATTTATGAAAGAATGAATGTATAGGCCAACAAAGCAGTCAGTGTCCCCTTAACCCTTTCAAAATACAATGGCGCTTTGCTTTTGTGTTTTCTGGCTACTGTTAGGCAATACCATTCAGCTTGTGAAGGGTGTAGGGAAGTCAGAGATAGTCTTTACCCTTATCATTCTCACAGATCCTTCCTGAACTGTATAATATCGTCTAATGATAGCCAACCAGAATAAACTGTCAATATGCGTAATCGGATATTGGAAGGGTTAACAGAAGTCCCGTGAGCGCTGTACCGATATTTTGCGATCACTAACCTGTTTTTTTTTCTCTTTCTCTCCTTTTCTCTCTTTCTCTGAATTGTATCCATTCGGCTCCATTCAGCCAACTGTTTTAAGACGTTTATCCACATCCAGGTGTCGTTTCATCCTGGCGAGCCATAGCGAGCCAACATTGTATGGAGAAATCCGGCTTCGCCGGAGAAATTTTTCTATCGAAAAATTTACAAATTTAGCTTGCTGTCAAAACAAAGGAGGGGAGGAGGGTAGAAGGGGTTAACTGGATTGGTATTTATGAAACTTTAGTAAGACCAAGCCTGCCTAAGTAAATGGCTTGAAGAGCACGTTAGCCCCATCAATCAGATGATGAATGTGTATGTTGAATGTTAGCCACCACCAGACAATGTTATTAACCCCTTCTGTACCGGCGACGTCCTTTTCGTTTTATTATAGCTATATTTAGACGATTATATGCAGTTTAAGAAGGATCTGTGGTAGTAAAGAGGGTTAAGTGAGATAGTTCAAAGCCTGTTGATTGCTGGAGGCCCTTTTTAAACTGAATAAAATCGTCTAATAGTAGCCGGAATAAAGTTAAAAAAGACGTCGTGGTACAGAAGGGGTTAAGGGTTACTAATCAGAGGACTAAAGATATCTTATTTAACCCTTTCACTCTGACAGATCCTTCCTTAACCCCTTCACCACCATGACGTAATTTTCATCATATCCTGGTTACTATTAGACGATTTTTTTTAGTTTATAATCAACCTCTGCGACTCAAATGGGTAAATCCGATCGCAATAAACCCTCTTAGTAACATAAGTCCTGCTTAAACTGCATAAAATCGTCTACTTTTAGCCAGAATCCAAGGTAAAAAGGCGTCATGGTACTGAAGGGGTTAAATGAAATCGTCTGGTAATCTCGTACATGAAGAACATGAGAGGCTTGACTCGCAAACTAGTTTTTCTTTCTTCCTTCGTGGCCTTCGTCAGTAGTTTCCCCACCTCCGTTTTCTATGAGCCTCGGGCGGGGAAGGGAAGGTCGCAGGAGTGGATAATGACAAATAAGCCTGGGAAAGAAATGAAAGAAAAAGTGGCCGTCGACAGTGACATTGAGTTTAGTAGTTGGGGAAGTTGAATTTGAGAAGGTGAAAGGGAAATGATATAAACATGAATGTATAGATATATCAAAGGTAAACATGTGATTTATAAATGATATAAACATGAATGTATAGATATATCAAAGGTAAACATGTGATTTATAAATGATATAAACATGAATGTATAGATATATCAAAGGTAAACATGTGATTTATATATGAATTGTTAATATACTGTACTGTTAGCTATAAATGTTTGAATACAGCAGAAACTTGTGTATTAATTAACTATAATTTATGTTTAAATTATAATGGAAACCTTCGTCCAAGGTTCTTTCTCACATTTGTCAAAATTATATATATTAGCGTTGCACTAATGTTCACTAAACTAATTTCATACTTTGGCAAGCATATAGATTATATAAAGACGTATATAATTGTTATTGCATATAATTTAAGGGAGCCCACCTCGCCTTTTTTCTCTTTCTCTCTCTCTCTCTCTTTGGCTTGTATCCATTCGGCCACATTTAGCTGTTTTAAGACGTTTACCCCCATCCAGGTGTCAACATTTTATTGACGAGCGGTAGCGAGTCAGTATATATATATATATATATATATATATATATATATATATATATATATATATATATATATATATATATATTGTTTTACAGCAAGTTAAATTTGTAAATTTTTTGATAGAAAAATTTCTCCGGCGAAGCCGGATTTCTCCATACAATGCTGGCTCGCTATCGCTCGCCAGGAAGAAATCGACACCTGGATGGACATAAACGTTTTAAAACAGTTGGCTGAATGGGGCCGAAAGGATACAAGCCAGAGAAAGAGAGAAAAGGGAAAAAACACAGGTGACCCCCCTTAACCAAATAAACACAATATATTCTATTACAGACAGTTATCTTATTTACTCCTTAGATTGGTAGGTAAATCAAACAATAGGCAGACAGAAATCACAATACATAGTTCAATACATGTAGTAGATATGGGATAGAAACTGACAAGATAGACTCGTACTTAAACATAAATAGATAATATAAATAATAATAGATAATATAGATACTAATAGATAATATAAATAATAATAGATAATATAGATAATAATAGATAATGTAAATAATAATAGACAATATAAATAATAATAGATAATATAAATAATAATAGATAATATAAATAATAATAGATAATATAAATAATAGATACTATAAATAATAATAGATAATATAAATAATAATAGATAATATAAATAATAATAGATAATATATATAATAATAGATAATATAAATAATGATAGATAATATAAATAATAATAGATAATATAAATAATAATAGATAATATAAATAATAATAGATAATATAGATAATATATATAATAATAGATAATATAAATAATAATAGATAATATAAATAATAATAGATAATATATATAATAATAGATAATATAAATAATATAGATAATAATAGATAATATAAATAATAATAGATAATAATAGATAATATAAATAATAATAGATAATATAGATAATAATAGATAATATAAATAATAATAGATAATATAATATAGATAATAGATAATATAGATAATAATAGATAATATAGATAACATAAATAATAATAGATAATATAGATAACAAATAATAATAGATAATATAGATAATAATAGATAATATAGATAATAATAGATAATATAAATAATAATAGATAATATAGATAATAATAGATAATATAGATAATAATAGATAATATAAATAATAATAGATAATATAAATAATAATAGATAATATAGATAATAATAGATAATATAAATAATAATAGATAATATAATAATAGATAATATAAATAATAATAGATAATATAAATAATAATAGATAATATAAATAATAATAGATAATATAGATAATAATAGATAATATAAATAATAATAGATAATATAAATAATAATAGATAATATAAATCTATTAACAAGTACTGTAGAGATGGGAAACAAGTATTTATTTATGTTCTCTCCACTAACCAACTTTACTCCTAAACTCGATTAATGAAATTAATATACACATGTGGCAGTCCGGGGATTCGAACCCAGGACGCTCACACCGAAAATCAACTCACTTATGCATTGCACCACGAAGACAGTTAAAGAATCATAAAGCACAATCCTACGATTTTGTATGCAGTTTCGAATCCTGCATACCAATCAATCTTAGCATGTCCAATCACTCCAACTGCGCTATCGGAGGCTATGAATAGGTGAGAATGGAAATGGTAATTAACGGGGCATACAATGAAGACTGTAGAAAATACATGTAAAGATAAATGTAACTAGCTAATTCGATAAACAACCTGAACTTTAATATCAATAAACACTAACTAAAAAGAGTGCAGTCAAGTTAAAGTCAGGCAGACAGGCGGACAGAGAAGGATCATATTTTACAAACTCATTAAAAATCAAACTGCCTCTGTAACCCGAAGCCAAATGATGATACAACAGCTCCACTGGTAATATTTCTTGATCAACTTGATGTGTAAGATATATATATATATATATATATATTGTAAGATGTATGCTGTATTTGTTTATTGTTCTTGAAAGTAATTGTTTTGTATATTTTAAATGAGTTATGAGTAGTCGTCAGGTGAATACCTTCCATTATATCTAGGTACTGGTACATGGAAACATAATCTGAATATAATATCTAACCATTAGTGCATACTATTTGGCATTGCTTTTTTTTATTTGGTTCTCATATATATACCGGTATATATATATATATATATATATATATATATACAGTATATATATATATATATATATATTCTATATTTTATTAATTTCACCACAACACCAACACCCCCAATGAAATTAATTAAAGTTTATATGATCCGACAGGATTCGAACCCGGGTTATCACACACAGATTTTTGCCACCTTAACCATTACACCACCAGGACGGTTAAAGGTTTATGCACACGCCTACGACTTATTATCCATTCTCGAATACTGGATATTAATCTATCATTTGCATACTCCCAACCGCGCTATGGTAGCCTAATGTTTAAGTGAGAGGAAAGAATATTGATGGGGCACAGATCATATAGACCGGCGGCCTCGCTACCAAATATCCCTGAACCTACTGATAATCTATATTTTATTAATTTCACCACAACACCAAACTCCCCCAATGAAATTAATTAAAGTATATATGATCCGCCAGGATTCGAACCCGGGTTATCACAGAGAGAGAGAGAGAGAGAGAGAGAGAGAGAGAGAGAGAGAGAGAGAGAGAGAGAGAGAGAGAGAGAGAGAGATTTTACTTTCAGCTGGGCTAAGTGTATTTGTGTACGTGTATTTGTGAGATGTACTTAATAGATAGTTACATACATACATACATACATACATACATACATACATACATACATAGACTGGTGAGTTATCTGCTCAACAGGTGGCGTTGTGTGTGTGTAAGTGTGAGAGTCCGAGTGTAGGGAGTGAGACAGTGAAGCACGGGAACGAGGTGGCTTCAGAGATGGGGTCGTTTCGGGCCATGAGTGAGCACCGTGCCTCATGTGAAGGCAAGATGGCAGGTGTTCGTTGTACTCTACGTGCTTCACATGTCTCACTCCCTAGACTGGAACAAGACCTCACGGGCTTCACTGTTCATTGTAAAGCGGTGAATGTTAAGGCTCTCAGCCTATGCCCGAGAGGAAGTAAGTTGGAATATAGAAAAAACAAAAAACAAAAACAAAAAACATACATACATACATACATACATACATACATAGAAAGTGAGTGCTCGATTAATAAAAGCATAAACAGGTGTGTACGTTTAATTTGCACCTGCACCTGCAGCAAAAGTAAAAGATTATTAAGTTAGGTATTTCAAGAAACATTAAATAACATCCTATTAATTGTTATGATTACATCTACTCGTACAGACAGTTATTCAAATATTGTGGTGGGATGATAAACAGTATGGCTTTCCAGACGGAAGTTGAAGAACAGTATAAACCATTTGCTTAAGCCGGAGTCACACGAGCCCTTTTTCGAGCAATTTTTACGGGCAATTATGGTCTGGAAACTTAGAAGATTACACTTCATCAGAATTCAGCCGCCTAACATAATTTACCTTCAGTCTAGTTGCCGATACCAGTGCGAAAAAGTCCCGAAATAAAGCGAGAAAAAACTTGCTCATGGAAAATTGACGGAAAAAGCGCTCGTGTGACAGCGGCTTAATTAAAGACTGGACATATCCACTCAATATGTACTATATTGCAAGACTAATTCTTCATTATTACCAGCGAAGTAATGGACGAGCATTATTTAAAATTATGATATGTAAATGCTGTACTTATACCTGTCTTGATGATGTAACGGTTATGGGGGGATGGGCCGGTTTTCTGGACCACTTTCTCCCTCATGTTTAGCCGCATTAGTTTTCAGATGTTAAGATGTTTGCCCCATTAGTTAGTCGATTTGAATACCTTTCGCCCCATTTCTTCGTCAATATCTAGACCTTTCGTGCTATTTAGGTGTCGATTTTTTTCCCTGGCGAACGATAGTGAGCCTGTAATGTTGGAAGAACCGGCCTTCGGTCGGAAAATTTTTCTACCGAAAAATGTACAAATTAATCTAGAAGGGGGATCTAATGGATGTTTTTTTTTAAATTTGATGGAGGTCTAGGGAGGAAACTAGAAAATAATGAATACATGCAAAACTCGTCCAAAAAGTGAACCATCCCCCCTTAAAGTGTATAAGATAATGTATGTGATAACCCAGGTTCGAATCCCGGTAGGATCACATGCTTTCATTAATTTCATTGGGAGGTGTTTGGTGTTGGTAGCGAAATACAGATAATTAGATAACCATGATATATTGGGGATTAGGCTATCGTTGAAAGTGCATTATCCCCATGGCTTGTGTTGCTACGTTGGTGGATTGCTGGATAACAAAGGATCTCTGGGTCAGACCGGACTAGCTGCTAGGCTGGTCACCTTCACATCAACAACAACAACAACAACAACACCTTGATATGGCTATTATGTAACCCCTTCTGTACCGGCGACGTTTTTTAATTCTATTCGAGCTTCAGTATATCTAGACGGTTTTGTGCAGGTTAGGAAGGATCTCTGGCAATTATAAGGCTTCGAACTATTGCAATCAACCCTTTTAACTACCACAGATCCTTTCTAACCTGCATAAAATTGTCTAAGTATAGCTTACATAATTATATTATAACAGACGTCTCTGGTATAGAAAGGGTTGAGTACCAGGAAGATTGGTATAATAGTTATCATTACACACACACACACACACACACACACACACACACACACACACACACACACACACACACACACACACTGTAGCTGAGAGGCTCCACTCTTGCTGTTAAGGGGAGATTTCCACTTGAGGGATTTTTTTCTTGACCCCTTTCTCCCTCATGTTTAGCCTCATTTCTTTTGAGATTTTAAGACGTTCGCCCATTAGTTTGGCGATTTTAAGAATTTTCACCCCATTTATGTCACTTTTAAGACCTTTCGTGCCATTTAGGGATCGATTTTATCCTGGCGAGCGATAGCGAGCCTGTAATTTAAGAGGAACCGGCTTTCAGCCGGGAAATTTTTCTCCCGAAAAATGTACAAATTTATCTTGAAAAGGGCTCAAGGGGGTGTAACCTTAAGCTTGATGGATATCTAGGGACCAAACTAAAACCCTCCCCTTAAAGTGATACATGTTTTTAGTATTCTTCACGCATGTGTTAGGGTATACAGCAGGAATGCATTATTTTAGTTGTGCTGGATATATGTGATGTGGTTATTCACAAGTATGTTTGAAGGTATTGTATTATTGTATTTCTCTTCAACCCTTCCAGTACCAGCGACGTGTACTATGTTTTATTCTAGCTATATTTTGACGATATTATGCAGCTTAGGAAGGATGTGTGGTAGTTAATAGGGTTGGTTGAGACATAATGACGCCGTATTGTTGCTAGAGGCTCTTTCTAAGCTGAATAAAATCGTCTAATAGATGCCAGAATAGGAAAAAAACGACGTCGCTGGTACTCAACGGGTTACTATGTGTATATAATATAGTATAACGCACAGTACAGTATAATAATAAGTATATGTATTATTTGAGCAAAAATTAAAAATGTCTGTTTTTCTCTTTCCAGGTACGTACGTTGCAGCAGTTCCTCTGTGTTAGCTACATTACACCTCGTGGTCGACCTATACGTGAGATTTATGTATATTTTGTTCTGAATCGACCACTTGCGAGTTTCGTTCTCTAAGGAAGTTGGAGCTGTAGACAACGAGATTTAACAGAATTTACAAGTAAAATACAGTCGTAGTACATATATAAATGCATAAAACCCAATTGAACATACCTTTATCCATCAGAAACGTACATTATTAGTGCATTTCTGTTTAATATCGATGTTCACGGCTCCAACTTCCTTAAACTCGCAAGTGGTCAATTGCTGTTCATATACATTATAACTTATATTTATACAGTGTTCTTATGATAACTGATTGTGTGTGCTTATACCGGTTATATATTTATACGGGAGATTGGTAGACTGGGAGACGAAGCTAAAATGATATAATATAGTTTCATCCAAGGAACTCCTAGTCTTTTGTGTACTGTAGCATACGCATCTTGTCTTCAGAAGTCTCTTAAGGGGAGGTCTCCACTTGAGGGATTTTTTTCTTGACCCCTTTCTCCCTCATGGTTAGCCCCATTGTTTTTGAGATTTTAAGACGTTTGCCCCCATATGTTTGGTGATTTTAAGAATTTCCGCCCCATTCTGTCAATTTTAAGACCTTTCGTGCAATTTAGGTGTCGATTTTATCCTGGCGAGCGATAGCGAGCCTGTAATTTAAGAGTAATCGGCCTTCGGCCGGGACATTTTTCTACCGAAAAATTACAAATTTATCTTGAAAGGGGGTCAAGGGGGTGACATTTTAAGATTGCTGGAGGAGTAGGAAACAAACTAGAAACCTCCCCTTAAGCTTAGTTTTTTAGAACCTCATCTGGAATGTATTGTCCTGAGCTTCAGTTAATATCTTAATATTTTAATTTTAATCATATGGTTCATTTCAATCCCTCGGTGTTCCTAAAAATGTTCAAAACCTAGCCTTTCTTACTCGTTGTCTCCATCTTCCTTGTGTCTACAGTAGCTTTTATAACTCCCTGGCCGCCAATTCTTAGTCCTCCCTATCTTCAAACTCCCTGTGTCCTAAACAGAGAGGCCTGTCTTCAAAATCCTGGGGATATGTCCGTCTGCAGAACTGTCTGAGAGCCTAGTCTTCCAGCTTTGTCCCCCCCCCAGCCTAACTCGTCCCGCCACGCCAGTAATAAACTCGGCCCTCTGACGTGCTGATAGTCGCTATACTCTCACTACACACAGTTGGAAGAGTCGAGAGAGAGAGAGAGAGAGAGAGAGAGAGAGAGAGAGAGAGAGAGAGAGAGAGAGAGAGAGAGAGAGAGAGAAGTTGCATATACTGTACTCTAAGGAAGTAGAACAAAAATGGAAGGAGAGAAAGTTAAGCAGGAATATACTAGGAATAAAGGAAGAGAATGGAAATAAATGTTAATTAGTCATATTTTAGAAATAAATGTTAATTAGTCATATTTTAGCAATAAATGTTAATTAGTCATATTTTAGCAATAAATGTTAATTAGTCATATTTTAGCAATAAATGTTAATTAGTCATATTTTAGCAATAAATGTTAATTAGTCATATTTTAGCAATAAATGTTAATTAGTCATATTTTAGCAATAAATGTTAATTAGTCATATTTAGCCAAATTTTCTTATATAATTAAACGGAATAGAACATGGGATATACAGTAGAATGCAAGGGATGGTGCTGCTGGAAATACAATGTTAGTGAAGAAATGGAAGTTACCACAAGGCCTATTAGAGTAAAATAATGGACGAGGGGATATTGCAATGGATAGGTGACGTAGAGGACAAAGAACAATGAATGGAAGTAAGGAAGAGGGAAGAAGATATTGGAAGGATGTGGAGAGAGAGAGAGAGAGAGAGAGAGAGAGAGAGAGAGAGAGAGAGAGAGATTTGGATGTAGCATTTCGAGGGACAAATATACGTAATTGAGTTCAAATATATAAATTATATATAAAAGAGAAAACCATTAATAGAGTTACGTGTTGAGGAACAATATTGTAAAGGAAGGTCTGGGACATAGCTGATGAGATATGGATCAGGATTTCTGTATACTAAAAGTAATGGATGTAAAGATGCAAATTAATTCATTGATTATGCTAGCTTTTCTTGAGCTCAATAGAAAGTAAAATTATAGATATTAATGGCATGTTTGTAAAACATCATTCTGATGCTTGAAAAACAAAGGTCAAGGAGAGTTTGGTTTTAAGATTATACCTGCAGAGGCTTAGAGTAATTTGTAATATATGTCAGAGGATTCGTAGCATTTGCAAGACAAATTATTCTTTAAAAATATATAATTGGAGAAGGGAACTCCACAAGGAGGAGCTGTTTATGGAGAGATATGATATAAACTGCAGATAGATTGAAATACTGGATTTTATATCAATGTAGGTAAAATTGGCGGGGTTTGGGGGGGGGGGGATAAGAACAGCCGTACAGGAGGAGGTACAGGTACAATGAGGCAAGGAACTCTGTTGACTACCAGGCCTAATTTCAGGAAGTTCATACAATTCCCATTCATTTGTTCCTTATGCAGTCAAGCGAAGACCGAGGTACTCTTGAATGGGACCACAAGGAGAATGGGGGGAAACAGAGACAATGGTGAACAGGCTAACAGAAGGCACTCGCAGAAACCCGTTATAGAACCATTGGTAAAGAATGATTGTACTGATGTGCATGTTGAACAACATTCTGGATAGTGCGCGTTCGAAATAATAAGTCGTGGACAATTCGGTACGCTACTTAATTATAGCAATCGACTCTTTGAAAGGAACACCAACAATACGCTAGCATTTTGAATTCAAGAATGCCTCTCTAAAGAAAATTATATCATTTAGCGTTAGTGAGATCAGAATGTAGAATTAATTACGTATGTTGCTGATGTATAAGTGGTAATGCACAAAGTCTACATAAAGTGTAGTTCTGGCGTATTTATCTAAAATATTCAATTCTTATTTGCTCTCTCTCTCTCTCTCTCTCTCTCTCTCTCTCTCTCTCTCTCTCTCTCTCTCTCTCTCTCTCTCTCTCTCTCTCTCTCTCTCTCTCTCTCTCTCTCTCTCTATATATATATATATATATATATATATATATATATATATATATATATATATATATATATATATATATATATATATATATATCTTTCTCTATATATCTTTCTCTCTCTCTCTCTCTCGCTCTCTCTCTCTCTCGCTCTCGCTCTCTCTTCCTCTTCTCCGGGAACGAATAGAATCCAGAAGAATGGGTTGGATTTAGCCATAAGGGAGGGCGATCCAAGGGGGGCAGTAAAACCAGTTTGGGAAGAAGAGACTAGTGACCGAGTGGAGTTGTAGAGAGAAGTGTTTGTGTGTGTGTGTGAGTGAGAGTGTGTGTGTGTGTGTGTGTGTAAGAGAGAGTGTGAGAGTGTGTGTGTGAGTGTGTAAGCTAGGTTAGGCTAGGCTAGGTTTAATCTGGATAGTTATATTTAGGTTACAAAATACAAACTTGCATAATTTGCGTTTCAGAATATTTGATAACCATAAGGGGGGTCACCGTTTGATAACCATAAGGGGGGTCACCGTTTGATAACCATAAGGGGGGTCACCGTTTGATAACCATAAGGGGGGGTCACCGTTTGATAACCATAAGGGGGGTCACCGTTTGATAACCATAAGGGGGGTCACCGTTTGATAACCATAAGGGGGGTCACCGTTTGATAACCATAAGGGGGGTCACCGTTTGATAACCATAAGGGGGGTCACCGTTTGATAACCATAAGGGGGGTCACCGTTTGATAACCATAAGGGGGGTCACCGTTTGATAACCATAAGGGGGGTCACCGTTTGATAACCATAAGGGGGGTCACCGTTTGATAACCATAAGGGGGGTCACCGTTTGATAACCATAAGGGGGGTCACCGTTTGATAACCATAAGGGGGGTCACCGTTTGATAACCATAAGGGGGGTCACCGTTTGATAACCATAAGGGGGGTCACCGTTTGATAACCATAAGGGGAGTCACCGTTTGATAACCATAAGGGGGGTCACCGTTTGATAACCATAAGGGGGGTCACCGTTTGATAACCATAAGGGGGGTCACCGTTTGATAACCATAAGGGGGGTCACCGTTTTTTTTGTTATCTCTCTCTCTCCTTTCTCTCTTTCTCTGACTTGTATCCATTTGGCCCCATTCAGCCAACTGTTTTAAGACGTTTATCCCCATCCAGGTGTCGATTTCTTCCTGAGAGAGAGAGAGAGAGAGAGAGACAGAGAGAGAGGCATGAATTATGGATCATGGACTGAAAAGCAGCGATAAGCGGATGAAAGGAGGGGAAAAGATGAGCAAAGAATAGACACAAAGAGCGTATGAGAGCAGTGTTGCTGGAAAAAAAAACTCGTGCAAAAAAAAATATATATACTCGTGCAAAAAAAATATATACGGAAGATAATCTAGACTTAAATGGTGTGTGATTTAACGGAAATGGTAATTGACTTTAAATTATATATGAACACGGTAAATTCAAGGCCTCTATGACAGATTCGAGTGAACTATATTTGAAAACATGTATTACGAAGGGTTAGTAAGGCTCAGTGGATGCCTGAAATGAGATGGTAACTGAAGAAGAAGAAGGATATGTATAGTTTAGTCTCAAGAGCTAAACTAATATCGATTCTAAATCATTATGATTACTCAAATCTGTAATTAATGATGGCTCAAATACAAAACATGCTACAGCACTTACAAAACTCCCATTCTATATTCTAAATCAACGGAGGACAATGAAGGAATTCGCATAACTGTTTATTTCAGACATTAAGAAAATTATAGAAAGATGTGTATATATATATATATATATATATATATATTGCAAAACTTGAAGATGCACCGGTACTACAGTACCTCACCCAGCAGCCAGTCACTGGCCAGAACCATCTCCCTACAGTAATGATCTTCGATTTTTTCCAAGATCACAAAGTGATTCAGTGGACGGAACCACTACTCTGATTGGTCCAGAGAGGACTCACAACACTTTAGTACCTTAAAGCGGCTGGAACCTTAGAAGCAGTTCTCCTTTCCAGGATTGGGCCTTACAAATCTCTGATCTTGCACCTTCAATGCTGTAGAAAAGGAGATAACAATTTCCAAGAAATATGAGCACCTCATCTCGACCTTCTGGAGAAATACACTCATCACCAGCTGTAAGGTGTACAACAAGAACGGCTGCCGATGCTTTCTACACTTCAAGAGAAACAGTAGCTGGTTTTTTCACACCTCTGCAGCCGAGGCCAAAAAGATGAACGGCATCATGACCAAGGTTTTGCTCACCAACCAGACCTTCAAAGACCAGTACAACTAGACTTGAGCTGTGGGCCACGAAAGCGAAGGCCCAGTTTGGGCATCTCATCCCTGAGTTCAAATAAAATTTCCTCCCCCCGCTGACGAAGGAGATAGCCTGTATCCAGCATCGACAACCAACCTCTGAAACCCCCAAGCTCAAAAGTCTGCAGTACCTAAAGAAGGAGCTGCCCTGGATCCAACATTGACAACCGACCTCTGAAGCCTCCAGTCTCACTGGAGATGCCAACTCCCCATGCCTGTTCAAGATAGTGTTGTCCATGTTGTTATATTAACTGGTTTGCTGACTTGTGTAAATTAACTATATTTCGTTTACATATCTTGTGTTTTATACTCTCCAGCCAAACGACCCTGATGTAGCGCCTGATAACATTGGGTGTTCGTGTATATATATATATATATATATATATATATATATATATATATATATATATATAAGATGGAGTGATTTTGTTAGTGGTCTGGTTATCTTAAGGTTCCGGGTTCAAAACTCTGTGTAAATGGGAAGATAATATTAGGATGGAATTTGTGCTGTACTCAGGTTCATTGCATCACCACAAAGCCCACCGACACGCTATAAGAAATATATATATATATATAAGATGGAGTGATTTTGTTAGTGGTCTGGTTATCTTAAGGTTCCGGGTTCAAAACTCTGTGTAAATGGGAAGATAATATTAGGATGGAATTTGTGCTGTACTCAGGTTCATTGCATCACCACAAAGCCCACCGACACGCTATAAGAAATACCCCCGCTGTTTCCAATAAATTAGCATTTCGTCAATATTCCCATATTCAAAATATGCTATTGGTGCAGTGCCTAGTGAGTAAACTGCTCAATAGTTGACGTTTGAGAGAGAGAGGTGTCCAAAGTTGTGAGATGAGAAAGCGAGACAGTGGCGATGCGGCTTCGAGTAGTCAGAGTTGCAACGTACCACGAAGGGACAACCAGGCGTCGTAGGTCTACGAAGGTAAGACCATGAACGAGCTGGTTGCAACACTCAATCTGTCTCGATGTCTTACTCGCCATCTGGAATAAGCCCTCCTGACTTCACCGTGTTAAGCAGTTGAAACTACAGGCTGTTAGCTTGCTTCCGGAGATAGAGTTGGAACATAAAATATACACATATATATATATATATATATATATATATATATATATATATATATATATATATATATATATATATATATATACCGGTATATATAATATTTCAGATATTGAGGATAAGTGAAAGTCAGCTGACAAGAGAGAAAGAGTGTATATCTGTGTGTGCGTGTGTGTGAGGCAGTAGGCAGCAAGAGAGGAACGTTACCACAACTCGAGGTGTGTATATGTGTGAGTGTGTGTGTGTTAGAGCCTCCAGGATGCCCCCCTTACTGTCACCACTGTAAACGCAAGGTAAAGTAACTCGACATAACCCCAACATTGCCTGCCTCCTCTCACGAAATAGACTTTCAGGGTGGGGAGGGAAGTGGCAGGAAGGTACTTCTTATGTTCTTATGTACTGGGGAGGATGTGAACAAATGTATTTGTGGAGGCAAGGGCTCAAGTGAAAGGTTAATAGAGTGTTAAAAGAAACTTATGAGTGGTACGATAAGGTAGAAAGGTGTTTGGGAGATTAGAAGAAATAGTAGGCAAGCGAAAGTAAGACAGTTTAAGGTGGAGTGAATGGTTAACATAATCCTTAGACATTGAAGAGTCGTAAATTTAAAAGTGAAAAAGTTAAGAAGAGCTTAGTTGAATGGGACATAGATGATAAGTTAATTGAGCCAATGTGGAGAGACAAAAAGAAGCTGGTAAAGTGGGTGCTAAACTGGAAGTTATATTGGATGTAGACAGTGGCGTGAACATTGCAGCAGTAAGAGTTTGCATGAACGTGCAATGGGATGTGAGTCGGCGTGGAGATAAAGAGGTTAACCCATTGGCTGAGGAGATGTTCCAGAATGCCATGACAATTTACAGCAATCTACAGGCTTTTAAAGCCTCTTAAAGCCTGTAAAATTGAGTGCAAGAGAGCGGGAACACGACAGGCCACACATCCTTCTCTCAGCCAGGCAGCTGAGGCACTGAGGGCTCTGAGTCAGAACCTCGCGAGATATGCAGTGCTGCCAAAGGCAAATATAGCGAGAAATTAGCAAGAATTGCTAATTTTAGCGAATGTCTATGGTAGCGCTGTGGATGAATCCCGCGAGCTTCGAAGCTCTTTATGGCATAATTTTGAAGCTATTTTCATCTAGTTTTTGGCTGAATACATTTAATTTTATTCAGACACTTGCCTAATCAAGCAGGAGTGCCTGAATGAGCCCTAATATGGCGGAAATAGGCGGAAGTTTGCCCGCAGCGTAAGTGTTAAAGAAGATTTGTAGTTGAGGCAAGAACTATGTAAAAGTGAGAATCGGTAAAATAAATATTCAGCTGGAACGTATGCAGAATATTGGTAGAATGACCGGTGCAATACAGTATAATAATACAGAATTTCTGAGAAGTTACCTTTGCTACCTAGTAATGCAAATAGCTGGGTAATGAAGTGGGCAATGTTTCATTGAAGGGATGATTTAAAGATTGAGAATAATATACATGTTGATGTGAAGTAAAATAACTATAGTTTAGCATTGGCATGTGACAATTTGAATGGTTATTTATAAGGAATTTTGGGAAAGACTGGCAAAAATACTAAGTGGTTTGGTAGCTGTATTGGAAATACTAATGAGATGCTTGAGGAATATATGTAAAGGACCTGATTATACTTATATTATATACAGTATATAGATGCATGACAAATTAATGAACGAATTATATATATAGAAAAGGTGAAAGCAAAAGGTGCGACTCAAATTGAATTGAAAGGGGTTGGTAATAGCGTGGGAAACTATGCAAAACATTAAGTAGAGGGAATTGTTAACTGTAGAGATTTCCGAGGCACATTCGATATGGAAGAAAGAGTCGTTCAGAAGGGTTTGGTACGCTTAATGGGGGGTCACCGTTTTTTTTTTTTTATCTTTCTCGCCCTCTCTCTTTGGCTTGTATCCATTCGGCCCCATTCAGCCTACTGTTTTAAGACGTTTACCCCCATCCAGGTGTCAATATTTTCCTGGCGAGCGGTAGCGAGCTAGCATATATATATTTTTGTTTTACAGCAAGCTAAATTTGTACATTTTTCGATAGAAAAATGTCTCCGGCGAAGCCGGATATCTCCATACAATGCTGGCTCGCTATCGCTCGCCAGGAAAAAAAACGACACCTGGATGGAGATAAACGTCTTAAAACAGTGGGCTGAATTGGACCAAATGGATACAAGTCAGAGAAAGAGAGAAAAGGAGAGAAAGAAAAAAAAGCAGGTGACCCCCCTTAAAGGACTGGAAACGACTGACTAGAGCGTTGGGTAAGAATATATTAAAAAGGGAAGGTTGGCTGAATTGATTCATAAATAGAAATGATTGGCAGGCATACTAATGAAATGGGGGGGGGGGACCGTAGGGTTAAAGTTGATAAGGAAAATGTCGGTTTACTGTATTAACCCTTTGAGTACCAGTGACGTCTTTTTCATCGTATTCTGGCAACTATTTGACGATTTTATTCAGCTTAGGAAGGACCTCAAGCAATAATAAGGCTTCAATCTATCTCAACCAACCCTTTTAACTACCACTGATCCTTCCTAAGCTGCATAGTATCGTCTAAACATAGCTAGAATATAATATAACGCACGTCGCGGTATTGAAAGGGTTAAATGTATAAACATCAAGGAGAGATATTATTGACATGAACCATATCCTTGCGCACTTGCGAAGGTTGTCTGCTTTTGACTGATGCGTATAAAACGCATTCACCAAATGCGTATTAACCACTTCTGTACCGGCGACGTCCTTTTCACTATTCTTGCTAGTATTTCACGTTTTTATTCAGCTTAAGAAGGGCCTCCAGCAATTAAAAGGCTTCGAACTCTCTCACTTAGGCTAACTCTTTTTACTACCACAGATCCGTCATAATCTGCATAGAATCATCAAAATACAGCTAGAATAAAACTAATAAGACGTCGCTGGTACGGAAGGGGTTAACGACTGATCCCTTCTAAACTAAAATAAACGTTTGAGATTAGTCGATACACATACAGTATATTACACTTTAATTAAAATTAAATGTTTTAAGAAGGATATGAAAATAACAGCACAGCCTTACTTATTTGATTCAAGTACAGTGGCGCTAATAAGTCATGTCTCAGCTGTCATTACGTTTGGCTCGCTGTGTGCTGTATTAATCCCTGTCAGATGTTGAATAGAGTGGGTAAGTGTAGGAACAGGTTTGTATATTTCACTCGATATGAAGAAATGAAGCTTAGATATTGCTGATACCCATTATTGAACAAAACATACTTGGTGCCGAGACATCACTTTTTATCGCGACTATACATTGGGGTTTGTAATGGAGGATTAATGTTAAAAACGGGGAGCCCACCTCGTTTTTTTTGTTGTGTTTTTTTTTTCTCTTTCTCCCCCTCTGTCTTTGGCTTGTATCCATTCGGCCCCATTCAGCCTACTGTTTTAAGATGTTTACCCCCATCCAGGTGTCAATATATTCCTGGAGAGAGGGAGCGACTCAGCATGCATATATATTTTTGTTTTGACAGCAAGCTAAATTTGTACATTTTTCGATAGAAAAATGTCTCTGGCGAAGCTGGATTTCTCCATACAATGCTGGCTCGCTATTGCTCGCCAGGAAGAAATCGACACCTGGATGGGGATAAACGTCTTAAAACATTTGGCTTAATGAGGCCGAATGGATACAAGCCAGGGAAAGAGAGAAAAGGAGAGAAAGATAAAAAAAGCCGGTGACCCCCCCTTAATTTACTGTCACCCCACACACACACACACACACACACACACATATCCTCCTACGACCTAGTACAACCACTCTTACTGTCACTGTGTCATTGCCCTTATATATCTCGCCCAGCCACACTTTTAGACCTTTCGCCCCATTTTTGTTTGTCAATATTAAGCCTTTCGTGCCATTTAAGTGTCGATGTTTCCCTGGTGAGCGATAGGGAGCCTGTAATTTGAAGAGGAACCAGCCTTCGGCCGGGACGTTTTTCTATCGAAAAATATACAAATCTATCTTGAAGGGGGGTCTTGGGGGGTGTTTTTCTAAGCTTGATGGAGGTCTAGGGAGGAAACTAAAACAATATATGAATAAATTAATTAATAGACCAAACAAACAGCCACTGTCCCCTTAAGAGGTGGTGGGCGTGCAGGCTGGCAGGAGATGTATGAAGCCTTAAATTACCATACAACTTTTTGGGATATTAAAAAAGTTTGGGCTAAGGGTTGAAGTCTAGGGTTTGTGAACGAGGGTTAGATATTTGGTGTGTATGGCTTATTGGCTCAGTAGTGGTATTGTTTGTAGTATTTGTATTGGTTAAAATATCTATATTTTTCAAAGGAAGATTCTTGATTATAATATTTCCACGTACACGTACATTGTATAATATTATATAACAGTTAGATGCTAAAAGTTATAAATATGTTCGTAGCTTGATCATGACAAATCTTATATTGTAGGCCTATAGTTGTATGTAATTGATCTGATGTAGTTTTTAAGGGGAGATGGTTCACTTTTTGTGGGATTTTTGCATGTATTCATTATTTGTCTAGTTTCCTCCCTAGACCTCCATCAAATTTAAAAAAAAACATCCATTAGATCCCCCTTCTAGATTAATTTGTACATTTTTCGGTAGAAAATTTCCCGGCCGAAGGCCGGTTCTTCCAACATTACAGGCTCACTATCGTTCACTAGGGGGGAAATCGACACCTAAATAGCACGAAAGGTCTAAATATTGACGAAGAAATGGGGCGAAAGGTCTTAAAATCGACTAAGTAATGGGGCAAACATCTTAATATCTGAAAACTAATGGGGTTAAAAATGAGGGAGAAAGTGGTCCAGAAAACCTGCCCATCCCTTCAGTACGGGTGCCCTCCTTTTATTAACTCTATTATGGATAATATTAGACAATTTTATGCAGTTAAATCACCAGGCTTCAGGCTTCGAACTATCTCGCTTAACCCTTTTTACTACCACAGATCCTTCTTAAACTGCACAAAATCATCTAACTATAGCTAGACTAAAGTGTAAGAGACGTCGTTGGTACAGATTTTTTTTTTTTGTTTTTTTTTTTTTTTTGGGTGCTGACCGAGAACACCTTTTAAGAGTTAATAATACCGTATGCCACTATTATTACAGTATTCGGTACCGGTATTATATGTATGTTGTTTCCCTTCATGAAAGGCTTTGCTTTAGGTCGCAACTTGTATGGCGATTGAGTTGGCATAATCTTAATTCGTTATATTGCCCTATGCCATTGCTCGCTATATAGTCTTACTTATTTGATTTTGTGTTGGTATGCACTGGTTGCTGGTCACAGATTGATATTGGCAATAGCTGAAAGACAGGTTACCAAGTTTAAGGGGAGATATGCGTATTTATATCCTCATTTAAGTATATAATTTATCATGATTTAAGTTTTCTCCCTATACCTCCATTAGAAGACTTTTGGGGCGCCTGAATTACTCTTGCTCTGATTTACACGAGTGGCGGAGATCTGGGCTCTACTGGGCACATTTGTTTTATATTGGTGATAGAAGAACAGTTGCTGAACAGAGCTCTATAAACATTTCAGAGCGGAATTAGTAGAATAGATAGCACACACACACACACACACACACACACACACACACACACACACACACACACACACACACACACACACACACACACACACACACACACACACACACATACACATATATATACCCGGTACTGTACACACAGACATACACACATACAAACACACACACAAACACACATATAAACGCTCACAAAAACACACACACACACACACACACACACACACACACACACACACACACACACACACACACACACACACACACACACACACACACACACACGTACACACTTCAACCTGTCCTAGCTGACAAGGGAAAGTTTGATAAAGTGGTAGCAAAGTTCCCGACAGTCCCTCCACAAAGTAAGTGAGGCCGTTTTTAATGAGGGGCTCACAACATTATATCCAAGCTGAGAGAGAGAGAGAGAGAGAGAGAGAGAGAGAGAGAGAGAGAGAGAGAGAGAGAGAGAGAGAGAGAGAGAGAGAGAGAGAGAGAGAGTACAAAGGAGTACAAAGGAAATCAAGCAACAACAGGTCTAGTGACCCTTCTAGGCTGCTTGTCCTCCAAAACACTGAGGATCAAGTGTCCAAACAGTGGTTTAGAGTGGGTAAGGGAACATTGGAAAGGGAAAGGAGCGAGAGAGAGAGAGATTTCTAGCGCTGTACGTCTGTTTCCTCTTGTTTCTTGGTTTTTTTTCCTTACTTTTCTTTTCTCAATATTTCTTTCGTCTTTTCTTCTTCCAACATTGTATCCAATCGCAATTTTTCTAGCTTCGTCTCTCTCTCTCTCTCTCTCTCTCTCTCTCTCTCTCTCTCTCTCTCTCTCTCTCTCTCTCTCTCTCTCTCTCTCTCTCTCGAATTAAGTCCTCACCCCCTCGTTTGGATCGTAAGGTCTGTGTGGCCAGTGTATATATGTAAATCTATGTAAACCTCTCTCTCTCTCGATTTAAGTCCTGACCACCTCGTTTGGATCGTAAGGTCTGTGTGGCCAGTGTATATATGTATCTCTCTCTCCCTCTCTCTCGTAACCATACCACCATAGCACCTTGTAAAGCGGGTATTACACGAGCGCTTTTTCCTGCAACCTTCGTCAGCACTTTAGGTCGGACAGTTTCTAAAATAACCCTCTGAAGATTATGATGCATTTTGAACCGTATTTTTCTGGTTATCATTAGACGATTTTATTCAATTTAGGAAGGGTTTGTGGGAATTGTATGGGTACTATCTAATACTATATATACGAATGGGTATTAGCTATACTAATTGTATGGCACTTTCAATTAACCCTCTGACTTACCCTGTGGTAACCCAGGTTCGAATCCCGGGTGGATCATATGCTTTCATTAATTACATTGGGAGGAGTTTGGTGTTCTATCTATCTATCTATCTATCTATATACTCAGGCCCAATCCCCACTTTTCCTGTTTGTTTTTCTTTATTATTTTTGTTTCTTTATTTTTTTTTTTCAAGACCGAGCCAGAATAGGGACAACACTACAGAAAATAATGAACACACAAAAACAAACTACAAATTGAGAGTTAAATTAATAAATGAGATGATTCATAAACCTTCAAACCAGAGTTGCCAAAAAACAATGAGGGTTGTGTAAATCCGCCTTAAAGGGGTCCACCTCGCTTTTTTTCTCTTTCTCTCCCTCTCTCTTTGGCTTGTGTCCATTCGGCCCCATTCACCCTACTGTTTTAAGACGTTTACCCCCATCCAGGGGTTAATATTTTCCTGGCGAGCGGTAGCAAGCCAGCATATATTTTTGTTTGTTTTGACAGTAAACTAAATTTGTACATTTTCGATAGAAAAATTTATCCGGCGAAGTCGGATTTCTCCATACAATGCTGGCTCGCTATCGCTCGCCAGGAAGAAATCGACACCTGGATGGGCATAAATGTCTTAAAATAGTTGGCTGAATGGGACCGAATGGATACAAACCAGGGAAAGAAAGAAAAGGAGAGAAAGATTAACAAAAAGCCGGTGACCCCCCCTTAAGCCTCCCCTAGACAGCCTTCTCCGGTCCCGGCTTAAGCTCGACTAATGACCCTGGAAGAAACTGATGAATATCGATTAATTAGGATCTCGCTTTAGCTGGGAGATCGACATGGAATAATCGGGGCCGGAGTGGAAATTAATCTGAGAGAGAGAGATAGAGAGAGAGAGAGAGAGAGAGAGAGAGAGAGTGAGAGAGAGAGAGAGAGAGAGAGAGAGAGAGAGAGAGAGAGAGAGAGAGAGAGAGAGAGAGAGAGATCAGGTTAGTGAAGCAGTCTTACGTACGGTACTGTACGTAACACGAGTACTAAGTATACAGGTTGTGCACAGCCCATGACGTACTGTGTGTGTTCGTGTGTACGATAACGTGACCTGACTCAAAAGGTTCAACAGAGCATAGGTAGGGTGTACTGTGTTGGTAGTCCTGTGTTGTACTGTACTGCTGTTGTGAGGCCTTTTTTTTTCTCTTTCTCTCCTTTTCTCTCTTTCTCTGGCTTGTATCCATTCGGCCCCATTCAGCCTACTTTTTAAAGACGTCTATCCCCATCTAGGTGTCGATTTATTCCTGGCGAGCGATAGCGAGTCAGCATTATATGGATAAATCCGGCTTCGCCAGAGACATTTTGCTATCGAAAAATTTACAAATTTAGCCTGTTGACAAAAAACATTAATCAAAATATGCTGGATCGCTATCGCTCGCCAGGAAATAATCGACACCTGGATAGGCATAAAAGTCTTAAAACAATAGGCTGAATGGCCCTGAATAAATACAGCCCAGAGAAAGAGGGAGAGAAAAAAAAAACGAGGTGGGCTCCCTTAACCCTCTCCGACACATGACGCGATTTTGAGCCTATTGGGGATACTTTAAAGCCTTTGTTACCATCAGGGGTATTTAGAAACCTTTAGTTTAGTTACTTCAACCTCTGCAGTTGTCTTTGAGTTAGCTGTGGGCAGAAAACTAATTTTGGAGAGGTAATTATAAGAGTGAGAGAACTCTATTTCTTATTGCTAATCTGGCAACCTCTGCGTCATAAATGCGTGAAAGAGTTAACAGAGCATAGGGTGTACTGTGTTGTTGGTCCTGTGTTGTACTGTACTGCTGCTGTGAGGCTTTTAACTATGGCAGGCAGCAGTACTCTCTCTCTCTCTCTCTCTCTCTCTCTCTCTCTCTCTCTCTCTCTCTCTCTCTCTCTCTCTCTCTCTCTCGCATCGTGAAAAATGCATTGTCTGTTTTAAGCCACAGTTAATAGATGTGTAAGAGTTAGTTTTAATACGTATGGATTGTTGACTTTGAGAATATGAAGATTACAGTTAAGGGGAGGTTTTTAGTTGATTTCCTAGACTTCCATCAAACTTAAAATTACTCCCCCTAGACCCCCTTTCAAGATAAATTTGTACATTTTTCGGTAGAAAAATTTCCTGGCCGAAGGTCGGTTCCTCTTAAATTACAGGCTCGCTATCGCTCGCCAGAAAAAATCGACACCTGAATTGCACGAAAGGTCTTAATATGGGGTGAAAGTTCTTAAAATCGCTAAACTAATGGGGAAAACGTTTTATAATATAAAAAACAATGGGGCTAAACATGAGGGAGAAAGGGGTCAAGAAAAAAATCTCTCAAGTGGAGATCTCCCCTTAAGCTAGTATAGTTTATTCAATGTATTATTATGCAACCTTCGCCTTTCCATATCCCTTTTGCATTTGTATTGAGCTGAAGCCCTTCAGTTAATTATTGTGTCAATCATTATTTCAAACAAGTAGCCTAGTAAGGACCAGTACCGGTAGGTCTGTTGTTGCTTGTCTTCCTTTGTATTCCTTTGTAACCTATTTACAAATAAATACGTATTGGTTAATGTTTCTATTATATTCCAACTTTTATTTTATTTTGTCTATAAATCTTCGTTCTCTTTATTTAGTGTCGTTATCTTTCGGAGGCGATTCATTCTCAGCCATCCACTCGGGGATAGAGGCGCCTGGCACTAGCTTAATAGATAGGTCTTTTTAGTTTATATAGGTCATACATTTTTCACTCATAAATTGGTCTTTACTACCCATTGTACTCCACTTCATTCTTCTCTCATACCAAGGGGGTAGTGCTTGGTTTTTTGGTCTATATATATATTTATTTATATATTTTTGAGTTTCCTCGCTAGACCTCCATCAAGCTTAACAAATAACACCCTCTAGATCCCCTTTCAAGATCAATGTGTACATTTTTCGGTTGAAAAATGTCCCGGCCGAAGGCCGATTCCTTCTAAAATTACAGGCTCGCTATCGCTCGGCAGGAAAAAATCAACACCCAAAAGCCACGAAAGGTCTTAATATTGACAAAGAAGTGAGGTGGAAGGTATTAAAATCGACAAACTAATGGAAGGAACGTCCTAAAATATCAAAACTAATATGCTAAACCTGAGGGAGAACGGGGTCCAGTAAAAGCGACTGTATACCTCCCCCTTATTAACCCCGGCATGCCCTCTTTATTCCGGTATATAAATCAAAACAATACTGCTTTTCCTTCTCATCCTCTGCTTTTAATGTTTTTTTTTTTTTTTTTTTTCTATTTTGATTGTATTTTCTTCTTCATGTTACATTAAGGGGGAGGGTTGTTTTTCTGGTCCCTCTTCTGCCTCGTGTTTAGCCCCATTAGTTGTCAGATGTTTAGATGTTTGCCCCATTAGTTAGTTGATTTTAAGACCTTTTGCCAAATTTCTTCGTCAATATTTAGACCTTTCGTGCTATTTAGGTGTCAATTTTTTCCCTGGCGAACGATAGTGAGCCTGTAATGTTGGAAGAACCGGCCTTCGGCCGGGAAATTTGTCTACCGAAAAATGTACAAATTAATATAGAAGGGGGATCTAATGGATGTTTGTTTTAAATTTGATGGAGGTCTAGGGAGGAAACTGGAAAAATAATTAATACATGCAAAAATCGCCCAAAAAGTGAACCATCCCTTCCCCTTAAAGCCTATATAAGTTTCTCAACGTGTCTTCAAATTTTGTTTATATGTTCTGTTATCGTATTGACTAACTGTGAATATACATATTTACTTTAATATGTCACTCCTACTCTTCATACTAAATATTTATAGTATATCGATATATAACTTTTCTGTTGATAATAGCTCATTCTTTTCTCATTTTGAATGTCTCTTGTGAATCTGTCTATTTTGTATAATTTGTTGTATTTACTAACTTTATTATTATTATTATTACTATTGGTTCTAATATATTTGTGTAATACTATAATGCCACGTCTTCACTTTATCTATATACTCTTTTGTTTGTCTTATTACAAACGTTATTTATTACAAACGTTATTTATTACAAACGTTATTTATTCACTTTTTTTTTTTCTTATTACAAACGTTATTTATTACAAACGTTATTTATTCACTCTTTGTTTTTCTTATTACAAACGTTATTTATTACAAACGTTATTTATTCACTTTTTTGTTTTTCTTATTACAAACGTTATTTATTACAAACGTTATTTATTACAAACGTTATTTATTCACTTTTTTTTTTCTTATTACAAACGTTATTTATTACAAACGTTATTTATTCACTTTTTTTGTTTTTCTTATTACAAACGTTATTATTCCTCGTAATTATTTGCATTTGATCCTCTTCTTGTTTAAGTGTATGTAAATTACTTGGATCCAACAATAGGCAAAACTATTAAGCTTCCCATTGTAGCCTTGGAACTCCATTCTTCTATTGTGTATTAAGGGGAGACGAGTCGCTTTTCTAGACCACCTTCTCCCTCATCTTTAGACCCATTAGTTTGGCGATTTTATGAACTTTCGCCCCATTTCTGTCAATTTTAAGACCTTTCCTGTCAATTAGGTCTCGATTTTTTTCGTGGCGAGCGATAGCGAGCCTGTAATTTAAGAGGAATCGGCCTTCGGCCAGGACATTTTTCTACCGAAAAATGTACAAATTTATCTTGAAAGGGGGTCTAGGGGCTTCATTTTAAGCTTGATGGAGGTCTAGCGAGGAAGCTAGAAAAAATAATAAATATTTTTTTTTTTTTTACAAAAAGTGAAGGATCTCCCCTTAACCTCTTCCTGCTTTCAACGCTCACTTAGTCCAAATGCGAGTAATTTATTTGTCTATTGCGTTATTATTAGTACTTTCTTCCAAATCTCTTTACATTTCATATATGTATCTGAAATATTATAATAATGATGGATTTCCAATATTGTTTATAATTAATTCATTTCGTAAGACTCCCTGTGTCTATTACTGTGTATTATAACATTCCTATAAAACCCAAAATTTGAATATTTTATATAGTGTGTACAGTACATTATTTATTTCTGTATTCTTATATTTATACCATATAAAGTTCTATCTATCTATATGCTAGATACATATAGATACATATAAAGTTAGCTGTATATATTATTTATATAATTTCTCCTCTTTCTGGTAGTTCTTCCAACAGTAGTCTAACAGTAGGTCGCATCTTTATTCCAATTTTATAATATTAAAGCTAAAGACATAATGCATTATTTATTATAAAAATGGTTCTACTTTTTATAATCTTTCGGGGTCTCTTTAACATGAGTAACTTGTAGCGATATAAAAATACCTTAATATTATATATTTATTGTGCTTATATAATCTGGCTGTTATCCTATCTTAATACCCAGATTAAAATTAACTTGGTTCCGAGAAGAGATAACACATTTGAAATTTTGTTTTCCGTATACTTGTTTTATAATAGGCTATGTCTTATTTTATAGTTACACTCTTCCATCCCTATCACATCCTGCTAGATGAACCAAGTACCTCGCCTTTTATAGTTACACTCTTCCATCCCTATCACATCCTGCTGGATGAACCAAGTACCTCGCCTTTTATAGTTACACTCTTCCATCCCTATCACATCCTGCTGGATGAACCAAGTACCTCGCCTTTTATAGTTACCCTCTTCCATCCCTATCACATCCTGCTGGATGAACCAAGTACCTCGCCTTTTATAGTTACCCTCTTCCATCCCTATCACATCCTGCTGGATGAACCAAGTACCTCGCCTTTTTATATTGTTCAGTATTAAATTCATGACTAAATTGAATTCCAGCCGTAGAAGACAAATTTAACCTTAATAATATATATATATTACTCTTTATTCCGTAAGCATTTTTGTAATTATCTCTAGTACAAGTGCACTATCAAAATGGCAAATTTTTAAGATTTTTTTTATTTAAACAATCATTATCAGATTTTTAGCCTATATAATTTTATTTTAATTACGAGAGTAAGAAAATCGTCTAGTTCCAGCGTTTAACCCCTTCTGTACCGGTGCCTTCCTTTTAACTTTTTCCTGGCTACTGTTAGACAATTGTATTCAGTTAAAAAAGAGCCTCCAGCAATTAAAAGGCTTCGAACTATCTCACTTAACCCATTTTACTGCCACAGATCCTTCTTAAACTGCACAAAATCGTCTAAACATAACTAGACGTCGCCGGTACAGAAGGGGTTAAGTATAGCTTTGTTCCAACAAGTACACTAGTCACTTAGTTTCAAGAGGAGGTACAAACAATATTGCATTGTATGTGTGTATATTTACCTTGGTAATATAACCCGGTTCTTTTTATCATAAGTTTCAACGACATTTTAATTAAGAGGGGATGGGCGTATTTATTTGCCTATTTATGTATCTTTTTGCTATATGTTTAGTTTTCTGCATATACAGCACCTTCATCAAACTTATAGTGCCATAAAGTCAAATCTACTCATGAACTCTCGAACCCCCTAGATTTGTCTGCATGCAATTATAATTATTTGGATTGATTTTTGGATAGGACTTGTTTTTCAATTAATAGTATATGTAGTTTTGTAGTTGATGTATAGAAAATTGTATGTATGTGTATACTCAGGCACATACCATATAGCTGGGGGTGGCCGACTCGAGACAGAGCTCGAACAGAAGCAAACAACTATATTTAGATAAAAATTCACTCACATATAGGTCGTCCAGGCGAAGACCTATATTCATAAACTCGCTTCCAGAGATATACTTCCATGATTGGAAATATTTGAAATCCACGAATATTTATGATTGGGCTAGAAACTATGGCATCCGAGTGTACAGTCACGAACCCTAATACCTGGGCACCCATTAGAATCTTTAAATCTTTAAGGCCAACTTGTGAAACTTCTGGGATCCTGGGTGGCCTAGTTACTTACTTTTGATACTGTTGATGTGTTCGCCACTCTTCTAGCGGCACCAAGGAGCGCGGCGCCCCTCGTTATGGGTGGTGATTTTGGTGTAGTAGACTGTTTGAAGCGACAGCTCGCTCCCTCGCGAGGATGGGCTCGTCTGGCACTTTTTGCAGTTCGACATCGAGGGCTCTCTTGAAGTTGTCTAACGAGACATCCCTCATGTCTCTTACTCGCCGTGGGAGTTTGTTGAAGAGACGTGGGCCTCTGTGTGATAACCAGCCCTCTCGCAGAGAGCCCATAGCACCCCTGTTATTCATCCGGGGGATTTCGCATTCCCAGCCTCTCCTATCACTGAATTTCATGACTATCGGAGTATGTAGGTTTGGTACTAAACCCTCTGCAAATTTCCATGTGTATATTATTAGGTAACGTTCTCTTCTACGTTCCAGCGAGTACAGATTCAGTGCTCTTAAACGCTCCCAGTAGTGTAGATGTTTTATCGAACTTATATGCGAAGTGAAATTTCTTTGTACACTCTCTAAGTCATTTATTTCACCTGCTTTGTATGGGGATGTTAATATGCTACAGTATTCAAGCCGCGGTAGCACTAGAGATTTGAAGAGCGTTATCATAGGTAATTCACCGCGTGTTTTAAATGTACGTAGAATCCAACCCGTTAGACGTTTCGCAGCCGCAACTTTGACCTGGTTATGTACTTTGAAACCCATATTTTCAGACATTAATACCCCAAGGTCTTTCACAATGTCTTTCCGTTCTATTATGTGGTTAGGTTCTGTTAAGTAATTTGTAATTTCTTTAACGCCATTATTATCTCCGTACCGTATTAATTGGAATTTGTCTTCATTGAATTGCATGTTGTTTTCCCTAGTCCACTGGAACACTACATTCATGTCTTCCTGCAGTCGGCCCGTGTCCTCTTGTGTGTTTACTATCTTGCTTAATTTTGTGTCATCATCAAAAGACGACACCGTACTGTGTCTAGTGTTGGTATCTATGTCGCAAATTAGTATGAGGAACAGAAGGGGCGCTAGCACTGTTCCTTGAGGCACTGAGCTTTTGACATCCGAAGGCTCAGATGTGACTTGGTTTACTGCTACTGATTGTTTTCGGTTTACTAGGAAATTGTATATCCACCTTCCAGATTTTCCCCGTTATACCTTTTGCTTTGAGTATGTGGGCTATTATACCATGATCACATTTATCAAATGCCTTAGCAAAATCGGTGTAAATGACATCCACGTTTTTCTTTTCTTCTAGCGCTTTAAGAATTTGTCATAGTGTTCCAAAAGTTGTGAGAGACATGATCTTCCCGCTCTGAACCCATGTTGACCGGTGTTGTGTAGTTCATTTGCCTCCATGAATGTTGAGATTTTGCTTCGCAGGACTCGCTCGAAAACTTTAATGATGTGGGAGGTTAGTGGTTGGGATGCTGCACTACTGGCCTGGGTTCGAGTCCTGGCTGGGTCATATCACAAACATATTAAATATAACAGAACATTGGATTGTCTCGCTTGGGTTCGATGCAGATTAAAATAGGTATGCAGGTATCATGGCTGATGACTGTACACGCATACACCACCCAACCACCACCACCATCACCAGGCTAGCTATTATTTACCTCTACCTTTATATCTGTATGGGTATGAAGGAAACAAAAGGCAACCGAGTGTACAATCGGGGGTATTATGTGTTGTCATAGATTCCATTAGTTATCGCTCAACAAGTGTTATTGGTATCTTTATAGTTTCTGGGAAAAGTGCTTATCCCTCAGAGTATTAGTCAGTGTCCGAAACTTTGTGAAATATCTGACAACACTTATTAACCTCGACTGTACATACAGACACCACCCAACCACCACCACCACCAGGCTAGCTATTATTATACCTCCACCTTTATATTTGTATGGGTATAAAGGAAACAAAAGGCAAACGAGTGTACACCCAACAACCACCACCACCACCACCACCCAACCACCACCACCAGGCTAGCTATTATTATACCTCCACCTTTATATTTGTATGGGTATAAAGGAAACAAAAGGCAAACGAGTGTACACCCAACCACCACCACCAGGCTAGCTATTATTATACCTCCGCCTTTATATTTGTATGGGTATAAAGGAAACAAAAGGCAAACGAGTGTACACCCAACAACCACCACCACCACCAGGCTAACTATTATTATACCTCCGCCTTTATATTTGTATGGGTATGAAGGAAACAAAAGGCATCCGAGTGTACATACAGACACCACCCAACCACTACCACCACCACCACCACCACCACCAGGCTAGCTATTATTATACCTCCACCTTTATATTTGTATGGGTATGAAGGAAACAAAAGGCAAACGAGTGTACACCCAACAACCACCACCACCACCACCAGGCTAGCTATTATTATACCTCCACCTTTATATTTGTATGGGTATAAAGGAAACAAAAGGCAAACGAGTGTACACCCAACAACCACCACAACCACCACCAGGCTAGCTATTATTATACCTCCACCTTTATATTTGTATGGGTATAAAGGAAACAAAAGGCAAACGAGTGTACACCCAACAACCACCACAACCACCACCACCAGGCTAGCTATTATTATACCTCCGCCTTTATATTTGTATGGGTATAAAGGAAACAAAAGGCAAACGAGTGTACACCCAACAACCACCACCACCACCAGGCTAGCTATTATTTACCTCCGCCTTTTATTCGTGGAGCTTACGGCAAGGGGTGGAGTTATGGGTGATTGGGTCCCATTACCGTTCATCATCTTCGGAGTTATGGGTTCAGGCCTCACCTCACCCGGCTGCCCATCGCTGGAACTAAGTGATTTCTAGGCCACCGGTTAAGAGAACGAGGGTCAGGAGTTGGGGGAGTGGGAGTGCAAGGAAGAAGCAACCCAACAGGATTAATAGCTGACAATGTTTATATATATATATACACACTAGAAAACGACACCTTATTTGTACACGTCACTGGTTTGGAGAGTGCAACAATACTGTCGTTCACAGCATCTTCGAATATGGTCGGGCATCTTCTATGCTGTGAATTGGTGACGATATAGGGGGTATTTTCTTGACGTGTCTGTATAGAGCAGAATGTTTGTAGAACAGCAGGAACGATCAGATCACCTCAGAAAAAACCCATGACGTTTGGCGTGGACTCGACCTGAGGTTCTTTTGGTCTGCAGTCCACGATGCTATCCACTGTGCTATCGCCTTCCCCTTATAAAACTGTACAACAAGCGAGTGATTTCACGGTCAAGAATCAGGGAGTAGAAGAACAGAGAGAGAACAGTATTTAAGCGATTATATGCAGTGTATGAAGGATCTGTGATAGTAAAAGAGGTTAAGTGAGATAGTTCGAAGCCTGTTGATTACCAGGTGGGGGCCATTTTAAAACTGAATAAAATCGTCTAATAGTAGTCAGAATCAAGTTTAAAAGACGTCGCGATACAGAAGGGGTTAGCAAGGTCAACTTCTATGACTAGCGAATAGTACAAAAAGTGAAGTATTGTGTACATAGCAAAGGACAAAAAGTAAAATAATTGCATATTAAGGAGTGCAGAGTTAAATTGTGCTTGTTTTCGAAAAAAGAAGAATAGTGAATTGTACACATGCGTACAAAGGAAAACAAGCAACAACAGATATATTGATCCTCACGAGGCTGCTTTTATATAACCTACCTACTCTATGTGGACAAAAATACAAAACTGTTGGGAGGCTATTCATTTGTTAAGGGGGGTCACCTGCTTTTCCTATCTCCTTTTCTCTCTTTCTCTGTCTTGTATCCATTCGGCCCCATTCAGCCTACCGGTACTGTTTTTAAAAAGTTTACCCCCATCCAGGAAGGTCTTAATATCGACAAAATAATGGGGCAAACATCTTAAAATCTGAAAACTAATGGGGCTAAGCATGAGGGAGAAGGGCATCTAGAAAAACGAACCCATCTGACCTTAACCAACTCGACTGTCTATATCCTCCACTTGTATTAATTGATGGGTAAATGAATCCACTTTGGTGTAATAAACTTACTAAAGGTGCACCCTCTTCCACTGTACCTCCACCACCTTCCTGCCAACTTTGATCGTAAGGATATAATACTGTTAGTGGCTGTTTCAATGGTATATTCATTAATTTATTAATTCATTATTTAGTTTCCTCGCTAAACCTCCATCAAGCTTACAAAAATAAAAATAAAAACACAAGACCCCCGTTCAAATTTGTACATTTTTCGGTAGAAAAATGTTCCGGTTCCTCTTAAAAATACAGGCTTGCTATCGCTCGCCAGGAAACAAAATTACCCCGAAATGGCACGAAAGGTCTTAAAATTGACACGAAATGGGGCGGAAGGTGTTAAAATCGCCAAACTATTGGGGCTAAACACGAGGGAGAAGGGGGACCAGAAAAGCGACCCATCTCCCCTTAAGGTAGTTGGAAAGTACCGGTAGTATGAAGTGACGAGATGGAACCTACAACTAACCACCTTTTCTGGGATTGTATTATCTTCAACTCCATGTCTAATTTCGTCTTACCAATTTTGCCACTAGTCTCCCTATCAGTTGCAGAAAATAACTTCTCAGTATTCTGGAGAGAGAGAGAGAGAGAGAGAGAGAGCGAGAGCGAGCGAGAGCGAGAGCGAGAGGGAGAGAGAGCGTGATATAGAAAATTGGTGATATGGTAATTCTATTCCAAGGAACTGGAGCGGGAAGGCTGAGCGACAGAGAAAGAAAGAGAGCCTTGTTACCGGATGTAGGGGGAATATTGCATTGATTCCCGAGTTAGCTAACCCTTTCCGTACCCTCGACGTCTTGTTATTTACTGCTAGTTATATTTAGACGATTTTATACAGCTTAGGAAGGATTGGGGGTAGTTAAAGTAGTTAAGGGGAGATTTCCACTTGAGGGATTATTTTCTTGACTCCTTTCTCCCTCATGTTTAGCCCCATTATTTTTCTAATTTTAAGACGTTTGCCTCATTATTTTGACGATTTTAAGAACTTTCAACCCATTTCTGTCAATTTTAAGACCTTTTGTGCCATTTAGGTGTCGATTTTATCCTGGCGAGCGATAGCGAGCCTGTAATGTAAGAGGAACCGGCTTTCAGCCGAAACATTTTTCTACCGAAAAATTTATAAATTTATCTTGAAAGGGGCTTAAGGGAGTGTAATCTTAAGCTTGAAGGATATCTAAGGACCAAACTAAAAACCTCCCCTTAAGCGATATATGCTGTGCCTTTTTATTTCAAGACGTCTGTCCTAAGCAGAATAAAAGCATCTATTACTAGCCAGAATAAAATTAATAGGTCATCACAGGTACTGAAAGGGTTAAGTATAAAGTGATGGATGGATAAGACTGAAAAAAAAAATCTATGTGAGTGAGGGAGACAAAAGGGCAGAACTGCCTGTGACGAGAGCCTCCCCCAGCTTTGAATGAGTGACAGGGCCAAGATCAAGGGACATTCGAGCCAAAATGCCTGGATACACAGAGTTTGAAGCAATTTAAGTCATAGGATGAGGGAAAGACTGATTCTGGGAAAGACTGATTCTGGGAGAGAGTTACAGAGCTCAGCTGTTGAATAGAAGAGATATTTAACATGGTCTGGGTAACTTGACGAGTGGGTCAGTGATTCAGTGTGAAGACCTATACAGACTAATAATATAACAAAGCCACTCCAACAGCTCTCTCCTCCCCTCTCAACACTCTTCGGAAAGTAGATAAGAGGTGCCGTTGTAAAGGCCTATCCTCAAAACCTTTACCTGACCTGACCAAAGTTTGTAAGATGGATGATCGTTTTCTTTGGCATGAAGTTATGTAGAGATTTGTATTATTCCATTATGTACTGGTCTTTGGCAGTTGTGTAGATATATGTATTATTCCATTATGTACTGGTCTTTGGCAGTTGTGTAGATATATGTATTATTCCATTATGTACTGGTCTTTGGCAGTTGTGTAGATATATGTAGTATTCCATTATGTACTGGTCTTTGGCAGTTGTGTAGATATATGTAGTATTCCATTATGTACTGGTCTTTGGCAGTTGTGTAGATATATGTATTATTCCATTATGTACTGGTCTTTGGCAGTTATGTAGATATATGTAGTATTCCATTATGTACTGGTCTTTGGCAGTTGTGTAGATATATGTAGTATTCCATTATGTACTGGTCTTTGGCGTAGAGCTGCGACGGACCGTTGTTTCTATTAATTAATGTATTCTTTTATTTCTAAGTTTTCTCGCTAGACCTCCATCAAGCTTAAAAAAACACGCCCTAGACCCACCTTCAAGATAATTTTTTTACATTTTTCGGTAGAAAAATGTACCGGCCGAAGGCCGGTTCCTCTTAACATTTCAGGCTCGCTATCGCTCGCCAGGAAATAATAGACACCTAAATGGCACGAAAGGTCTTAAAATTGACAACGAAATGGAGCGAAACTAATGGGCCGAACGTCTTATAATCTCAAAACAAATGGGGCTTAACACTAGGGAGAAATGGGACCAGAAAAACGACCCATCTCCCCTTAACCTCAACAGTCCATCAGCCTCACCTTAAGTTGTATATTCATGCATTGAGGGGCTGGTTTACCCCTTGAAGATGATGACGGTGGATCCTGGTTACCATTAGACGATTGTATACAGTTTAGGAAGGATCTGTGGGAATTGTAAGGGTAAAGACCATCTCAATTAACCCTCTGACGTCCATCTATACCCTTCCTAATCTGAATCAAATCCTCTAATAATGTGTAGGATTGTTGCTGTTTGGCGTACAGCCTTGTCACATATAGGTTGTATATTATTTTGGGTAATGACTTTTAAAATACGCTAGAGCTGCGGTTAAAGAGTAGGCCTATATCAATTTATAGAGTTAACTAAGATATATAATTGCGAAAATGAATTGCATAGTGTTTTATGCAAATGTGTTTTGGTGTACCACGAACATAAACTGAAACCTAATTTTTGTGCTAATCATAAATACTTCTTGATAACGTGTTTGGATCATGGGCACAATATATTCACAATAGTTAAATATCCAAAAGCTTTCCTTACCCAATCATATGCGAATGACAACACAACCTGTTCTATATATATATATATATATATATATATATATATATATATATATATATATATACAGTATATAATTGTATAAATATATATTTTTTTCTTCTATATACAGTATACCAACTACTCCCTCTTGGGCATAGGCTGAGAGCCTGAACATTCACCGCCCAACAGGGTGAAACCCGTGAGATCTCGTTCTAGTCTAGGGGGTGAGATATGTGAAGCACTTTTAGCTGCAATCAGCCCCTGATACTCTTAGTAATTGTCACTAACAACTATTGTCCCTTTAGTAATTAATTTAATATCCTCGCATTAGTCTTTCTATTTTCCATATAGCAATATATCCTCTCTCTCTCTCTCTCTCTCTCTCTCTCTCTCTCTCTCTCTCTCTCTCTCTCTCAATAGCAGCTCAACTTGCTAAATCATAAAGCAAATTACAAATATAATGAAGGCATTAGCACCAAGGACAGGCATAAAAGGAGCGTTATAAATGAAGGAAATCACGGACGGAAGCGGAAGACGTAAAGTACAATTAAAGGGGATTGCCGTTTTTTTTTTTTGTATCTTTCTCTCCTTTTCTCTCCTTCCCTGGCTTGTATCCATTCGGCCCCATTCAGCCAAATGTTGTAAGACGTTTATCCCCATCCAGGTGTCGATTTGTTCCTGGCAAGCGATAGCGAGCCAGCATTGTATGGAGAAATCTGGCTTCGCCGGAGACATTTTTCTATCGAAAACTGTACAAGTTTAGCTTGCTGTCAAAACAAAAATATATATATGCTGGCTCGCTACCGCTCGCCAGGAAAATATTGACACCTGGATGGGGGTAAGCGTCTTAAAACAGTAGGCTGAATAGGGCCGAATGGATACAAGCCAAAGAGAGAGGGAGAGAAAGAGAAAAAAAAACGAGGTGGGCCCCTTAAGAATAAAGAGAGGAAGACAATACGATACTAAGAAGAATGAATGAAGGCGAGAAGATAAATACGAAAAGAAGAAGGGAGATAGGAAGAAGGGAGATAAAGTGAGATAGGAAGAAGGGAGATAAAGAGAGATAGAAAGAAGGGAGATAGGAAGAAGGGAGATAGGAAGAAGGGAGAGAAAGGGAGATAGGAAGAAGGGAGATAAAGAGAGATAGAAAGAAGGGAGATAGGATAAAGGGAGATAGGAAGAAAGGGAGATAGGAAGAAGGGAGATAAAGGGAGATAGGAAGAAGGGAGATAGGAAGAAGGGAGAGAAAGGGAGATAGGAAGAAGGGAAATAAAAGGATATAGGAAGAAGGGAGAGAAAGGGAGATAGGAAAAAGGGAGATAAACAAAAGGCATAGAATAGATACAGAATAAGAGATGGAGAGCGAAATGTACAGATGCTTACATAGATACACTGGCCACACAGCTCCCACGACCCCAGGGAGGTGGCCAGGACATAAAACTAGCAGGTATATCAAAACCCAGAAAAGGGAAAATTGGAAAGAAAGGATACCGTAGCATATGAAAAAGATGATGATGATGACGTTGCGAGAGAGAGAGAGGGGGGGGGGGTGGGGGAGAGGGAGGGAGGGGGAGGGGAGAGGGGAGCAGGGGAGAGAGAGAGAGAGAGGGAGGGGGGGGGGGTAAATAGAGGAGCAAGTGGTGGAGAGAATGACAGGAAAAGGCGTTAAGATGGATGGTGAGTCTAGGAGTAGCAACAAGGGGAGAGAGAGAGAGAGTGAGTGAGAGACTGATAGTGAGAGAGGGAGGAGAGAAAGAGAGAGGGAGTTAGGGAGAGAGAGAGAGAGAGATTTACAATGTTACAAATTATAGAAAGCATTCTTTCAAGCATGTCCAGAAATAAGAAAAAGAAGGAGGAAACTTAAATGTAAATGAAACACACACACACACACACACACGCACACACACACACACACACACACACACACACACACACACACACACACACACACACACACACACACACACACACACACACACACACACACACACATGACAAACTACCCCTTGCCTATTCTCTGACCCAGAATTTACAGTCAAGTGGCGTTTTGCATATAGAGAAGCTTAGATTGTTTACGTAGAAGCAACCGCGGAATTGTTTGGCCAAGGAGATGAATAAAAATAACTCCATGATAATAACAATAATAATACCAACCGAGGATTGGGAGTGTCGCAGTTCGTGGTTAGAATTGCTTGGATTATTTGTATACATATTATAGCCTATATGTTTGTTCATATATATACTGTATATATGTCTTTGCTTTGAATTATAAATGCAGATATACACGTGTCCAATGGCTTAAATCTATTAAATTATTGCATTTTTGTGTTCCTAATTATGTAATATTTACGTTCTAAATTATTTACAGAAAATATACATACAGCACAATATACAGTATATATATATATATATATATATATATACTGTATATATATGTATATATGAGAGAGAGAGAGAGAGAGAGAGAGAGAGAGAGAGAGAGAGAGAATATACCGTATCCAACATTATAATACTTCATGATGTATGTTAACTTAAATGGCACGAAAACTCTGAATATGGACACAAAATGGGTCGAAAAAACTTTTTAAATCGACTAACTATCAGGGCGGACGTCTAAAAATGTAAATACTAATGGGGCTAATCCTGAGGGAGAAGGGGGTCCAGAAATAGCAACTACTTCCCGCTTACCTACTGCATAACATCTACACTTGTAATTGAATTATATAATTTTGTTTTATTTCATGCATTAAATTGCAGACTAGGTAGGATTTCAATGAGGGCAGCTGTATGTTGTAATGCTTAATTACATTTGCGCCTTTATATGCTAAATGTATTTTTCCAATTATTTCCTGCTTAACCAGATTATGAAAAGTTAATTCGATATTGTGTTCATTTTGAAAGGAACGATTTGGCAAATTCTGTACTATCACAACTTTGATATGTACTGTATATGTTTATGTTTCTATTCTTTATTTTTATAAATACCCGTTTTTTTATTTTGTTTTGTTTTTGTAATTCTGCACTAGATCTATAACAAGACTTTGATAGCAAATAAATACAAATAAAATAAACACACACACACATACACAATGGCAGTGCAACTCAGTGAACTTGTATGAGTTTATGATTATATGTCGGACCAAATTGATTTATTTTAATTCTCTTCCTGGCATGCATAGACGCATTATTTATTTGTAAAATATATCACAAATATGTGTGAGTTACATGAATAAATGATTAGGCCTCAGCCAGGATTCGAACATGGGGCCTACGACTTGGTATGGAATTACCCTTCGCCAATTAGGATTACCCTTCTCCTATATACAGTAAATGGGAAAAGGTTGGTGAGCTTTTATTATCATACCGTGGCCGAGTGGAAGCGTGGGATGTCATTCCGATTGACTGCGGTTCGAATATTGGCTGAAGCAGCCTTGACATATATTAATGTAACTCACACATGTGTCAGATTATATATATATATATAATATTTATTTAACTCAATGAACCATTTATTCTTGTTTTTGTATGGTTATTCACATGTGAAGCAGTGATGGGAACCAAATGAATGTCTCTGTGACTGTGTATACCTCCAAGCTAGTTATAATGTGTGAGCCAACCCTACCACCCCACCACCACCACCACCACCACCATGACCACACCTTCCCACGCCTCTACAACCCCCACCACCCCTAACGCTATTGTTTTACTCTCACAGGTCCACAGGTCACACAATCCAGGCCAGTAAGGTGCACCAACCCTGTACCCTGGGCATATATCCTATTTTGATATTAGTCCGTTATTTTATTTGCCTGCGCTCAAAGTATCCACTAACAAAAAAGTCGTGAAAAGATCAATGTTTGTTAGCAAGTGATATTGTGAGACACACCTTTATAGCCAGTGCTGGCTCCCAGAGAGTAACGTGCTATTAGTTCAAATAGTAATATTTCGTCCGGCGCCAGCGTACATATTACTGTTTAAATCAAGACTTATTTAAATATTGACCCAGCATATTACTATTTATATATTGTGTTGAATCATTTGTGTACTGCACCTGCAGTTATATTGTGCATTCACATGTTTTCGTATAATATGTGCGTAATTCAACCTGATTATAGACCTATAATAGTTTACAAGGATTTTTAAGTAATCTGCAAGCAGTTGCAGCTGTAATCAAGCACATTTTCTTTGTGGAACTTTTACTAATTGTAACTATGGCAAATATATAGATTTAATTAATCTATTAATTTGATTGTCAAAATATGCCCAGATGAATGTATTCGCATCATGTAGTCAATAATATTGGTACCACCTTACACGTGAATGTTGGTAATATTTGTTCGGTTCCTTCCCATTGAAATAGTTTTCATTAAGTTGATAGCATGATGGCAACACTATTAACGTGAGGTTATAAACACATGTGTTAGGTGTCATATGGATGAACCTATACACTTACTGTATATACAGATAAAACAACCTTATTAAAAATACCTCTGTAACAGATAGGAATGGTGGTGGTTGTGCATATTAATGACTTTAATGTAGTTGTTTTTATTCCTATATGTATGTGAGACTATGTGTGTACGCCTATGTGTGTACGCCTCATCAACGTACAGTACATGCTTTGATCTGTGCATTTACATTTCGTTTTGGTAGTGACGTGGATCTGTTTGGTCTTGTCTGTCTCTCTGTTTGCCCCAGCTGTCTGTCACTCAGGCTACCAGTCAGTAGTGCTTGCAGTTTTGTCATTAATATCAACATGTCAATCTTATATATTTACCTATAATTATATATATATATATATATATATATATATATATATATATATATATATATATATATAAAGATAGATAGATAGATAGATAGATAGATTGTGGGAGAGGGTTGTGAAGTGAGGGATGGTGGTGCTGAAGAGAAAAGACTGCCAGAATAGCCAATGCTCTCAGGCCACCTCCTTAAAATACCCTCTGCACTAAACATATTCAAAAAGAGGCTATCAAAACCCCATTTGCTGCCGGCTGAAAGGAGAGAGAGAGAGGGAGAGTGAGATTACAAAGGAGTACAAAGGAAATCAATCAACAACAGGTCTAGTGACCCTTCTAGGCTGCTTGTCCTCCAAAACACTGAGGATCAAGTGTCCAAACAGTGGTTTAGAGTGGGTAAGGGAACATTGGAAAGGGAACTACTGCCCTGGAACTAATGTCCGTGGCAGGATTAGGAAGTTGGTAGGGGACAGATGGGTTAGTAACTGAGGGGAGGAGAAAATAAAGTTATTCATTTACAAACGCAGTCAGTCGCGGGTTTGATGCGAGATATTTGTCTAGGCGAAGTTTAAATGAATCAACGGTACTGCAGTCTATGACAGCTCGGGGAAGCCCATTCCATAAGTTGACAACTCGATTGAAGAAGAAATTCTTAGCTTCGTGTGAGTTAAAAGATTTACCAATAATTTTGCAACCGTTTCCCCGCGTGTAATCGAGAGAGAGAGAGAGAGAGAGAGAGAGAGAGAGAGAGAGAGAGAGAGAGAGAGAGAGAGAGAGAGGGGGGGGGGGAATGTGTGAGATGAGTATAATTGACAAAATTGAATTATTGAAATTAAAAAAAGTTGTATGTAAAGGATAATCTATGTAATATGGTAATATTAAAATATACAAAATATCTAGAAAATATAGTGACGAATAGAAGCTTAGATTTGGGAAATGGTGAAACAGTAAATATGATTATTACACTTAAGGGGAGACTGACCGTTTGTTTGGTCTATTTATTAATGTATTCATTTTTTTTTTTTAGTTTCCTCCCTAGACCTCCATCAAGCTTAGAAAAACACCCCCTAGACCTCCCTTCAAGATAAATTTGTAAATTTTTCGGTAGACAAATTTCCCGGCCAAAGGACGGTTCCTCTTAAAATTGTAGGCTCGATATCGCTCGCCAGGAAATAATCGACACCTAAATGGCATGAAGGTCTTAAAATTGACAACGAAAGGGAGCGAAAGGTGTTACAATCGTCAAACTAATGGGCCGAACGTTTTAAAATCTCAAAACTAATAGGGCTAAACATGAGGGAAAAGGGGGACTAGAAAAACGGTCTGCCTCCCCTTAAAGGATAGCACAATTGGATAGGGATAGGGTAAGGCATACAGAAGGTAGCATATGTTAAAGTAAGGGAAGGAAATATTGGGATAGACAACCTTCAACAATAGGAAATGGTTAGATAATGGATGAAGATACATTTTTATATTTTTTTCTATGTGAGTGAGGGAGACAAAAAGCAGAACTGCCTGTAGCGAGTGCCTCCCCCAGAGTTGAAAGAAAGACGGTCAAAATCAAGGAACTTTCGAGCCAAAATGCCTGGACGATAGGGATCTAGGAATATGGATAGGGCAGGATGTTATTAGAATAATGGAATTGCATATTTATAGAATATAACGGGATGCAAATGGGATAGGATGCTAAATATTGTTTATAGTCAGGCATAAAGTAACTGCTATACTAAAGGAAAGATGCGAGTTTGTGAAAATCTCTTCTTTTAAGGGGAGATTGAGGGATTTTTTTTCTGGACCCCTTTCTCCCTCATGTTTAGCCCCATTGCTTTTGAGATTTTAAGACGTTCGCCCTAGTAGTTTGGACATTTAAGACATTTTGCCCCATTTCTGTCAATTTTAAGACCTTTCGTGCCATTAAGGTGTCGATTTTTTCCTGGCGAGCGATAGCGAGCCTGTAATTTAAGAGCAACCGGCCTCCGGCCTGGACCTTTTTCTACCGAAAAATGTACAAATTTATCTTGAAAGGGGGTCTAGGGGGTGTAATTTTAAGCTTGATGAAAACGTAGGGAACAAACTAAATACCTCCCCTTAAGGGAAAGATATATTATTTATTTATTATTACCGGTATATATATTTGTTTTAGTTCGTTCCCTAGACCTCTATCAAGCTATGAAAACAAAAAACAAAGACCCCCTTCTAGATAAAATGTGTACATTTGTCGGTAGAAAAAATTTCCGGCTGAAGGTCGGTTCCTCCTAAATTACAGGCTCGCTATCGTTCGCCGGGAAAAAATCGCCTCCGACACGACACGAAAAGTCTTAATATTGACTAAGAAATGGGAGAAAATCATAACATTTTAGACCTAAATACCACGAAAAGTCTAAATATTGACAAAGAAATGGGAGAAAACCGTAAAATGTGAAAACTAATGGGGCTAATCATGAAGGAGAAGGGGGTTCAGAACAAACACAAAATAATACCTCCCCTTAACCTCTGACGGCGGACGAAGTTGGGGGATAAGTAGCCAATCAGAATGTTGTTTTTACTGCTACTCTTTGTTCCTCTTCTGTCAGTCTCTCTCTCTCTTTTGATCTCTTGCTCTCTCTCTTTCGCTCTCTCTCTCTCTTTCGCTCTCTCTCTCTTTTGATCTCTCTCTTTTGATATCTTGCTCTCGCTCTCTCTCTCTCTCTCTCCCTCTCTCTCTCTCTCTCATGTTTCCTTATAAATTATCTTATTCTCCATTTTATAGCAGTTACTCTCCTATCACTTGTTTGCTCTCTCTCTCTCTCTCTCTCTCTCTCTCTCTCTCTCTCTCTCTCTCTCTCTCTCTCTCTCTCTCTCTCTCTCATGTTTCCTTATAAATCCTCCTCTTATTCCCCATTTGATAACAGTTACTCTCCTTCTATC
>CM064529.1:16650467-16746530 GCA_032716605.1 Paralithodes platypus | reverse complement strand
CTGTGATTGGTTAGTATTTGTTCTGAGCCGCTCTTCCACAAATGTTGCATACTTGCTACTGCTCCTGACCCTTTGATGCGAGAGTGGTTAGACACTCGACTGACTGCTCATCCATGATGTCCTTTGTATGGAGTTCTGAGAAGGTCCTGCCCTTGGCCTCCTCAAAATGGGCTCCCCATGTCCTCCATTACACTAACTACCGCCTGAACCTGTCCAGCAAACAACTTCTGGGTTGACCGGGTTTGTTCATGATGGTTTCTTTGCCCAGAACTTTGTTGTTTCCCTACCATGGTCGCTTCAAACTCAGAAATTACTCTGACAAGTTCTGGTCCTGCCACTGCCCATCTCAAGAGGGAGTTTGCATCCTGGGTAAGCCCGATGATTCTGCCTTCATCCTTCATTACTCCATTGTTTTGTTCATGGCAGTGATCGACAGCAATGAGGGAGAATTTTCTCTGGGATTTTGCCACAACAAACTTGCCTTGCTGAAATTCTTTGGCAACATCTGGATGAGTGTGAGATAGTACGTCTTGACTATCACTGTGCGCAGATCAAATATATCAAACTTGCTGAAACTGGAAACAAAATATGATTAAGGCCGAGGGTTTATCCTTTTACCACCTTTATCAAATACATCTGTTGCACACATTCCTTTATGGGATACAACTAGGTTCAGTTTTCCTACACCTAGCCCGATCGTTCATCCAGTGCCATTTAAGTCCCGTGCGATCTGTACACCTTCCGGGTAATTCTTAAGCCCCGTTACCCTTGGCTCGGCTCTCCCGCGCTGGCACATCCTGTCAATTCAGGCGCGGCTATCTAACTACATCTACCAACTACAAACTACAGTTTAGTAGCTAGTGGATTTTGGGGCTGTTAGATAGCATTTGGGACACTGATCTAGATATACTAGTACTTATTAAAGTACTAGTATATCTAGATCAGCTGGCACTGAACCCCATGCTGAGTTACACAGCAGTGATGTCACCAGTGTGCCCTGGTTGTGTGCTGACATTCACTCTATTATATACATATATATGTTTTTATACATCTTTTGAACCATTTTAGGAGTGAATATAGGAAAATAAATAAAAGTACAAAGTCATAACACTTCATAGTAGTTCAGAAACTGCATCGTTGCTGCCGGTTGCTAAGGAAAATGCTTTGCCTAGCAACCGTTACTATGCAATACAGAAATCTCGATGGCTCCTGCTCTGAAATTGTAAAGTAGGTACTTGTGAACATTTCTGGGAAGTTTCATGCTTGTATCACCTTGTGAGCAATTCTTGCACCCATTTCCTTGACTTTATGCCCCCCGGCCAGTGTGTTTATTTCAGCACGGGGTGGTCCTTCTCTCGCACATATATAGGGAAAATCCGTACTTATCTTTGTTTTTATTAGGCGCCATGTTACATTCCTCTTATTGTGTATTGCATCATATTCGGTGTCACAGTTTGTTCTCCATTTTTGTTGGGGGGGGGGGGGGGGGTGAAATTGACAGGGCATGTAGAATTGTTGTTGTTTTCATATGTTGAAGTTTCTCAATACATCACATGCCTAGGAGCACATTTACCAAAGTCAATGTTTTCCATTGCATAAATTACTAAGGAAGGTTTATGAACAGATATCCCGAGGAAATAAATTCCAGGGAAGAGTGGTTTTGTTATTAAATGAAAGGCAGATGGTCTCCAAGTACAGTAATTGCTAATTCATGACTGACAGAGATGACAGCTACTCTATAATATGGTGACAGACATCGAAGGGTATGTTTACAATGCAAGGTGGACAAAATGGTAGCTACCAAAGTATGAGTTAAGGGAGCTCGCCTCGCTTTTTTTCTCTTTCTCTACCTCTCTCTCTTTGGCTTGTATCCATTCGGCCCCATTCAGCCTACTGTTTTGAGACGGTTATCCCAATCCAGGTGTCAGTATTTTCCTGGCGAGCGGTAGCGAGCCAGCATATATATATTTGTTGTTTAGACAGCAAGCTAAATTTGTACATTTTTCGATAGAAAAATTTCTCCGGCAAAGCCGGATTTCTCCATACAATGCTGGCTCGCTATCGCTCGCCAGGAAGAAATCGACACCTGGATGGGGATAGACGTCTTAAAACAGTTGGCTGAATGGGGCCGAATGGATACAAGCCAGGGAAAGAGATAAAAGGAGAGAAAGATAAAAAAAAGGAAGGTGGGGTCCCTAATGAGCGAGCGTCTGTAGCCTGATGGAACACAATTGGGGCTCCCCTGTCAGACCCCCTCGCCCCTCCTACCTCCTCCTCTTCCTCCCCCTCCCCCCCCCCCCCTCTCCCACCTCTACTACCTTCTCCTCCTGATCCACCCCCCCTCCTCCTCTGCTACCTCCCCCTCCTCCTCCCTCTGATTTACTGCTTCATTATCCCTAAAGCTGGTAATTAATGAACCCGCTGAGCTGTTGGCATTTTAATCCGTCTGCAGGAGCGGTATTATAGGCGGGTCCGGGCCAGCTGCTGAAAAGAGTGTGGTGTTGTTGTTGAGAGAGAGAGAGACTTAGAGAGTGAGAGTGAGTGAGTGAGAGTGAGTGCGGTGGGAAAAAGGAGGGGGGGGGGGAATTATCGTGCGGCAATGTTAAAAGTGGAAATAGATGTATTGATATAAAATTAAACCAGGCGTCATGCGCGGGTTCAACAGTACTTTATATTATTATTATTATTTTATTTTATTTTGTTTCATAATAAAGTATTATTATTATTCATATTGTCAAACTTATGTACAGGTGTATATGAAATACGAGAAAGAGAGAGAGAGTGAGAGAGCAAGTGAGAGTGAGAGCAAGAGAGTCCGTCCGATTAAAGTGCGGGGAAACGAAAGAAAAAAGCCTGTACACTGTCATACCAAAAATCAAACTCGGTTAGAGCCAAAAATAGCAGCGCTGAAAAATTGGAAAGCGGAGACCTAGAGTACGCCCGTGCCGCGGAATAGGTCACCTCTATAGTAGCCACGCCCACAACAATACAACACAGAAAACAACAACACGGGAACGGGAATAGTTTGACGCAATGGGAATACGAAACAGGAAATAAGTAACACCCCGTTCTCGACATAAATCATCAATTACAAACCCCCAATGCACTTGAATAAACTAATGAAAGCATATGATCCTCCCGGGATTCGAACTCGGGACACCATACCCAGAACATAAGCATCTAAACCATTACACCACCAACACAGCAACATAGCAAAAGGGGAGGAGGGTTATTATGACACATCAGCAATAGAAAACAGTACATTTGACACATCAGCAATAGAAAACAGTACATTTGACACATCAGCAATAGAAAACAGTACATTTGACACATCAGCAATAGAAAACAGTACATTTGACACAACAGTTATAGAAAACCGAAAATAGCAACTAGGAATGAAGGATATTAGGACGATTTCTTGAAGGAAAATCGTTATGAATATCTTATTGTCTTAGAAACAGATATAATGTATCGTCATGTCAATAGATGATCGACGTATATCTTTAAAAGGGGAGATGTCCACTTGAGAGATTTTTTTCTTGACTCCTTTCTCCCTATGTTTAGCCCCATTGCTTTTCTAATTTTAAGACGTTCGCCCCATTATTTTGACGATTTTAAGAACTTTCGACCCATTTCTGTCAATTTTAAGACCTTTCGTGCCATGTAGGTGTCGATTTTATCCTGACGAGCGATAGCGAGCCTGTAATATAAGAGAAACCGACTTTCAGCCGGGAAATTTTTCTACCGAAAAATGTACAAATTTATCTTGAAAGGGGGTCTAGGGGGAGTAATTTTAAGCTTGATGGAAGTCTAGGGAATCAACTAAAAACCTCCCCTTAAAAGGGGTATCAGAGATGTTCACCAGTCAATGTTATTACTCTTGATCCGGTGATCCAGCCTCGTACAATCAGAGGTTTCATTTGGAACCGAACCACAGATCATAAACATAACGACTAGGAAAGTTATCTGCATAAACACGAATCTATTGGGTAACATCACCAAATATACTGTAAGGTACTGTATTACCAGAGGTATTACCAGAGGTATTACCGTATATACATTAGGTACTGTATTACCAGAGTATATTTTCCAGAGGTATTACCGTATATACATTAAGGTACTGTATTACCAGAGTATATTTCCAGAGGTATTACCGTATATACATTAAGGTACTGTATTACCAGAGTATATTTCCAGAGGTATTACCGTATATACATTAAGGTACTGTATTACCAGAGTATATTTCCAGAGGTATTACCGTATATATTAAGGTACTGTATTACCAGAGTATATTTCCAGAGGTATTACCGTATATACATTAAGGTACTGTATTACCAGAGTATATTTCCAGAGGTATTACCGTATATACATTAAGGTACTGTATTACCAGAGTATATTTCCAGAGGTATTACCGTATATACATTAAGGTACTGTATTACCAGAGTATATTTCCAGAGGTATTACCATATATACATTAAGGTACTGTATTACCAGAGTATATTTTCCAGAGGTATTACCGTATAACATTAAGGTACTGTATTACCAGAGTATATTTCCAGAGGTATTACCGTATATACATTAAGGTACTGTATTACCAGAGTATATTTCCAGAGGTATTACCATATATACATTAAGGTACTGTATTACCAGAGTATATTTCCAGAGGTATTACCATATATACATTAAGGTACTGTATTACCAGAGTATATTTCCAGAGGTATTACCGTATATACATTATTGACACGGACAAAAAACATATTCGGAAGAATTTAGAGAAGGGGAGATAACATGGGTTTAAAAAGCTCGGTAATGTGTTGTTACCGTCTCGCTGTTTCACAAAGTGGTCAATAAATACTTTGTAACCAAAATGACTCTCAATTACCCACAACCAAACTACGGCTTCAAACTGGTTGTGTCCGCCAATTACGAGCGTTCTTCCTTGTATCTCAAATGTCTGGCTTCAGTGAATTGCGTATAAGACTCGGTAGAAAACAGAAAACAGCAACACGGGATCAGGAGTATTCGGACCAATATTGATTCGGCGCAGCTTGTAACAGGGGTGGCGAGATGTAAACAAGAGCCGGATTTACTTTAGTCCGGGGAAGGCCAAGTGTACAAGGGCTTTTGATCAGTGCAAATATTGGGAGAGGGAGTGGGAGGGAAACGCGGCAACACCGAAAACTTAATTATACTCTAATTGAATTGTAGTGTTGAACAAATTGGATTGAAATGGAAAGGTAAATACAGTGAATTGTTAAGGGGCTAGTGGCTGTTTGTTTTTGGTCTATTAATTAATATATTCATTTATTTTTTAGTTTCCTCGCAAGACTTCCCTCAAATTTAGAACAAAACACGCCATAGACCGCCCTCAAGATAAATTTGTACATTTTTCGGTAGAAAAATGTCCCGGCCTTATAATTACAGGCTTGCTATCGCGCGGCAGGAAAAAATCGACATGATAGGTCTGAAATTGACAACGAAATGGAGCTAAACGTGTTAAATTCGCCAAACTAATGGGCCGAGCGTCCTAAAATCTGAACATTTGTGGGGCTAAACATGAAGAAGAAGGGCGACCAGAAAACCGGCCCATCTCCCCTTAAAGTTAAGTGGAATGGAAACAAGGCAGCAACAGAACCACACACAATAGATTGAACTGGATTCTACTGCCGTGTTTACTTTATTGAACATGGAAGCTACATTGGTAAGTATATCGTAAGCTATGGTATTAAGGGGAGGTTTCCACTTGAGGGATTTTTTTTTCTAACTTCCTTCTCCCTCATGTTTAGCCCCATTGTTTTTGAGATTTTAAGACGTTTGCTCCATTAGTTTGACGATTTTAAGAACTTTCGCCCCATTTATGTCACTTTTAAGACCTTTCGTGCCATTTAGGTGTCGATTTTTTCTTGGCGAGCGATAGCGAGCCTGTAATTTAAGAGAAACCGGCCTTCGGCCGGGAAATTTTTCTACCGAAAAATGTACAAATTTATCTTGGAAGGGGGTCAAGGGGGTGTAATTTCAAGATTGATGGAAGTCTAGGAAACGCACTAAAAACCTCCCCTTAACCCCATCTGTACCAGTGACGTATTTGTAATGTTATCCTAGCTGCATTTAAACGATGGTGTGCAGCTTAAGAGGGATCTGTGGTAGTATAAATAGTTAAGTGGGATAGTTCGAAACCTGTTGATTGCTGGAGGACCATTTTAAACTGAATAAAATCCTCTAATAGTAACCACAGTAAAGTTAAAAGGGAGGCGCTGGTACAGAAAGGGTTAAGGGGAGAATTTTAGTTTCCTCCCTAGACCTCCATCAAGCTTAACCAAAATACCTCCAAAATATATTTGTAAAAAATTTCTATAGAAAAATGCCCCGGCCGAAGGCCGTTTCCTCCTAAAATACAGGCTCGCTATCGCTCGCCAGGACAAAAATCGACACCTGAATGGCACGAAAGGTCTTAAAATTGACTGAAATGGGCGAAATATCTTTAAATCGTCAAACTAATGGGGCGAACGTCTTAAAATTTCAAAACATACGGGCTAAACATGAGGCAGAAGGGGGTCCAGAAAACCCCTCTTAAGTACAAATGTCCCCGATTTCAGTATACCATGACACATTATTTGTATTATATTTCAGTATACCATGACACATTATTTGTATTATATTTAGGCTATTATTATACGAGACGATTCAGCCTAATAAGGATCAGTGGGATTCAAATGATTAATCGAGAACAGTTTGTACCCCTCTTGATGCTTAGAGGTCCTTACTAAGCTGAATAAAACCGTCTAATGATAGTGGAGAGCACGCTCACGTGTGAATCTGCTTGACCTGGGTTCGACCCCAGCCAAGGTGGACGTTTAGTGGGTGTGTTAGTACGTTCTAGCATGTTTCACATGCTTGCACCCAGTCGGTGGACACATTGATGACGTATACATACTTATAACACGCATAACAAAGCCACTCCATCAGCTTCCTTTCTCACCAACACCCCTTCTCCCCTCTCTAACACTCTTCAGAAAAATAGGAAAAGTAGAAAGTAGCTTCGAGGTGCCGTTATAAAGGTTTATCCCTCAATATCTTCACCTGACCTGATAGCAGGAATAATATTAACAGTACTTCATCATTCCAAGTCAATTAAATATATTTAGTATACCCATTCTCATAAATTAAAGAAAACACACCAATTGAAATGAAGTGGAACTGAAGTATTCATGAATATAGTGAAACGCCTGACGATTGGAAGCATATTATACAGTATTTCACTAGTTGAAAGATGGGAAGATTTGTAATGTAATAACATATGAAAATAAATTCAAATAATTAAAATGACACTTTCAACTATTAGTACGAGTAACATTACAGTAATATAAAGTAATATTGGTGGAATATGATGATGAGTAATGCAGCGCAATTAAATGTTTATGAATAACGTAAACTGAACACAACGTGTGGAATGCTGCTGGATCGTATGTACTATATATTTGGAATTTGAAGTTTTCCTGTTTTGTCTTGTCAGGGGGACCCGCAGAGGGCTGCTCTCGGTTAGCATGATATGCGGGGGTTGTGCAGGGGAATTAGGAGCAAGGGATGGAATCGGGTCAAGGATTAGGGAGATAATGATTAGTGATCCTATTTCTAAAGGAATGAAGAGTGGGGCTATTAACTATGTGAGATGGGAGGTGATTCCACTCTTGGATGCTGCGGGGAAAAAATGAATGTCTGAATATGTCCGTGCTTGCCTGATATGTGTGGTATTTTAAGTTGTGGCTGCGTCTCGTAAGTCGTATGTTTGTAGGGTGTAAATATGACTGACTACCTGACTAAGTACCTGACTGACTACCCGGCTGACTGACTACCCGGCTGACTGACTACCCAGCTGACTGACTACTTGACTTGACTGACTACTTGACTTGACTGACTACTTGACCTGACTGACTACCTGCCTAAGTACCTGACTAAGTACCTGACTGACTACTTGACTTAACTGACTACTTGACCTGACTGACTGACTACTTGGCTACCTGACTTAGTACCTGACTGACTGACTTCCTAACTGGCTGACTACCTGACTGACTGACTGACTACCCGACTGACTGACTACCCGACTGACTGACTACCCGACTGACTGACTACCCGACTGACTGACTACCCGACTGACTGACTACCCGACTGACTGACTACCCGACCGACTGACTGACTACCCGACTGACTGACTATCCGACTGACTGACTACTTGACTGACTGCCTGTGTGTCCTTATCGCACCTCTAATTTCCTCTCCCCTCACTCCCGCCATTCCTCTCTCTCTCTCTCTCTCTCTCTCTCTCTCTCTCTCTCTCTCTCCACTTTGTATAATAGGTTTTTATTATTTTCTGTGCTATCTTCAGTTTTGTTATTTTGGGTACTATTATCTCTCTCTCTCTCTCTCTCTCTCTCTCTCTCTCTCTCTCTCTCTCTCTCTCTCTCTCTCTCTCTATCTCGTCCCTCTCCTCTCTCTCTCTCTCTCTCTCTCCTCTCTCGCTCTCTCTCTCTCTCTCTCTCTTTTCTCTCTCTCTCTCTCTCTATCTCTCTCTCTCTCTCTCTCTCTCTCTCTCTCTCTCTCTCTCTCTCTCTCTCTCACACACACCCATCAAAACAAACTCAGGTGAACATTCTGGCGATAAAGGTGAGAAGGAGCCGCTCTGGGCCTCTTGTTCGCTCTATGGCTTTGTTTTGGTCTCTCCTTGCTTGGCCGGGCTCTCTGTAATGTTCCTTCAGGGGAGATAGGTCGGGTAGTTTTCTCTCTCCCTCTCTCTTTGGCTTGTATCCATTCGGCCACATTCATCCAACTGTTTTAAGACGTTTATCCCCATTCAGGTGTCGATTTCTTCCTGGCGAGCGATAGCGAGCCAGCATTGTATGGAGAAATCCGGCTTCGCCGGAGAAATTTTTCTGTCGAAAAATTTGCAAATTTAGCTTGCTGTCAAAAGAAAAATATATATATGCTGGCTCGCTACCGCTCGCCAGGAAAATATTAACACACACACACACACACACACATAAATGTTGCTCTCATCTGGTTGTCTGTAGATGGAGAAAGATAGTTTAGATAGGTCACACTAAACACCACACAGTTAATAGAGTTGAAGATGTGTGTTCTACACATAGGTTTTGCTTACTGGCAGAAATCGGATCAATTATGTTTTAAGAAATATTTATCTGATTATGGTCACAAAATTCGATAGCGACAATCAAGTGGGCTGTTTGAGAACTTTAATCCAAGGTTGCAAAGTTGCAATCTTAATAACAATCCAATTTCTCCTAATGATGAATATACTGTATATTAATGTGCTTGCCTTAAGAATTTATAAAGTAGCAGTAGTAGCATCTCATCAGCATCCAGATAGGAGAGTGTTAAGGGGAGATTTCCACTTGAGGGATTTTTTCTGGGCCCCTTTCTCCCTCATGTTTAGCCCCATTGCTTTTGAGATTTTAAGGCGTTCGCCCTAGTAGTTTGGACATTTTAAGACATTTTGCCCCATTTCTGTTAATTTTAAGACCTTTCGTGCCATTTAGGTGTCGATTTTTTCCTGGCGAGCGATAGCGAGCCTATAATTTAAGAGCAACCGGCCTCCGGCCGGGACATTTTTCTACCGAAAAATGTACACATTTATTTTGAAAGGGGGTCTAGGGGGTGTAATTTTAAGCTTGATGAAAACGTAGGGAACAAACTAAATACCTCCCCTTAATACGTGTGCCTGTCATTGAAGTGTGTGCATGTCATTGAGGTGTGTGGTAGCTATGTTGTTCGAATTCAGAACAATTGTAGAAACTGCTTTTGTCATTCCATATCCCCTCTGGCTTGGCGGACGGCAGACAGGGGGCGCAGAGTTGGTTATTGGCAGCAGCAGGAGGAGGGGAACAGAGTGGGTGGATAAAAGGGGTGGGGTGTGTGTGTGAGAGAGAGAGAGAGAGAGAGAGAGAGAGAGAGAGAGAGAGCGAGAGAGAGAGAGAGAGAGAGAGAGAGAGAGGAGAGAGAGAGAGAGAGAGAGAGAGAGAGAGAGAGAGAGAGAGAGAGAGAGAGAGATAGAGCGAGAGAGAGAGAGAGAGAGAGAGAGAGAGAGAGAGAGAGAGAGAGAGAGAGAGGAGAGAGAGAGGAGAGAGAGAGAGAGAGAGAGAGAGAGAGAGAGAGAGAGAGAGAGAGAGAGAGAGAGAGAGAGAGAGAGAGAGAGAGAGAGAGAGAGACGGTAAAGGATGGATGGTACAAGTAGCTAATGCCTCATCAAATTGAAAGAGTGAGGGATCAGTAAAATAGAGGAAACAAATATTGAATATTAGATAAAGAAAGAAGATCATAAATACGATGAATGCTAATTGCAAGAAAACTACATTATGGGGAGATGGGTCGTTTTTCTAGACCTCATTTTCTCTCATGTTTAGCCCATTAGTATTCAGATTTTAAGATTTTTGCTCCATTAGTTTGTCAATTTTAAGACCTTTCGCATCATTTCTTTGTCAATATTAAGACCTTTCGTGCTATTTACGTGTCGATTTGTTTTCCCTGCGAACGATAGTGAGCCTATAATTTTGGAAGTATCGGCCGCCTTTGGCCGGGACATTTTTCAACCGTAAACATGTACAAATTAATCTAGAAGAGGGATCTAATGGATGTATTTTAAAGTTTGATGGAGGGCTAGGGAAGAAACTATAAAAATAATAAAAATATACATAAATGAGCAAACAAATAAAGCCCAGTTTTTCTTTCTGTTTTCTTATTTTGTTAAGGGACCTATAGCCTGCGTTTGTTTTAAGCTAGCGAGAAATTGACTCGTCCTCATCTTAAACGAGGATTTTAGTTTGCTCCCTAGACCTCTAATAACTTTAAAAAACACCCCCAAGATCCCCTTCAAGATAAATTTGTCTCTAGACAAATGTCTTTACATTACAGGTTCGCTATCGCTTGCCAGGAAAAAATATCGACACCTAAATGGGACGAAAGGTCTTGATATTGACAACAAAATGGGACGAAAGCTCTTAATATAGACGAACTAATGGACCGAGCATCTTAAAATCTCAAAACTAATGGGGCTAAACATGAGGGAAAAGGGGGTCCAGAAAAACGACATACCTCCCATTAAGATAGAGGCGTACAGACAGGTAGATGGATAATCCTAGAAACAAAAAAAATCAGATTCCAGCCTCCCCTCGTCTTCTCTCTCCCCCACCTTCACCCGTCCCCCTCCCCCCACCAACTCGCCCCCCCCCCCCACCTCTCCCTCGTCACATGCCTTGCTCTTTTTCCCCCCCTCCTTCACATTCCTCGCTCCAGTTTTCTCCCCTTCTCTCTCTCATATATTTAACTTTTTCCTGGATTCTCCCGTCTCGATTTTATATTTCGCGTCGTTCTTTCCAGGTATTTATCTTTACCTTAGTTCATTTTATGTGGACATTAAAGGGGTTTTGTATTTGTTAATGTATTATATATATATATATATATATATATATATGGTATATACAGTATATATATATATATATATATATATATATGGTATATACAGTATATATATATATTTTTTTTTTTTTTTTTTTATCAGTACTTTGGAATATGTATCAACATGTTTCATTAGTTTTCGTTCATTTTTTTCTCTCTTACTTAATTTTCTCAACAGTTTTGGATTTATGTTTCATCATATTAATTCTCATTTGTGTCAACTATATGCCAGGGTCCGATCTAGCTATTCGTAACTGGATTCATTTTTACCACTGTACCCCTATCTAATTTTTTTGCACTGTCTTCTTTTTCAATCAGCTTTAATGATTTAATTCGGGTGTCTCGTTTTCCAATTTGATTAATTTTTTTGACTACAATAAGTTGAAATATTTGTCCATTCTCTTGTTTAGTCATATTTGTGTACGGTGTATGAATATAGTTTAGTATCTATATATTTAACATGTCTATATAGTTATCATATTAATTAAATAGAGCTTTCTGTAAGACAAAAATGCTGTAAACATTTCTTTTTCTTAGAAAATTATGAAAAGAATGTTATATATCAGTACATAATATACCAGGCTACATTTATTAAGACTTTAACCCCTAGAGGTTCTTTCAAATCTTATTTAATTTGAGATAATGTGGTAGTATCATATTCAAGCAGCCTACAATAATGGTCGTCTGCTTGAATGGGTTAGCATTGAAAGTTAATTGACAGAATGGGTTAGCATTGAAAGTTTATTGACAGGGGAATTTGGAAACCCGAGTGTTCGTAGGTGGTAACATTAATCATGAAGGGGAGATGGGCCGTTTTTTTTTTTTTTTTTTTTTTTTTTTTTTTAATTAATGTAATCCTATATGTCTTATTGTCCTCGCTAGACCTCCATCAAGCTTAGAAAACATCCCCTAGACCCCCCTTCAAGATAAATTTGTACATTTTCGGCAGAAAAATTTCCCAGCTGAAGGCCTGTTCCTCTTAGTATTTCACGCTCGCTTTCGCTCTTCAGGAAAAAAAATCGACACCTAAATGGCACGAAAGGTCTAAAAATGTACAACGAAATGGGGCGAAAGGTGTTAAAATCTCCAAACTAATGGGCCGAATATCTTATAATCTCAAAATAAATGGGGGCTTAACACGAGGGAGAAAGGGGACCAGAAAAACGACCCATCTCCCCTTAAAGCAACTATGCATTATAGAACCGGCCTTCAGAATCACTATTGGTTTAAGGTCAAGTCTCCCCAATGACATTTCGCCTACAGTCCCTCAACATACAGAATGGATTCGCCCACACCGGTTTATTTTGGTGACCGGTCAACTCAACCAGTAGACCATTTCAACCAGTAGCTCTCAACCAGTACCAAATCAACCAATACGGTTAAGTTAGGTTAGGGTACGTTAGGTTAGGTTAGGGTAGGTTAGGTTAGGTTAGGTTAGGTTAGGTTAGGTTAGGTTAGTACTATATTTTGGCACTGGTTTGGTTGGTCTGGGTTAATTTGGCACTGGTTGAGAGCTACTGGTTGAAATGGTCTACTGGTTGAGATGACATGGAACCGTTTATTTATTTGTTTATTTTGTATTTTATTTTTATTTTATGTCAACTCAACCATTTCAAAGAGTAGTTCTCAACCAGGGCCAGCTGAACCGGTGCTAACTTTGTATTAGTCTATAACCTAAAGCCGGTATCACACGAGCTCCTTTTCCTTCAATATGTATCCTCAACACTGGTCTGGCAGCTTATGAGGTAAAATTTAATGATAGTTCGGTTAGCTAAATGTATCCACCATCAGTCTAGTTTCCGATACTAGTGCAAACAATTCCAGAAATTTTGCCAGAAAAATGTTGATCATCGAATGTTAACTATAAAAGCTCTCGTGTGATACCAGATTAAGTTCTATTCTAGTTTAACTATGAACGCAGATAAGATAAAGCCAATATAACCCTCGCTAGCCTTTCCCACAAACCCGCACTTAACCCTTTGAATACCATTACATGCTAGCCATATTTAGACGATATTGTGCAGCTTAGGAAGGGTCTGTAGTAGCTAAATGGGTGGGTTGAGATCATTCGAAGCTTATTATTGTTGCTAGAGGTCCTTCCTAATCTGAATAATATCGTCCAATAGTTGCCACAATGTAATAAAAGGACGTCGCTGGTACTGTATGGGTTAATGCGGACCAAAATAATAATCTATGGATTCAGTCCCCGAATAAAAATAACTGAACTGAAGCTAAAATACTAATCGATTAAACCCTTCTGTACCGGCGACGTCCTTTCAGTTTTATTGTAGCTATATTTAGACAATTATGCAGTTTAAGAAGGATCTGTGGTAGTAAAAAGAGTTAAGTGAGATGGTTCGAAGCTTGTTAATTGCTGGAGGCCCTTTTTAAACGGAATAAAATAGTCTAATAGTGGCCAGAATAATGTCAAAAATACATCACCGGTACAGAAGGAATTATAATGGTTGATATTAAGTTGAGAATGAAGGTGCAGAATTAAGCCCAAAATAATACGTTTTAACAAATATAAAACATAAGAGAATAAAGCCGAAATGTAGTCGTGGCGAAGGAAACTCAAGCCTGAAATTAAATGGTTTAGGGTGAGTTCTGCAAGAGAAAACGGAAAATCGAGTAAAAAAGAGGACGGGAAAGTCGGAGTGAGCTTAGTTGCATACACAGCAAACCTGATTTTTTTTTACAACGGGAACAAACAATCCAATGACGTTTTTAGTTTTATTTTATTTTCCTTCGAACTTCGCGAGAGAGAGAAAAAAAAATCCCTATCGCGACTTTTCTCTTTCTGTAGTTTTAAGTTTTGTTCGTGGTGGATTGTTGGGTAGTAGAGGGAATGTGGAAGTAGAGGGAATGTGGAAGCAGAGAGAGAGAGAGAGAGATATGGAGATTTATTTACATATATTTACATAGATACACTGACCACACAGACCTTACGATCCCAGCGAGGTGGTCAGCACTTAATTCTAGTAGAGATAGCTAACCCAAGAGTAAGGGACAGTGGAAGGAAAGGCTAGCAAAGAAGAAGAGAGAGAGAGAGAGTTAACAGAGAAAAAGGGAAATAAATAAAATAATTATGCGGCATGCAAAACTTAAACGCACACAATAAAAGTGTTGAACTAATAATATGTATTAGAAAAAAAAATGTTATGCTGAAAGAATATATTTAGGAGAGTCTGAAGCCGAGTGGACTAAGTAAGTGGTTGGAAATAGACAAATGTAACTATTACATTTCAAATTATATATATTCGGAAAAAACAAAAACAAAAATGAAGCCCTAGTACAACACATATAGATCGCAATGGGAAGATTTGTAAAGACTAAAGACATAATGAAATGGGATTTGTAAATAATATTGACGAACGCTAGCAAGGAACATGTTAAGAACACTGTACACAATCAAAGGCATAAACACATAAATACAAAAATACATTCAGGCGGGGGGTGTATATTGATTGTTACCATATTTATCATTAATTATTTGACATAGGTGTTTTCCTAATTATTGATGGGATTATTACCACCAATATACAGTACCTTGAAAGAGTACATTATAATGAACAATTTAATTCATACAAGCTTTAAACCCATATCTCCTACAGTGAAGAACTAAGAAGGAGAGGTTACAACAGTACTATAAATCATCGTGTACATACTATGTAAATATTAAGGGGGGTCACTTGCTTTTTTATCTTTCTCTCTTTCTCTGGCTTGTATCCATTTGGCCCCATTCAGCCAACTGTTTTAAGACGTTTATCCCATCCAGGTGTTCATTTCTTCCTGGCGAGCGATAGCGAGCCAGCATTGTATGGAGAAATCCGGGTTTGCCGGAGCCATTTTTCTATCGAAAAATTTACAGATTTAGCTTGCTGTCAAAACAAAATAATATATATGCTGGCTCGCTACCGCTCGTCAGGAAAATATTGACACCTGGATGGGGGTAAACGTCTTAAAACAGTTGGGTGAATGAGGCCAAACAAACATCATTAAACAAGGAATATCTGTGAAACCAAGAAGAGACGACAAGGTAAAACTGGAGAGGGAGGAAGAAAGGCAGGAAGGAGGGGGGGGGGGGGAAGGCAAAGGGAAGATAAAGGCCGAAAAATCAATACTTGCTGTCTATATTTTCTCCCCTCACGTGCGAGTAGTTCCTGTCACGGGGGATCACCCGGCACGGTCAGTCCAGTGAAGGCTGGTGGAGAGAGAGAGAGCATAGATATAGATAGATAACATAGATAGATGGAAAGATAGATAGATAGATAGACATAACATTGACAGATAGATAGATAGATAGATAGAAAGATAACATTGATTGATAGATAGATAGATAGATAGAAAGATAACATTAATAGATAGATAGATAGATAGATACATAGATAGAGAGAGAGGGGGAGAGGGGCAGTGCAATGGACAGATAAACAGACAATGTTTGTTTCTATGTTTGTGTGTTGATTGCTTTGGGATCCAATTCATAATATTCATTCTTGGGTAACAGCTGGTTGTAGGCACTTCCTTGTTTAGAGTAATGGCTATTTCAATTATAAGAAGCTTAGCATTTTGTTTTTATGTAATATTATAATAATGGGATTTGGGTAGTGATAAGTACATCTTTAATTTGTGTAGGAACGTTTGATAAATAAGCGATACACTCTGGAAATTATATCAATATTAAGAATAAGCTGCTTCTTCTGCATTCATCACAAGTGGATAGGATGCCTAAAATATTATAAATTGGAATATAATCTAACGGAGATAGACAAATACCAGTTTTGTCATGACTTATGTTGTGACAGGTTAAGGGGAAGTATTTGTATTTTTCTGAACCCCTTTCTTCTTCAGGTTTAGCCCCGTTAGTTTTGAAATTGTAAGACTTTCGCCCATTTCTTTGTAACTATTAAGACCTTTCGTACCATTTAGGTGTCGAATTTTTCCTGGTGAGTGAGAGCGAGCCCGTTTTTTTTTTTTTTTTTTTTTTTTTTTGTCTATGTGAGTGAGGGAGACAAAAGGTAGAAATGCCTGTGACGAGTGCTTCCCCCAGCATTCAGGATTTTTTTTTTTTTTTATCTCGAAGGGGGGTCTTTGGGATGTTATTGATTAGGCATGATTGAGGTCTATAGGGAGCTAACTAAAACAAATATATACCGGTAAGAATAAAATGATAAATAGATAAATATAATAACGTCCCCTTAACCCCTTCCTTACCCAGGATGTATTGTATGGTATGCCAGCTAGATTTAGACGATTTTATGCAGCTTAGGAGGAAATCGGGGTAGTGAAAATGGATAATGGAGATAGTTTGAAGCCTTTTAATTGCTACACGTCCTCTTTAAGCTGGATAAAGTCGTCTAATGATATCCAGATTACATTGACAAGGACAACTCGGTACAAAAGGGGTTAAAGGGAGATCTCAACTCAAGGGATTTTTTTCTTGACCCCTTTCTCCCTCATGTTTAGCCCCATTGCTTTTGATATTATAAAACGTTTGCCCCATTAGTTTAGCGATTTTAAGAACTTTCACCCCATATTAAGACCTTTCGTGTCATTCAGGTGTCAATTTTATCCTGGCGAGCGATAGCGAGCCTGTAATTTAAGAGGAACCGGCTTTCAGCCGGGACATTTTTCTACCGAAAAATGTACAAATTTATCTTGAAAGGGACTCAAGGGGGTGTAATTTTAAGCTTGATGGAGGTCTAGGGAACAAACTAAATACCTCCCCTTAAGCCATGTGTTGAGTGCCTTTGAAGATGATGGAGATGTGTACAATGGTGAGCATTTGAGCGGAGTCATATCGGTGGTTCGTTTCCATTAATAATAGTTTTCTGATATTTTAGGATCCCTTTCCATTGCTATCGACTAAAGGTACACTCGTATACCATAGTCTCTTGCCCATTCATACAAATTCGTGGACTTCACCGGTTTCTAATTAGGGAAGTGTATTTATCTGGAAACTAATTTATGAATATGTATATGTATATGCTCAGGCCCAATCCCCACTGTTCCTATTTGTATTTGTATTTTCTGTTTTATTCTATTTTACTCTTATTTTATTATTTGTTTTTCTTTTTTTTTCTTGGGGGTGGCCTTGAATATACTTTTCTATAAATAAACTACAAAACAATATATACTAATTATTGTGAAGCAAGTTCTCTCCAAAAATCAATACAGATTGTTATAATTACATGCATAAAAATATAAAGGGTCTACGAATTTTTATGAGTGGGCCAGAAACTATGGTATCCGAGTGCACATTATTATACGTGACTGAAGTCATTCTTACGAGACTAGAAATATTGCCGGAATGTTGTATGGTATTAAGGGGGGGTCACCGGCTTTTTCTATTTTTCTCTCCTTTTCTCTCTTTCCCTGGCTTGTACCCATTCGGCCCCATTCAGCCAACTGTTTTAAGACGTTTATCCCCATCCAGGTGTCGATTTGTTCCTGGCGAGCGATAGCGAGCCAGCATTGTATGGAGAAATCCGGCTTCGCCGAAGACACTTTTCTTTCGAAAAATGTACAAATTTAGCTTGCTGTCAAAACAAAAATATATATATGCTGGCTCGCTACCGCTTGCCAGGAAAATATTGACACCTGGATGGGGGTAAACGTCTTAAAACAGTAGGCTGAATGGGGCCGAATGGATAAAGCCAAAGAGAGAGAGGGAGATAAAGATAACAAAAGCGAGGTGGGCTCCCTTAAATATCGCTCGTTTGACTGTGCACTAACTGATGCGACGTCTTGGGGGTTATTAGGGTAGTTTGTTTATTTATTATTGAGGGTTGTTATTGATTTGGCCAATTTCGAACAATGTATTTGTCCCCTAGACCATGAGACATAATTGCCTCCCCCATGCCCCTCCCCCTTCCAACTAAAAATATATATGTATAACTAAATAAGAATAAATGAATCAAATATATATGTATAACTAAATAAGAATAAATGAATCAAATATATATGTATAACTAAATATGAATAAATGAATCAAATATATATGTATAACTAAATAAGAATAAATGAATCAAATACAAAGAAACCGCCCCCAATACACCCTGCAAGCTATATATGTACATTTGTCGATAGAAAAATAGAATCTATATCCATTCTATAATAAGGGCACCAAAACTGAACCGCATCATCCATATGAGGTCTCACTATTGACAAGTAAAATTTAAGATAACATTAGGTTTTCTGTTTCTCATACTCCTAGAGATGAACCCGAGAATCCTATGCGCCTTGTTACGAGAGCTTATACATTGTTTTCTAGGCTTCAGAATATTGCTGATATACACACCCAGATCTTGCGCACAGTCTGAGTTCTCTAATTCCACATCAGCTTGTTTATATTTTGCATTTGTATTAAGCTTACCTTTCTTTAAAACCTTGCAATTCATCAATGCTAAAAATGTGTTTTCATCTTAGCTTTTATTCAAGTTTGCCCAATAATTCCTCTTTTTGTTTTTTATTCTTTTGTTTGTTCCTAATTGAACTTCGCTGTTTTGTCTTATCTCCCCGTTTTCTGTTTTCCTTGTCTTGTCTCCCCGTTTTCCCTTTTTCTTCCTTCAACCCTTTCATCCCATTATGTTGCTGCCTTTTTTCCTCCTCCTCCTCCTCTCCTCCTCCTCCTCCCCTTCCCCTTCTACCTCTTCCTCCTGGCGTCACCTCATCCAAACAAGGCCCAGAAGAAACCCTAGACATAAAAAGTTCCTCTCGAAGTCCTGTCTCTCGTCTTGAAGGGGGGATGGGCCGGTTTTCTGGACCACTTTCTCCCTCATGTTTAGCCTCATTAGTTTTCAGATGTTGAGATGTTTGCCCCATTAGTTAGTTGATTTTAAGACCTTTCGCCCCATTTCTTCGTCAATATTTAGACCTTTCGTGCTATTTAGCTGTCAATTGTTTCCCTGGCGAACGATAGTGAGCCTGTAATGTTGGAAGAACCGGCCTTCGGCCGGGAAATTTTCTACCGAAAATGTGCAAATCAATCTAGAAGGGGGATCTAATGGATGTTTTTTTTTTTTAATTTGGGATGTCTAGGGAGGAAACTAGAAAAGTAATGAATAAATGCAAAAATCGCCCAAAAAGTGAACCATCCCCCCTTAAAGTCACACAGACAGCCAGACATGAATCACACTAGCGCATATTCGGACGATTTTTTATAGCTGGTCACATTTAGTATCCGTGTTTAGATTTACAACATATAGGCCAAGAAATTGCTTTTGTCCAACTTAAATGGTAAGCTTTGAGAGTTAAGTATTAAATTACAGTGTTACATAATTACAAATTATGTTGAAGGGATACAGATCTACATGATTGGTTTTAAATATAAAAAAGATTGCTACAAGGTAAAATTTTGTTCACCTATTCATAATGAACAGTGTTGATTGTGTTCTGTTGCAGGAATATCAGTCTTGAGTTACAAAACAAAAATGCATTAATAAATTATAAAATAAACTAGTTAAAAAAAATATATATAGAAAAATCGGTCCTGTGAAGATCGAGTTACAAGAGAAATTTGTCCTGGATCTTTTCTCGGCTACTCTATTCTAAAATGTTCTGTATTTTGTATAAGATTTCAGCCAACTGTAATTGTCTACATTCAATTTAGTTGCCAACATCAATGCAAAAATACGCCCAGAAATATTGCCAGGATAAAGTTGACAATCGTAAGTCGCCGGAAAATACGAAAGTGTGACAGACGGACAGACAGACGCTGGAGGCCTGCTAATGGTGCGTGACTGATACGGTCACCGCTGCGTTTTTTGGGGTGCTGAGAGTCGGTCTGAGAGGCGGTGGTGCGCAGTCAGGGGATTTTTATATTTTTTGCACGTTCTTGAGACGTCGTCTTGACGTCGGCAGCGCGGTTGAAGATGGGGTGCTAATGATTTTAGTTTTCTGTATTTGTTTTATTGATTGAAAGACCATGTTAGTTCCCGTGCCAACACACACAAGTAAGTGACGGTATGTTTTTCGGTATATACGCAAATTATGCATGCTTATTAGTACATTGCTTAATTTTTATACCTGAATACAACTATCCAGATCAAACCTAAGCTAAACTAATCTACTTAACCTAATCTAACTTACGATATCTGTTTCTAAGTGTTTTAAAGATGTGTGTACACTTAAACTGTCGGCTAAATCTACTCTTTACCTACGTGTACAGGTCATTGATGAACAGAACAAACATAATTGGTCCGAGAACAGAGCCTTGTGGTACCCCACTTGTCACATATCTCCACTCTGACATCTCCCCATTAATTACCACTCTCTGTTGCCTTTCACTCAAAAAAGGCTTTATCCACCCAATTTATTTAGGTCCCAAATTATATATCTTGAGTTTTCCATTAGCCTTCTGTCTGGTACCTTGTCAAAAGCTTTCATAAAATCGCAATATGCAATATGAACTGCGTGCCCCTCATCCAATACTGTACCTCAGTCCAACTTCCCATAACATTGATCAATTGTAAAACTGTGGATCTACCTAATATAAACCTAAATTGTGTTGTGCTGAACACCCTATGTATATTCATGTGTATCATAATATTAACTTTAATAATAAACTCCATCATTTTACAAATAATGCAGGTTAGGCTCACAGGCGTATAATTACTTGCGTCACTTTGGGCCCTCTTCTTAAAAATTGCCGTAATATTGGCCTTTTTCCACTCTCCTGGTACATGCTGATTGTTAAATGAAAGTTAATATATTATGGCTTCGCTATCTGTCCTTTTACTTCTTTTATACTGGTTCAAATGGTCTACTGGGTGAGATGTCCGGTCACCCCCGATTCCTTTCCCACTCTTAATATAAACGTCTAAGAATTGCCAGAAAGTAGAAGTCAGTGTCCTCACGTACTGAAAGGGTTACGACTAAGGCCCTAATAAACCAGATTGTTAAGGTTCACGGAGGAAAGAAGAACGATGGAGGACGTGATGTTTGAAGGGGGGGGGGGGGGGGGGGGGGGTTACGGGTTCAGGCTGAGGTTAGAGACACTCCAGGAAACAGACACAGTAACTCTTCCGTCATATCAAACACATCCTAACTTAGGGGAGGTTTTAGTTTGTTCCTTAGACCTCCATCAAAACACCCGACAAAGACCCTCCTTCAAGATTAATTTGTACATTTTTCGATAGAAACATGTCCCGGCCGAAGGCCGGTTTTTCTTAAATTACAGGCTCGCTATCGGTCGCCAGGAAAAAAATAGACACCTAAATGACACGAAAAGTCCTAATATTGACGAATAAATGGGGTGAAAGGTCTTAAAATCGCCAAACTAATGGGGCGAACGTTTTATAATATGAAAACTGATGGGGCTAAGCATGAGGAAGAAGGGGGACCAGAAAAACAGCCCACATCCCCTTAAGAGACACTCCAAGAAACAAAGACACAGCAACTCTACCCATTTTGTGTTCTGTCATATCAAACCTATCCTAATTTAACGTAGCCTATTCTAAGCTAGCACTAGCCTTAGCTAACTAAGTCAATCCTAGCCTAAAGTAACGTAATCTAGGATAAGCTAACCTAAAGTCACCTCTCCTTACCTCACTTACCTTACCACGTTAATGATATATGTTATAACGTACAATCCAACAACAACATCAACAACCTTCAATCCATCTCTACATCAATTAACTTAACTAACTTTTCCCAACCAAACTTACTCCGTCCTTACGTAGCGTAACAGGCCCTAACTACCTGGAACAAACTTCCCTCCGAAGTTGTAAACAGTTCTTCAATAGAGCAAGCAGTTCAAGAAGAGAGTAGATAGTATTTTGCACACTCTGTAAAGAGTGTAGTGCACTAAACAGTCTCTCTCCTTCCACTTCGAGTATCTCCTCGGAATGGACCACAAGATCTCTGAGATACTAACTTCCTTGTAACTAACTAACTCTCTCTCTCTCTCTCTCTCTCTCTCTCTCTCTCTCTCTCTCTCTCTCTCTCTCTCTCTCTCTCTCTCTCTCTCTCTCTCTCTCTCTCTCTCTCTCTCTCTCTCTCTCTCTCTCGCTCTCGTGTTGAGGTGAACTTGGGGGTCGGAGGGCAAAGGTGACTCATGCCCCACAACTTGGAAGGTTTAAGGGGAGATGGGCCGTTTTTCTGGTCCCCCATCTCCCTCATGTTTAGCATATTAGTTTTGAGGTTTTAAGACGTTCGTTCCGTTAGTTTGGCGATTTTGAGACCTTTCGCCTCATTTTTGTTTATCAATATTAAGACCTTTCGTGCCCTTTAGGTGTCGATTTGTTCCTGGCGAGCGATAGCGAGCCTCTATTTTTAGAAAGAATCGGCCTTCTGCCTGGAAATTTTTCTATCGAAAAATTTACAAATTTATTTTGAAAGAGGGTCTAGCAGGTGTTTTTGTAAGCTTGATGGAGGTCTAGCGAGGAAACTAAACAATAGATAAATAAATAAAATATATAGACCAAAAACCAAGCACTACCCCCATAAGAAAAAGACAACCTTTTTTTAATTTATATAATTGGATGAATATTGCAATTTAGGTAGCTGCAATAAAACTAAGGGTATAAAGAACTCAGGAACCCACCTGCATATGTAGAGATAGCTAGAAGAGGGAAGAAGGGGGAATATGAAGGAAATGAGGATAACAGCATAGAGAGAAGAAGGAACATGAGGATTGATGAGTAAATATGTAAGATTCAACCATGATAAGTAATTGGACAGGTGATATTTAGATCAAATTAATGAAAATAATTATTTGAAAGAGGAATATTAATTATAATGAAAACAAAAAACTGTCGACATGAGAGAGAGAAAATAGAGGAACTAAGATAAATGGGAGATGAGGAGAGGATGGCAGAACGTAGGATCAAAGAAGATATAGCTACACTAAACAAAATACGTAAGAAAGTTTTTGTTAACCCTTTGAAGATTATGACGCCTTTTGACAGTTTATTCTGGCTATCATTAAACGATTTTATACAATTCAGGAAGGAGCTGTGGGAATTATAAGGGTAAAATAAAGACTCAATTAATCCTCTGATTTCCATATACCTTTTTCAATCTGAAGAAAATCTTTTAATATTACCCAGATGATAGAACAAAAATTAATAATCGTATCTTCTAAGGGTCAATTGAAGACGATGACATTTTTTGCCAACAACCGAAGAAGAAGAAGAAATGTGTAAGAAAGAAGAAGAAATGTGTAAGAAAAATTGGTAACTGGGAAGGAATACTAAGAGAGAATGGGACGAGAAGAGTAGAGAAGAGAAGAGGGAAGGAATACTAAGAAAGGAGGAGACGAGTAGAGAAGAGAAGATGAAAGGAATACTAAGAGAGGATGAGACGAGAAGAGTAGAGAAGAGAAGAGGGAAGGAATACTAAGAGAGGATGAGACGAGAAGAGTAGAGAAGAGAAGAGGGAAGGAATGCTAAGAGAAGGAGAAGAGAAGATGAAAGGAATACTAAGAGAGGATGAGAGGAAATAGCGACACCGTGACCCACTTTCCTATGTGAAGGTTGTGGAGGTGAGGTGAGGTGAGGTGAACGTGGTGGTGGTGGGGGGGTGTCATGTCATGGGGGTACAAAGGAGTACAAAGGAAATCAAGCAACAACAGATCTAGTGACCCTTCTAGGTTGCTTGTCCTCCAAAACACTGAGGATCAAGTGTCCAAACAGTGGTTTAGAGTGGGTAAGGGAACATTGGAAAGGGAATTACTGCCCTGGAACTAATGTCCGTGGCAGGACATTAATGATTATCTCACGGCCTTCCTTACTCACACTCACTCCTCAACTCATGGCTCCCTTCTATACCACCACCACTGCTACCCTCATCATCATTACTATACTCGTACTACCGTCTCCCACCCCATCTACCATCTACATCTACCACCCCATCTACCATCTACATCACTGGTACAATCACTCATAGACATTTGGGGACCTCGCCTATTTCTAAATTTTTCATGCATCAACCGCAAAACTATGTAAACTGATTATTGAATAGCAAGTTCCATCTAAAAATCAATCCAGATACTTATAATTTCATAAGGAAAACATAGAGGATCCACGAATGTTTTCAAGTGACTGTACTGCCGTTGCCACTTCTTCATACCCTTGGTACCACTATACTCATGACTGACATCATTGCCACCGCTGCCACTGCCACCATTGCCATCATACCACCATTGCCATCACACCACCATTGCCATCATACCACCATTGCCATCACACCACCATTCCACCCATTACCATCTCTGCCATTATTGCTGCTACTGCCATCACTGTCAATCTACTCTTTACTGCCACCACCACCGAATTTGCTACTACATTACTGCCACTATACCTGTACTGCCACCTCTGCGACTCCTAGCATCATCTACCACCAATGCCGCTTCTGCCATCATCACCGCTTCATAGCCTTGCCGATAATAACGTTATCTTCATTACTATTACACTCAAGTCATGATGCCTTCTTGACTCTAAATGTAATATTATTGTATAGGCCCACTGACATAAATTACCATACCATATTTCCTTTAATGAATATATTACTTACAATATAATGAGTTAATATGTAAACAATGGACATCTTACGTTCAATATTTACTATTGGCAATTAGAAGGTATGACTCTGGTGATAACGTTGTATTTCAGGATTTATGTAAATATGTCTATTAGCCAAAACAATTGACACATCTATTAGATATTGATTTTGTCTGTGTCATGAATTAGTTTGTAGAGTTGAGATTTAACATTACCATTTGATTAAATATATTAAGGGGAGGGGAGAGGAGGGTGGAATGGTGAGGAGGGTGGAGGAGGAAGTCAGGGAGGAGTACAGGAGAGCAGTGGTAAGACGATTAGGTGGGTTCGACCTGGAAGTTATGGAGGAAGTGGAGGAGATGAGCAAGGTATTTAAGGATGAGATCTGTGCAGCATTTGAGGAGGTGTGTGGAGTGAGGAGAAGAGGGAGGGGAGTGAAAGGTACAGCATGGTGGACAGAAGAGGTAAGAATAGCTGTGGAAGAAAGGAAGAAAGCATATAGAGAGTGGTTGGATAGTAGAGGGAATAAAGATTTCGAGAGACAAAAACGAGCAAGGTACGTGGAGAGTAAGAGGGTGGTGAAGAGAGTAGTTAAGGAAAGTAAGAGAAGAGTAGATGAGGAATTTGGAAGGAATCTGAGTGTAAAATGGAGGGAGATTAAGAAACTATTCTGGAAAGAAGTCAAGAAAGTTAGGGAAGGTAGCAAGGGAAACAGTAAGGGTGTGAAAGATAAGAATGGGAGAATGCTAGCCGAGAAGCAAGAGAGAGTCGAAAGATGGAGGGAGTACTTCAATGAGTTGCTAAATGTAAGGAATGAAGAGCCAGCAAACATAGCTGGATATGGTATGGGAGGGAGAAGAAGAGAAGTAGTGGAGGAGGAGGTGGGGATCAGGTCAGAAGTGTGGGAAGCCATGAAAAGAGTGAAGTTGGCGAAAGCACCAGGAACAGATGGAGTGTGTGGGGAAATGTTGAGGTATGGTGGTGAGATAGTGATCGAATGGGTATGGAAAATGTGCAAACTAGCATGGGAGAAGGGGAGTGCACCCGATGACTGGAAGACTGGCATAATAGTCCCCCTATATAAGGGCAAAGGGGAAAGAGGAGTGTGTGGTAACCACCGAGGAATATGTCTTCTAAGCGTAGTAGGGTAGTGATCGAGAGAGTGAGAGTGAGAACGGAGAAATGGATAGGCGACGAGCAGGAAGGTTTTAGGAAGGGAAGAGGATGTGTAGATCAGATTTTTACCCTGAATTGTGTTGTGGAGAAATATCTGGAGAAGAAACAAAAGGTGTATGTTGCCTTTATGGACTTGGAGAAGGCCTATGACAGAGTGGATAGAGAAGGTTTGTGGAAAGTACTTAGAATATACGGAGTAGATGGCAAGTTGCTGAAAGCAGTGAAGAGCATGTATGAGGGTGCAAAGGCGGCAGTACGTGTGGAGAGTGAGCAGAGCGAGTTCTTTGACCTAAATGTTGGTTTGAAACAGGGGTGTGTGATGTCCCCGTGGTTGTTTACTGTATATATGGATGGAGTCATGAAAGAAATACTATCAAGAGCAGTGGATGTTGGTGTATCGCTGAAAAGGGAGGGAATTGAGTGGAAGCTACCTATACTGCTGTTTGCGGATGATACAGTTCTGATGAGTGATAATGAATGGGAGTTGCAGGGTCTGGTAAATGAGTTTGGAACAGTGTGCGAAAAATGGAATTTGAAGGTAAATGCTGGGAAGAGCAAGGTTATGGTCTTCGAAAGGGGTGAAGTCACAGAGTGTGAGGTGAAGCTGAACGGTCAGGCTATGGAGATCGTCAACTCTTTTAAGTATCTGGGCAGTGTGTTGAGTAAAGATGGGACTATGGATGAAGAAGTGCGGGAGAGGGTACAACAGGGGAAGAGGGTTGTAGGAACGTTGAAAGCAGTAACAAGAAATAGGGTGGTCAGTATGGAAGTGAAGAAGCCCTTGCATGACAGTGTGGTAATCCCGACACTGACTTACGGAAGCGAAGCATGGACGTTGGTTGAGAGACTCAGACCAAGAGTGAGAGCAGTGGAAATGAATTACTTAAGAAGTGCGTGCGGAGTTATATGGAGGGATAGACAGACTAATGAGGAAGTAAGAAGGAGGTGTGGTGTGGAGGTAGATGTGCTGGAAAGTGTGAAAAGGAACAACTTGAGATGGTTCGGCCATATGGAACGTATGGAAAGCGAGAGAATGACCAAGAGGGTGTACGAGAGCGAGGTGGAGGGACAGAGAGAGAGAGGTAGACCGAAAGAGAGGTGGAAGGATGGAGTGAGGAAGTACATGAACGAAGGCGGTGCTGGTTGGGGGGAGGGGCGTCGACTGACTGGGGACAGAGGTGCATGGGGCGGTTCGTTCGTGGCCACCCGTTCGGGGATCACGGCGTCGGGCAATAGATAGAAATAGAAGGGGAGACTGGCCGTTTGTTTGTTCTATTAATTAATTTATTCATATATTTTTCATAGTTTCCTCCCTAGACCTCCATCAAGCTTAGAAAAACACCCCCTAGACCCCCCTTCAATATAAATATGTAAATTTTTCGGTTGAAAAATTCCCGGCCGAAGGCCGGTTCCTCTAAAAATTGCAGGCTCGCTATCGCTCGCCAGGAAATAATCAACACCTAAATAGCACGAAAGGTCTTAAGATTGACAACGAAATGGGGCGAAAGGTGTTAAAATAGTCAAAATAATGGGCCGAACGTCTTATAATCTCAAAACTAGTGGGGCTAAACATTAGGGAGATGTCCAGAAAAACGATCTTCCTCCCCTTAAGATTATATAATTATTTGCTGATACATCCATGACGTCATAATGATGTTGCGATATCAAGTGGTTATAAACATATATGTATTTCTAATTAGCTAATATAACACGTAGTCCGCTGTAAGACATTTGACATGTTCATATTTCATATTTTATATGTTCATATTTCAATCGTGTGGCATTCATAAAGTTCGTTAACCCCTTGAAAGCTCTGACTCGTTTTAGCAGTTTATTTTGGCAATCATTAAACGATTTTATGCAGCTTAGGAAGCATTTGTAGGTATTAAAAGGGTAAAGACTATCTCAATCAACCCTCTGACTTCCATATACCCTTCCTAATCTGAATAAAATCGTCTAATAATTACCGGAAAACTGAACAGCAATGCGTATAGGAGCTTGAAAGGGTTAATCGGTGTCATGGGGCTCTAACGTTCTTGTTAACCCGTTCAGTACCGGTGACGCCCTTTTCATTATATTCTGGCAACGATTAGAGGATTTTGTTCAGTTTAGGAAGGACCTCTAGCAATAATAAGGCTTCAAACTCTATCCACCAACTCTTGTAACTACCACCGATCCTTCTTAAGCTGCATAATATCATATTAATATAGCTAGAATAAAATATAACTCACGTCGCTGGTACTCAAAGGGTTAAAATCCTATGTTAATGGGTGATATTAGAAGCTTTGTTCATGTGTGCCAGTAGGTACTCTCGTTTTACACGGAGAGATGCATTTAAGGGGGCCCACCTCGGTTTTGTTCTCTTTCTCTCCCTCTCTCTTTGGATTTTACCCATTCGGCCTCATTCAGCCTACTGTTTTAAAACGTTTACCCCAATCCAGGTGTCAATATTTACCTGGTGAGCGGTAGCGAGCCAGCATATATATATTTTTGTTTCGACAGCAAGCTAAATTTGTAAAAAAAAATCGATAGAAAAATTTCTCCGGCGAAGCCGGATTTCTCTGTACAATGCTGGCTCGCTATCGCTCGCCAGGAAGAAATCGACACCTGGATGGGGATAAGCGTCTTAAAACAGTTGGCTGAATGGGGCCGAATGGATACAAACCAAGAAAAGAGAGAAAAAGGGAGAAAAATAAAAAAGCCGGTGACCCCCCTTAAAGAATATCTATTGTCTCTCCATACATTTATCCCTATTCAAATATAGAAACTCTCCAGCTTCCTATTGTCAAGATAGGCTAGTTCAAGAAAGCTCATCAAGCAATAACCCTTTAGTACCAGCGACGTGTTATATTTTAGACGAGCTATATTTAGACGATGGTGTGCAGTTTAAGAAGGAACTGTGGCAGTGAAAAGGGTTAAGTGAGAGAGTTCGAAGCCTGTTAATTGGTGGAGGCCCTTTTTAAACTGAATAATATCGTCTAATAGTAGCCAGAATAAAGTTAAATAGACGGAACCGGTACTGTTAATGGTATCCCCACTATCAGCTCCACCATCGCCTTCCTCCTCATAAGTGTAGTAATAAGTGTAGAGGGGAGCTTTACATTTAAGTGTAGAGGGGAGCTTTACATTTAAGTGTAGAGGGGAGCTTTACATTTAAGTGTAGAGGGGAGCTTTACATTTTAGCGGTGATTTAAGGGGAGGTTTTTAGTATGTTCCCTAGACCTCAATCAAGCTTAAAATTACACCCCCTAGACCCCCTTTCAAGATAAATTTGTACATTTTTCGGTAGAAAAATTTCCCGGCCGAAGGCCGGTTCCTCTTAAATTACAGTCTCGCTATCGCTCGCCAGGGTAAAATCCACACCTAAATGGCACGAAAGGTCTTACAATTGATATAAATGGGGCGAAAGTTCTTAAAATCGCGAAACTAATCGGGCAAACGTCTTAAAATCTCTAAAGCAATAGGACTAAACATGAGGGAGAAGAGAGTCCAGAAAGAAATCCCTCAAGTGGAAATCTCCCCTTAAGGTAAACCTATGAGGGAGCGGAGGCCCTCTTTCCTAGGCCTTGTTGAGAACCTGCCAGCTAGTTTATAACACCTCTCTTCATTGGGAGAGTTACCCTACTTCTTTATAGTAACAGTCAATGTATCTACCCTGCTTTGTCATCTAAATCCAAATAACAAAACATATTTTATTTTCCGTATGTCCAATTAAGTTTACTGGATTTAAAGACTGAGCTCGTGAAATTAAATATATTTGTATTAGTTCAATAAATGGTTAAACACTCTATTCTAAGAGAAAACACTGCATCATATAAAGTAGCAAATACAACCATGGTTCCGGATGTTCAAATTATTCTTAAAACTATACAACGTCATAAATTACCCATACTATTTTATCACAAGGGAATTAAAGGTAGTAGATCAGTAATGGTAGCGAGAGAGTTACTAATTCCACTGTCCAAATACCACGGTCATGGGGAAACACAAGGTCGTCATTACTTTATGGGGGGTCACCGTTTTTTTTTATCGTTGTCTCCTGTTCTCTCTTTCTCTGGCTTGTATCCATTCGGCCCCATTCAGCCAACTGTTTTAAGACGTTTATCCCCATCCAGTTTTCGATTTCTTCCTGGCGAGCGATAGTGAGCCAGCATTGTATGGAGAAATCCGGCTTCGCCGGAGAAATTTTTCTGTCGAAAAATGTACAAATTTATCTTGCTGTAAAAAAAAACATATATATATATGCTGGCTCGCTACCGCTCGCCAGGAAAATATTGACACCTGGATGGTTGTAAACGTCTTAACACAGTAGGCTGAACGGGGCCAAATGGATACAAACCAAAGAGAGATGGAGAGAAAGAGAAAAAAGCGAGGTGGGCTCCCTTAAACATCCGGGCCTTTGAAGACAGAACACAGTACTATTCTCTGTGTCTTTTCAACTGGCGGTAAATTGCAAAGTTCCCATCAAAATTGCGCAGTTATTTTGAAGATTTTATAGTGAAATATATCTATCTATCTATTGCCGGACGCCGTGATCCCTGAAAGGGTGGCCAGTGAAATGTGGGGCTAAATATATAAACTTGGTCTTAATTGGATGCAGAGTCATAGTAGTTTCATATTTTACCGATGAATTAGCGATAAATAAGTTACCAAGGAATTCAATTTACCGTCAACTGAATTGAAACCTACTCATATCCCCCTTCTCTTCTTTCCCATTCAATGAGTCAACCCAACATTCCCATTCATCCATTTCTACATACTTCTATACTTCTATAATTCTCCCCACCATAATCTTATATCTCATTCCATCGTACTATATTGTCCACGTTTCTCACATTCCCATATAAGTGTAAGTATCAACATGGCACCAATCAAATCTGAGATGGTGAATATCCCCTATAGACTCCCCTGGTTTATAGGAGCCAAGGACCTCGTTAATGACTTGGACCAATTTAGCTTAATGTGGCGATCGTTCGTCTTGAAGTGCCTGTATAATGTTAGGTGGGCTTTGGGGTGGATCACGATGGTTGGGCCGATTGGACCTGAGAGAGGGGGTGGGGAGCAGCTGGAATTTAAAGGTAGATTGAATAGGTGTATGTAAGATTAGTATGAGTTGCTTGATCACCTGTGAAATCAGGCAATTCCAGGTCGTGACAGGGAAGGTTTAACCCCTTCTGTACCGCGACGTCTTTTAGATTTTATGCTAGCTATATTTGGACGATTTTGAGCAGTTTTAGAAGGATTTGGGGTTGTATAAAGGGTTAATTGAGATAGTTCAAAGCCTGTTAATTGTTTGAGGCCCTTTTCAAACTGATTAAAATTGTCAAATAGTAGCTAGAAGAAAGTAAAAAGACGTCGCCGGTACAGAAGGGGTTAAGAGTACTTATAAGATCAGGGAAGGTAGAGTATATGCTGAAACATTTGAGTGGCTGCATAATGTTATGTGGATTTTGAGGAGTTGAGCATGGATGGCCAAAATGACTTAAGATGCCTGGAGATTGGAAGGTTGACTTTAAAGGTACATTGAATGAGGTATGTGGAAGAGTGGATGAGAGGGAATGTTGCATTTTAATGTAGACAAAATGAGGTGTAAGGAGAAATGGAAGGGATATATAAGGTTACATTTAACGGTAGACTGAATGTGAGGTAGAGTGAATCTGGTTCTTGATTAGCTATCAGTTATGGTAATACGAAAGATTAGTTTAGGTCCTTGAGTATTTGTATAATGAGAAAGATATACTAGCCTAAATTCATGATAGGTAAGGTTCTAGATGCGATATAAATTCAGATTAGGTGTATATTAATAATTGTGGATGACCTGCTTAGGCTCAATGTATTTTTGTCACATATAATTAAATATTATGTAATATTGTGATGCAGTAGAATGTAATCAACATGTATGAAGGTGAAGTAATGGTTGTGGGTAAACATCAGAATAGACTTAATATAAACACCGTATGAGGAGGAGCACTATATTGACCCAACATTTCGCAGACAGCTTATTCAGACCACTAGTGACCTGAAGAAGCCATCTGCGAAACGTTGTCAATAAAGTGTTCCTCCTCATATGGCGTTTATATTCATTTCACAGTTATTTCGACATCAGAATAGACGAAAGAATAAAGGTGAATGTGATGGAAAGATATCATTGTCAACCTACGTATTCCCCCTTCTCTTCTTTCCCATTCAAAGATATCATTGTCAACCTACGTATTCCCCCTTCTCTTCTTTCCCATTCAAAGATATCATTGTCAACCTACGTATTCCCCTTCTCTTCTTTCCCATTCAAAGATATCATTGTCAACCTACGTATTCCCCTTCTCTTCTTTCCCATTCAAAGATATCATTGTCAACCTACGTATTCCCCCTTCTCTTCTTTCCCATTCAAAGATATCATTGTCAACCTACGTATTCCCCCTTCTCTTCTTTCCCATTCAAAGATATCATTGTCAACCTACGTATTCCCCCTTCTCTTCTTTCCCATTCAAAGATATCATTGTCAACCTACGTATTCCCCCTTCTCTTCTTTCCCATTCAAAGATATCATTGTCAACCTACGTATTCCCCCTTCTCTTCTTTCCCATTCAACGATATAATTGTCAACCTACGTATTCCCCCTTCTCTTCTTTCCCATTCAAAGATATAATTGTCAACCTACGTATTCCCCCTTCTCTTCTTTCCCATTCAAAGATATAATTGTCAACCTACGTATTCCCCCTTCTCTTCTTTCCCATTCAACGATATAATTGTCAACCTACGTATTCCCCCTTCTCTTCTTTCCCATTCAAAGATATCATTGTCAACCTACGTATTCCCCCTTCTCTTCTTTCCCAGTCAACGAGTCAACCCAACATTCCCATTCATCCATTTCTACACACTCCTATAATTCTCCCCACCATAATCTTACATCTTATTCCATCTTACTAGTTCGTCCAGGTTTCTTACATTCCCACATAGGCTACATACCCATACTCTTCCTTCATCACCCTTTATTATTTAATATAACTGTATTGATGTTGTAATGGTTCGAGTGTTTATGATCTGTGTGTGATAATCCAGGTTCGAATCCCATGAGGATCACACGCGTTCTTGAATTTCATTGGGAGATATTTGGTGTTGGGAGTGAAATAAACAAATTAGATTATATATATATATTAATTTCATTGGGAGGTGTTTGGTGCTGGGAGTGAAAATTAATACAAATTAGCTTATACAATAGAAGGAAGAGCAGGAAGGTATGAATGGAGAGGAAGGTTGATGGAAGAGAAAGCTACCTCAGGATGGAAGGAAAGGGATGGAGACAACGGAAGGCTGATTAAGGAGAGATGGGCCGGGTTTTTGGTCTATTCATTCATTTATTCCTATATTTCTTAGTTTCCTCGCTAGACCTCCATCAATCTTAGAAAAATACCCCCTAGATCCCCCTTCAAGATAAATTTATAAATTTTTCGGTAGAAAAATTTCCCGGCCAGAGGCGGTCCCTCTTAAAATTGCAGGCTACTGCTATAACTCAATTGATGAAATGTGGGATTATACAAAGCAAAGCATATAAAGGCATATTATGATTTTGTAATGTGTAATATGACAGTAAACAGACCAAAGTTATAATATCATGGAGTTTAACAATTTACGATGAAAAGTAATGTGATTGAGAACAGAATACACGTAGAGGAGAGAGCTAGAAGTGGGGTCATGGAGAATAGCAGAGGGCAAGGATGGAAGAGCTATGAGCATTTGGAATGTAATAATAACGAAGACAATGTGTGTGTGTGTGTGTGAGTAATATGTGTGTAATGTGTGTGTGTAATGTGTGAGTGTAATGTGTGTGTGTGTGTGTGTGTGTGAAATAGAGAGAAAGAAAACAAAAGTGGGAAGTTGAGGGGTGTAACATCCTTGCTTTTTCCTTCTGTATGCCAGTAATTATATAGTCTTCCTGTGTTTCTTTGTTTACAACACGAGTCATTAGCTCATTACATTTTCCTCCCTCCTTCTCCTCTTCTTCTTCTTCCTCCTCCTCCTCCTCCTCCTCCTCCTCCTCCTCCTCATTTTCTTCCTCCTCCTCATACACATAGGAAAAAAAAGGTGTTTCACTTCCCTGTATTCTTCCCCTCCTTCCCCTTCCCTCTTCCTCCTCCTCCTCTTCCCTCTTCTCCCACTCTTCCTCCTCCTCCGCGCTCCGATTCCTCAATTAACCTCTTGACACGAACGACTGTTAATTTTTCTCTCTCTCTCTCTCTCTCTCTCTCTCTCTCTCTCTCTCTCTCTCTCTCTCTCTCTCTCTCTCTCTCTCTCTCTCTCTCTCTCTCTGTATATATATATACATATATAGTTTGTAAGGCCTAGTAAGGACCTTGAGGTCTGTGTGGTCTGTGTATCTATGTAGCTCTATGTAGCTCTCTCTCTATCTGTTTTCCTATGTCTGTCTCTCTATACTGTATATTTACCTATTTCTACATCAGCTGTTTTATACATATCTATCAGTTATCTATCTAACTATGTGTCTATCCAGTTAGCATCTACCTATCTAGCAGTCTATCTATCTATCTATACATATATTATTCTTGATATAGTGTCCTGTCCTAAGGGGAGGCAGTTGGTTTTTCCAGTCCTCCTCCTCCCTCATGTTTAGCCCAACTAGTTATGAGATTTAAAGACATTCGCCCCATTATTTTGGCGATATTCAGACCTTTTGCCCCATTTATTTGCCATTATTAAGACCTTTCATGCCATTTAGGTGTCGATTTTTCCTGGCGAACGATAGCGAGCCTGTAATTATAGAAGCAACCGGCCTTCGGCCGGGACATTTTTCTACCGAAAAATGTAAAATTTTATATCGAAGGGGGGTCTTGTGGGTGTTTTTTAAAGTTTGATGGAGGTTTAGAGAGCAAACTAAACCCCCTCCTTAAACCATTGAGCCGAACCAGTGAACCATCATAAACACATACATCCCTCCCCAAACATCCCCTACAGTACCAAATGAATACAGACCACACTTACAACACATCACAAACACCCCACACACCCCACACATCATCCTGGGTGGTGACTTCAACGCCAAGACGTCGGCCTGGTTTGTCGACAACCCCGACACAGACAGAGGGCTGGTACTACAAAACCAAACCGATAACCTCATCATCCTTAACGACATCCATCAACATACCCATATTCCTCACCAAGCCCTCTATAACCCATCATCTCCAGACATCACCTTTTGCTCCCCAGAACTCGCCCCCACAACATCCTGGAGGGTGGTCAGAACCTTAGGCTCTGACCACCTCCCGATCATTATCACCACCAAAACCAGACTCACCCCAGCTAGCCACAAACACACATACACCAATTATAAAGAGCTAACTGGGAAGCATTCACAAATGAGACAGAACAACACTTCACAACTCTAAACAGTACACCCATCACTAACATCAACAATGCTGTACACATACTCAATAAAACTATCCAAAACGCTGACAAGAAACACATTCCAAGAGGTAACAGAAAAGACACAACCCCAACTTCACACCAGAATTCAAAACCTCATCAGACAACGCGACATACTGAAACACTCCCCAGCACCCCACACACAAGACATCACACAACAAATTCAAGCACTCAACACCCAAACTAACAACAAAATACAAGAACAACAAAAACTAAATTGGAATAACTTCCTACAAACACTTGATCACAAAACAAACCCCAAAAAACTACAAAACACTAAACAGCATCACACTTTCCAACAGCAACACAACACAATCACATGCTGCAATCACAACAACAGACTCTACTCCTTCATGTAAACAACAAGCAAACACTCTCATCACTCACATGTCAGCCACCTAAAACCTCACAAAGACGACCGACGTGTCATCCGACGTAAGAGACAATTCCCCACAGACCCTGACTATACACCCTTCACCAATCACCAGACAAAGCATATCATCAACAATCTCAAGCACTCACCCGCCTGTGGCCTAGACAACATAAGCAACATACACCTCAGACACCTGGGACCACAAGGCATACAAGCACTCACTAACATATCAAACTACAGCTATTCACACAACACAATACCAGACATTTGGAAGCATGGTATCATCATCACATTCCCCAAACCCAACAAAGACCCCACGCTACCCTCCTCGCACCGCCCCATCACACTCCTTTGCTCCCCCTCCAAAGTCATGGAACGCCTAGTATTACAACTAATTACACCTGACCTACCCCTAGCTCCAACACAACATGGCTTTAGGCCACTGCACTCCACAAACACTCTTCTCACAGACCTTACACAAAGAGCTTTCGACGGCATCAATTCAGCTAGACCACCACACAGATCACTATTAGCCACACTCGACATTAGTAAAGCCTTCGATGCCATCCCCCGCCACAACCTAACAAACAAAATCTACAACACAAACATGCACAACAACACAAAACGGTGGCTGGCCAACTTCCTAGCAGGCAGATGTGCACACGTATCTTTTGCCGGTCAGTCCTCTAAAATCAGAAACTTTCCAAACGGAGTCCCACAAGGATCCGTCCTATCGCCCGCACTCTTCAATCTGTACATGCACGATATAACTACACCCAATACGCCCCAAATAAACTTAGCCTCCTATGCAGATGACATAACACTCACATGCACACACCATGACCCAAAAAGAGCAACAGATCTCCTTCAACCCTATCTCAACACACTACATGGCTGGTGCACTACAAACAGACTTAATCTAGCCCCAGCCAAATCCACCGCAACCCTGCTCACAAGTTGGACAGGAGAACACGAATACATCCCTCAACTCACCATAAACAACACACCCCTAACACATACACACACACCCAAAATCCTAGGAGTAACATATGATACTCATATGACATTCAAACAGCACACCACAAACATTAAAAAGAAACTGACACCCAGACTTAACGCCCTCAGGTCACTTGCTCACACAAAATTTGGACACAACAAAGAAACTACCACCACAGTATATAAACAAACATAAGATCAGTGATGGAATACGCAAGCCCAGCCTGGGCTTCTAACCTAGCTGAAACACATCATAAGACCTTACAGACTATTCAAAACAAAGCCCTGAAGATCATTACAGGCTGCACAGCTACTGCACCCACAGATCACCTACATCAAGAAACCAAAATCCTCAAAGTCAAAGACCATCTGGACATGAGAGGCACTCAATTCCTGGCAGCAGCCTCCACGAACCAAGACCACCCACTAAACTACATGGCAACACACCCACAGACACCAAGAAATATCAAAACAACACCCAGCACACGGTATCACACACAATTATTGTCCTCTCTCCCTCCCTGCCCACCCCGAACCAACTTCCAGAAGCACATCCATACTCATATCTCTCACCGATCCATCCACTCACTCACAGACAACACGCAGCTGCATGCACGACCTCCCGAAATCCATCCTTCCGAATCCTCCCTTCCTCGCGAGGACAGAGTCCACCTGGCCAGGCTGAGATGCGGACACCATCCAGCTCTCCTGAGCTATCAGAAGAGACTGGATGACTCCGTTGTCGACACCTGCCCGGGATGTAACACAGCACCCCATACCATTAAACACATCATAGAAGACTGCATTTCACACAACCACTTACGCCAACAACACAATCTACACTCAATGAGAGCTCTGTGGGAAAGCCCGATCGTGGCCATGGCCTTTCTCAGGGACTCGGGGCTGTTCGGCCAGGCAGCTTAGGGAACAACAACAACAACAACAACCAGGGCCCTGGGTGGGGCTTTGGTTTCCCGGGCGTTTCCGCACCCTCCTCAGCTCCCCGCCATGGAGTGGCTTCGGTCACCCAGGCTTTATTGTGGTCGGCAGGGAGGGTTCTGTGGGGGCGCTCGGTTATGGCCTTGGCCTTGCTCGGGGCCTTGGGGCTGTTCGGCCAGGCAGCTTGGGGAAAAACAACAACAACAACAACAACCAGTGAATTATGCTGCACAATGCCGTCTGGGCTCCCTTAATATCCACTTTCATGTTGAGTCATACGAGGAACGAATGAAAGAAGTAAAAGTAATTGGACGAATCAGAATAATATGGAATCATCTATATAATATTTACGGTTGTCTGTCTGTCTGTTCATTATAGGCTGCCGCAGTTTTGGACCTGGGGAGCTGAAACTTTGCATGTGGGTGTCAATTGACCTGGGTCAGGTCGTAGAGGGGTCCCCAGGGTGAAAGGGACGGAGAAAATGGGCGCAAAATCGGAAAAGAACCGTTTGGGGCAGAAGGAGGCCTCCGATCGAAAAGTTGTATGGAACGAAAGTTGTTCGGAGCATCCCAAAATGGGGGTACGCATGAGGTCAGATCCAAAATCGGAGGTCATTTAGCGGCCGAAATAGAGGTCGCCGTTTAATTAGGCACAGGGAGGTCAAGGCCGGTGATTATGGTAGTATTGATGATGGTGATTATGGTAGTAGTAGTGGTGGTAGTAGTGATGGGGATTATGGTGATTACCCGGGCAACGCCGGGTACCCCTGCTAGTTAATTATAAAGCCAATAGGTTACATTATAAGTTCGGTATATCATAAAAAATAAAAATAAATCTAACGACAATTATGAAGAAAAAACATGTCTTCTGAAAGTATTTACCAAGTATTAGAAGCTGTAGAACATTTCGGAGAATAATACAAATATCTTAAATATATAGTTAATGAAAATTTATTGGGCGAAATTCGTCTCATCTATTCTATTCTATTTTATATGCTCAGGCCCATTTTTTTTTTTTTTTTTTTTTTTTTTTTTTTTTTGAGGGTGGCCGACTCAAGACAGAGCCAGCATAGGGACAACACAACAGAAAACAACGAACACACAACAAACAAAATACACATTCACACACATATCATACTCATTATTCATGTACGTTTATTTGTATTGCTATGTAAGGGACCCCACCTCGCTTTGTTTCTCTTTCCCTCCCTCTCTCTCTCTTTGGCTTGTATCCATTCGGCCCCATTCAGCCTACTGTTATAAGACGTTTACCCCCATTCAGGTGTCAATATTTTCCTGGGAGCGGTAGCGAGCCAGCATATACAGTATATATTTTTGTTTTTGACAGCAAGCTAAATTTGTACATTTTTCGATAGAAAAATTTAATGCTGGCTCGCTATCGCTCGCCAGGAAGATATCGACACCTGGATGGGGATAAACGTCTTAAAACAGTTGGTTGAATGGGGCCGAATGGATACAAGCCAGGGAAAAGGAGAAAAAGATAAATAAAAGCTGGTGAACCCCTTAATAAAACCCCAGTAACTTCTACTACCTCTTCTACATATAATGGGGTAATATGATAGACAATGGGTACAATGGTTGTGATGATATGGTTTGTTAAGGGGAGATGGGTCGTTTTTCTGCCCCCCCCCCCCCCCCCCCTCTTCCTCATGTTTAGCCCCATTAGTTTTCAGATATTTAGAAGTTTGGCCCATTAGTTTGGCGATTTTAAGACCTTTCGCTCCATTTATTTGTCAATATTAACACTTTTCGTGTCATTTAGCTGTCGATTCTTTCCTGGTGAGCGATAGCGAGCCTGTAATGTAAAAGAAACTGGCCTTCGGCCGGAACATTTTTCTATCGAAAAATGTACAAATTTGTCTTGGAGGGTGTTGGACGGATCTTTTTATTAAGTTTTATGGATGTCTAGGGAGGAAACTGAAAACAAATATTTTAAAGATACACAAATAAATAGGCCTACCCTAGGATGATCTATCAATCTATCTATCAACATATACTGTATTACAATGTGTGTGCAAATTGCATTTTATAAAATGACGTTATTGTTATCTAACTACTTCAAGTTACTAGCATACATTATTCATATAGGAGAGAGAGAGAGAGAGAGAGAGAGAGAGAGAGAGAGAGAGAGAGAGAGAGAGAGAGAGAGAGAGAGAGAGAGAGATTAGTGGCTGTGGTATGTCTTATAATAGGTAATGAGCTACATTCCTAACACGCCTTGTGATGCTCTCTCGCTCTCTCTTTTCTCTTTCTCTCTCTCTCTACACACACGTGTGTGTATATATATATATATATATATATATATATATATATATATATATAAAGATACAAAATGTTCACTTCATTCCATTTATTGAATACATCTGTATATGTATTCACTTCCTCACCTCCCTTTTCTGTCACTGTAACTAAGTATCTGCCGATTTACATATAACATATGTTGATCTCTTATGTGTGTAAACATCACCCTAGCTTTTTGATTAAATGTGTATACAGTATACTGTACGTTTAGTATATATAAACTTTGTCTTCTACGTAATTTACTCTGTGTTCAGACACATGTGTACAAAGGAGTACAAAGGAAATCAAGCAACAACAGGTCTAGTGACCCTTCTAGGTTGCTTGTCCTCCAAAACACTGAGGATTAAGTGTCCAAACAGTGGTTTAGAGTGGGTAAGGGAACATTGGAAAGGGAATTACTGCCCTGGAACTAATGTCCGTGGCAGGATTAGGAAGTTAGTAGAGGACAGATGGGTTAACTGAGGGGGGGATAAAATAAAGTTATTCATTTACAAACGCAGTCAGTCGCGGGTTTGATGAGAGATATTTGTCTAGGCGGAGTTTAAATGAATCAACGGTGATGCAGTCTATAACGTTTCGGGGAAGCCCATTCCACAAGTTGACAACTCGATTGAAGAAGAAATTCTTAGATTCGTGCGAGTTAAAAGATTTGCCAATAATTTTGCAACCGTTTCCCCGCGTGTAATTAGATTGGTTGATAGTGAAGTACTTACTACAGTTCATATTGTCGATGCCTTTGATGATTTTGAACACTTGAATTAAGTCACCTCTTAATCTGCGCTGGGTTAAAGGAAATATATTTAATTCTCTAAGACGCTCTTCGTATGGTTTGTTCTTTAGGCTAGGTATCATTTTGGTAACTCTACGTTGAACTCGTTCTAGCTTGTTTATATCTTTTTGGTAATAAGGGCACCAGGATTGAACGCAGTATTCCAGAAGAGGGCGGACTAAGGAATTGTAAAGGGTTAGGATAACTTCTTTGGATTTATGCTCAAATGACCTGCCTATAAAGCCAATTATTTTGTTTGCCTTCTTAACAACTTCTGAACATTGTTGACTCGGTATTAGGTTACTCGATATTGTTACTCCCATATCGGTTTCTCTGTTTACATTCTTAAGCTGAGTGCCATTCATCGAATAGTTTGCTTTCTCATTTAGGTATCCGATATGTAGTACTTTACATTTATCCGCATTGAAACTCATTTGCCAAATTTGGGCCCCAACATGACAATTTATCTAGATTGTGTTGCATATCGTCAACTTGTTCTTTTGAGAGTACGCTATTTGCAATTTTTGTATCGTCAGCAAATTTTGAGATTGTACAGGTGAGACCCTCATCTATGTCGTTGATGTAAATTAGAAAGAGAATTGGTCCTAGTACCGATCCCTGGGGTACCCCGCTACTTACATTGGTCCATTTAGATGCCTTACCGTTTATGACTACCCTATGCTTTCTGTTGCTGAGCCAATTTGCTATCCATTTCAACACACCGTCTTGTATTCCATGCGCTTTTAGTTTTAGAAGTAAACGTTTGTGGGGAACTTTGTCAAAGGCCTTTTGAAAATCAAGGTATATAATATCTACAGCTTTACTCTCATCGTAGAGGTTGAGGATATCGTGGAAGAAGTCTAAGAGGTTTGTTAAACAGGAACGTTTTTTACGAAAGCCGTGTTGAGTATCTTTAAGTATGTTATTTTCCTCTAAGTGATTTACGAGTCTGTCTCGTATGACCATTTCTAGCATTTTACAAACAACTGAGGTTAAGCTAATTGGACGATAGTTACTGGGTAGGGATTTGCTGCCTTTTTTGAATATCGGTGTTACGTTGGCTAGCTTCCACTGATCAGGCATAGTTCCAGACTGCAAGGATTTATTGAATAGTAATGTCAGTGGTTTGGAGAGCTCATCCTTAGCTTCCTTTAGAACTCTAGGCGAGATTGTATCAGGTCCTGGCGTTTTATTTACCTTGAGTTTATCTAAACAATTCAATACTTCTCTCTCTGTAACGGTGATATTGCTTAGAACATCTGAATTATAAATCTGAATTGGCGATGGTGTAGGGATATCACTGAGGTCTTCTGTTGTAAAACTGATGCAAAGAAGGTATTGAGGGCATTACTCATTTGTACTTCGTCTTTGGTGTATTCTCCATTTTCATCGACTAACGGTCCAACAGTTGAAGTAACTACTTTTTTCTTTCTGATATAACTATAGAATTCTTTCGGGTTTGTTTTACTTTGATTCGCAATATGTAACTCTAAGGTCTTTTTACTCTGCTTAATTAACTTTTTGGCTTTGCGTCGTAGCTCTACAAATTTCACCCGTTCTTTGTCATTTTGTGAGGATTTTAATCTATCATTAGCAAATTTTTTAGCAAGCAGGCAGTTTGAAATATCTTTATTCCACCATTTGGGCTTATTATTATGGCCTGGACGCCGTATTTTCGATGGTATGCAGTCTTGCACTGCTTTTAGGTAAGTGGTTTCGAAGAACTTCCAAGATGTATTTATGTCGTTATTGTTAATTAAAAAGCTCCAGTCAGTTTCTTTAAACATAGCTCTAAGTTTATGGAAGTTTGCTTTCTTGAAATTAGGGACTTTTTCGATGCTACTATTTGGTTCGTTACTAGTAAACTTTAAAGTGAAAGTTATCGTACGATGGTCGCTGTTACTGAATTCATCACCAACATTCAAATTCTCTATCAATTCTTCTTTTGTTGCAAGTACAATGTCAAGAACGTTATTACCACGGGTCGGCGTTCGAACAAATTGATAAAGCGAACTCTCTTGCAAGTTCGTATACAAGTCATGTCCGGAGTGTGAAGTAAGAGTATCGCCCAACTTGGTCACAGGTAAATTAAAGTCGCCCAAAATTACGGTATCTTGTGAGTTACTTACATCTGCAATTTGTTCGTAAATTTCTCGGTCAGTTTGCACTGATTGAGCTGGAGGTCTGTATATTAACGCAAGTATTATTTTTGTACCTTTATTATTCTTTATTAGCACAAAAGATGTGTCGACGTTCACAATTTGAGGTTTTGACACGAGGGTCGGGTTAAGACTTTCTTTGATATAAAATAAAACGCCACCTCCATTTTTATTTATTCGGCTGTTCTCAAACATTACATAACCGGGAAGTGAATACTCTGCTAAAAAGTCTCTATCTTCTGTATTGAGCCAAGATTCTGTTTTGCCAATCACATCATCATTTTCTGTAAACACTAGTTCCTCTAAATCTGAAAATTTATTGCGTATGCTACGAGCGTTTGCATAGAAAACCTTTAAATTTGTTATTTTAGAACTCCCAGAACGTTCTTTCATCGAATTTTTGGTTCTGGTCAGATCTACATTTACATTCATGGCTGTCCTCAGTCCTCGGTCGTTATCCCTGGCGGTTTTGAATTTGGGTCGTGTTGGTGGAGCTTTATCCAAATTCGCGGTTCTTGACGGATTAGTATTTAATTCCTTTGTAGGTTGCCGTCCTCGCTGTCTTCGGTCCTCCTTCCTGGTTGTCCTGTGCTGAGTCGATTTCTTCTCCGAAAATCCGTGACCGCATCGTTGAGAAGACGCCCAAAACGTGCTGCTCCCACCTGGTTTAGATGAACTCCATCGTCCGAAAACAAATAGTCATCATAGTAGAAATTGTCCCAGGTGTCGACGAATCCCACGTTCTCCTTCCTGCAGAGGTTTGCTAGACAACGATTTGTGCTGGTGGCTATGTTGTAAAATCGGCTCTCTACACCGAGCAGGGGGACGATTCCTGAGATGATGATCCTTGATGACTTCTCCTTAAACGACTTGATCAGCTGCTGGTACTTTAAAAGCAAATCTTCCGACCGGGTTCGCTGTACATCGTTGGATCCAACGTGGATGACGTACATTGTATTAGCAGGGGCCAGCTTTGATACTTCGTCAACTGCTGCAACTACGTCGTCCACACCACCACCAGGAATACAAAAACGCTTCCTGGTCTTAAGTGCCCTGGCGCAAAACTCTGTGAGCTGACCACGTATCATCGAGTCTCCCACGAGCCGGACTTCTTCTATTTCCTCTTCGTCATCTGAGTCTGTGAGTATCTGGAAACGGTTTTGACACTCGGTAATCGGTGTGTGTTTCCTGGTCTTGGGGCAAACGTTGTTCCTCACGACACGGAAGTTGTCTTGTGGGGGAAGAGAGTCACTATTTGTATCTTGAGTATCGGAAACATCAGCTGAAGTGGCTACTGTAGGCGTTGAATTGTTGGCAGTTGACGTTGGGGCGTTGGTGGCTGCTGGAGTTGCGGTGACAATTGAAGTTTGTGATACTCCAACGTTGAGTGTTACAAACTCTTGGAGTGATTCCAGCTTCATGGTGAGGACGTTGATCTTGTTGTAGGCTTCATCTAATTTCACTGTAAAATTCTCTCGTTGCTGGCAGAGCCGGCAGACTTGAAAATCGACAGTAGCAAACATGGACTCACCAAACCTACCGGCGCAGTTCGCACAAGCGCGAGGCATGGTGACAGTCACTTTCTTCAGATCACTTCACTCACTTAAAAAACACTTCACTCACTTTAAAACACTTCACTCACTTTAAAAACACTTCAATCAATTCAACCGAAAACAAATATGCTGAAATACGCAGAAATAGGTTATCAGGGGTGATAGCCTAACCGAAAACAATGTTGAGATACGCAGAATTAGGCTTCCAGGGGCGATAGCCTAACCAAAAAAAAAAAAAAAAAATTGAAATACGCAATAATAGGCTACCAGCGTTGAATAGCCTAACCGAAAATAATAAAATTGAAATTTGCAGAAATAGGCTACCAGGTGTGATAACCTAACCTTAAACAAATATATATAACAGAATATGTAACTAAATATACAATTCATCAAATAGAGATTATATAAAAATAAAGTGTGACTGCACACAAGGGATTAATATACTGTGTCAATAGATGGCCCTGGTGTCGCTGTAGCCTAGTAAAGCAGTAGCCTACTCTTTTTAGATAAAAAAGTGTATCAGTCAAAGGTTATTACAAGATCGTGCAAGCAACAACTAAAATTACAGATATATACTGTATAGCTACAGTAGGATACTAAATACAATATCTACAAGAGTTAATAATAAAACAGATTGGCTGGCTATAGGCTAGACTAGGTTTGGGTTAGGTTAAAAGCTTGGCAGGTTGGGTTAGGCTAGGTTAGTTTGTACAAATACCACCCTTAGCTTAAAGTAAAATCAGTCTGAGGAGAAAAAGTCAAGAATATATCTAGGGGGAAAAGATAAATGAATGCACTTAAATTTGGTACAAAATTTGCTGGTATTTAATATGTATAATCCCCCAAAAAAGTTTGTTTACAAAATGGCGTCGGCGTTAGTCCCTGTAGGCAGGTTAGTTAGTAAACAATATTGTTTATTAGCAAATTAATATGCAAAGCTTTACTTACATACAAGGCAGTTAAATAGATACTTACTACAGTAGGTAATGGGTAAAATTAGGGGCTACGATTTTATATAAAATAGTAATAGGAGAGCGTTTGTTTACAAAGCAAAACAAAACAATAGATGGCGCTAGTGGCGCCCTGTCCGAGCAGGAGTCTTGTGATAAACACAAAGTTTATCAGTCAATACACAGCGAAATATCGTGCAGTGTTACTTACTAAGCTACAGGATGGTTAAACGTGCTCTTAACCACCTTTCATGCACAAGAATGAAGAGGATGAGTAGTTAATACTCAAATTATGATCGATATCGTGAGAGCGTCTGCAGCGTCTGGCGGTAGCACGGGTAGTGAAATTGTATGTATGTATGCATTATGTTTAACTGTATATACAGTATGTATGTATTTATATGTGTATTTATGTACTGTATTGACGTATGAATTGTATATATTTATATTTGTATGTAAGTATGTATGCCTTGCATGTCTTGCAATGTATATGTGTGCACGATAAGGAATATGCAATACAGTACCAGAGAAACCAACTTTGGCTGCCGTGTCCACTGTCCAATATCCCTTTCATTATTGCGTGTGTATGTTCGTCAATAGTTGGCATATTTTGTCCAATAGTTCCTCTTGTTTGCATCATATCCCCCCCCCCCCCCCAGTCCACCGGCAGTCCATGTTTTCTGGGAACGGAGTCACGATATGATGATACCTTGATTGTATATGTGTTTTGTTTCATATCACTGGTGGTGTTGATTGGTGTATTTATTCTGCAATATATTAAGGGGAGATGGCTGGTTTTTTCTGGTCCCCCTTCTCTCTCATTTTCAGCCCCATTAGTTTTCAGACTTTTAGATGTTTGCCCCATTAGTTTATCGATTTTCGCCCCATTTCTTTGTAAATATTAAGACCTTTCGTGCTATTTAGGTGTAAAAAATATTTCTGGTGAACGATATTGAGCCTGTTATTTTGGAAGAACCGGCCCTTGGCCGGGACATTTTTCTACCGAAAAATGTACAAATGAATATTGAAGGGGGATCTAATTTTTTTTTTTTTTTTTTTTTAAAGTTTGATGGAGGTCTAGGGAGGCAACTAAAAATAAATAAATAATATTATGTGAAATAATCGACCAAAAAATGATCCCTTCCCCCTTAATAGTACTGCACTAGTCTTATAGGTAAATTAGATGCCAGTGTGGATCAATTGGTGAGTGTTATGTTATTGGAGAATGAGTAGAGCGTTAACCTTGTTATTCCTGCTTCAATTGGGTTTGTGTGTTTTCGTGGGGGGTTATTTATTTGTATTATTATAAAAAAAAAAATGTTAAGTGGAATTAACTACTGAATGGCTGCTTGTATTACTACTCCAATAATACGAGATTTAATATGATGAGAGACAGACGTATTTTTTTTTTATTAGCACTGATGGTTAGTAATTTGGCCAACCCAAAGTGTCATATTTGTATTTAATGGTTGGTCTCATTAAGGGGAGATTTCCACTTGAGGGATTTTTTCTTGACTCCTTTCTCCCTCATGTTTAGCCCCGTTGTTTTTCTAATTTTAAGACGTTTGCCCCATTATTTGACGATTTTAAGAACTTTCAACCCATTTCTGTCAATTTTAAGACCTTTCGTGCTTTTTAGGTGTCGATTTTATCCTGGCGAGCGATAGCAAGCCTGTAATTTAAGAGGAACCGGCTTTCAGCCGGGAAATTTTTCTACCGAAAAATGTACAAATTTATCTTGAAAGGGGCTCAAGGGGGTGTAATCTTAAGCTTGAAGGATATTCAGGGACCAAACTAAAAATCTCCCCTTAAAGCAGACATAGACTCTTATACTCTAGTGGAGGTACTTAGATTAGAGCAAATATACAGAAGTAGATTGTAAGGGTTTAATAACCTGGCAAGTGCGATAAGATAAGCCTCGCAGAAGTATTTGTATAGCGAATGTGATAGTCCTCACAGAAGCAAGACCAAGAAAAAAAACCTTCCAAAGTGCCCCAGGGGCTCTCAAAACAAAGGAATATGTTATTAACCCTTTCACGCATATATGACACAGAGGTTGCCAGATTAGCAATAAGAAATAGAGTTCTCTCACTCTTATAATTACCTCTCCAAAATTAGTTTTCTGCCCACATCTAACTCAAAGACAACTGCAGAGGTTGAAGTAACTAAACTTAAGGTTTCTAAATACCCCTGATGGTAACAAAGGCTTTAAAGTATCCCTAATAGGCTCAAAATCGCGTCATATGTCGGAGAGGGTTAAGTGAGATAATTCCCCTCTAATACTTCCTACCACTTATGAATATGTGTCTCAACCCCCCTTCCCCACCTTTCCCCCCCTCTTCCCCCCTCCTCAATTATCGGCTATTTTCCCTCAAGAGCAGCTATCAAACTATTCCCTCATTCGATAATCATTAGTTTTCTTGTTCCTCTTGCTCTTCTTTGGTGTCCGTGGAACAAGGACAACTTCTCCTAGGTGTGAGTCAGCAGATTTAGCGCCTTTCTACCCGGAAGTAGTCGGCTCATTGGAAGAGTTTACTTGAGAGCAGCTGGCAGGTAGCCCGGAATGGCGTAACATCATGAGGGGCGGAGTTTGTGACATCATGCGAGATGGAGCTACCTCGTTGGCTGGTAGAGAACGGTGTGGTGTCGGAGGGACTGTCCAATCTTACTCTTCTGTTCCTTGCATCTCGAGGCTGTTTGTTAGCCATGTCGTTGATGTCATAAATGGTGATCTTGTTGATATTGTCGTTGTCGTGGTAGGTATTGCAAATGTTGCAGGTGTCCGTTTCAGGGATGCCAGTTTCTGCAGGGTTCTTCTCTTGCTCCATAGAGAATGGTGGATGACAGACTTCTCTAGTTTCCTTTCCTCTTGTTCGCATCCTTTTGGGGGCTACTCTCGTCGTAGCTTTTGTTGTGGGAATTTGTCTTGGGGATGCAGGCATCACAAATTGTTTTAGTTTACTTTCACCAGGGAATTTTACTAAAAAGGTTTGTAATTTCAACTTCTTATGTATATATGTTTCTTTCTTTCAAGGTGTCCGTTTATGTTTGTATCTGTGAGCAGCATAATTCGACGACGGGCTTACAGCTTTTGTCGAAAGCTAATTAGCGAGATGTGTGTGATTAAGATAAAGGTATATTTATGTGGCGCACCAATCTTCCTTCTGTAATATAACTTTCCCTCTAATTAGATATATCTGCCTTCCCTATGAATATAGCAAAAGATGATCAACTCGTTTCAATAATATTTACAGATCTGAAAGTGAAGTTAAGAATTGCTCTGAGCTGCATTGGGATATTGTGTATGCTGAGCTATGTCTGTCAATATTTAGCTTTTGAAGCTATCAGTAATTCGCTTTGAATTTATACCGACAGTACTGTAGATTATTCGTACAACAATCTTCATGCATCGTGTTCTGTATATGTAGTTTTTTACCGTATCACGCGAACTTTAAGGGGGATCACATGCTTTTTTTTATCTTTCTCTACTTTTCGCTCTTTCCCTGGCTTGTATCCATTCGGCCCCATTCAGCCAACTGTTTTAAGACGTTTATCCCCATCCAGGTGTCGATTTCTTCCTGGCGAGCGAAAGCGAGCCAGCATTGTATGGAGAAATCCAGCTTCGCCGGAGACATTTTTCTATCGAAAAATGAACAAATTTAGCTTGCTGTCAAAAAAAAAATATATATATGCTGGCTCGCTACCGCTCGCCAGGAAAATATTGACACCTAGATGGGGGTAAGCGTCTTAAAACAGTAGGCTGAATGGGGCCGAATGGATACAAGCCAAAGAGAGGGGGAGAGAAAGAAAAAAAGCGAGGTGGGCTCCCTTAAGGAGGGTGACCTGTTTTTTTTCTGTCCTTTTCTATCTTTCTCTGGCTTATATCCATTTGGCCCCATGCAGCCGAATGTTTTAAGACGTTTATCCCCATCCAGGTGTAAATTTTTTACTGGTGAGCGGTAGCGAGCCAGCAATTTTTTTATTTTTGTTTGACAGCAGGCTAAATTTGTACATTTTTCGACAGAAAAATTTCTCCGGCGAAGCCGGATTTCTTCATATAATGCTGGCTCGCTATCGCTCGCCAGGAAGAAATCGACACCTAGATGGGGATAAACGTGTTAAAATAGTTGGCTGAATAGGGCCGAATGGATACAAGCCAGAGAAAGAGAGAAAGGACAGAAATAACAAAAAACAGGTCACCCCCCCCCCCCTTAAATGAAAGCGTGCCCCCGTATTTACACTTCGCAATTAGTGTTTTGAATGTTGTTGATTGGCAGGATGTGTGGTGGAGAGAGAGAGAGAGAGAGAGAGAGAGAGAGAGAGAGAGAGAGAGAGAGAGAGAGAGAGAGAGAGCAAAAATGAATGCGAACAAGAATGTGAGAGTAAGTGGTGAGTGAGTGTGTACGAGTGCAAGAGAGAGTGTGAGAGTGAGTAAAGAGACAGATAGAGAGTGGTTATGAGTAATTGCCAGTATATCTTTGTTTTTACAAGAATAAGCAATAACCTATAAGTCCGGTACATAACTACACAATAACCCACAATAACCTTTACACAATCTGTGATGGTTGTGGAGGGTAAATGAAATAGTGGACATCCTTGAGAAACTGGGATGGAAAATCGATGAAGGGAGAAATAAAAGAGAGGATAAATTGTGTAAAGAAGAAAGCAAGGAAAATGTATTGACCCTTAAGGAGGGATGAGCGTATTTATTTGTTCATTTGTTTAGCTATTTATAAAAAAAAAAAAAAATCCTTTTTAGACCTCCATCAAGCTTAAGAAAACAACCTCTCAAGACCCTCCTTAAAGATAATTTTGTACATTTTTCGGTGGAAAAATGTACCGGCCAAAGGCCGGTTCCTCTTAAATTACAGGCTCGCTATCGCTCGCCAGGAAAAATCGACGCCTAAATGACAGGTAAAGTCTTATGTTGACTAAGAAATTGGGCAAAAGGTCTTAAAATCGCCAAACTAATGGGCTGAACGTCTTAAAATATGAAAACTAAAAACTAATAACATGAAGAAGGGCGACCAGAAAAACGACCCATCTCCCCTTAATATATGCTACGTCCATCTATAAAATCATGGCGGGGTTACAAATGATTGTGGCCAACTGTACATCGTAATTAATGATGTAGCATATAATATATTCCTATGTCCAGTCTCTCTCTCTCTCTCTCTCTCTCTCTCTCTCTCTCTCTCTCTCTCTCTCTCTCTCTCTCTCTCTCTCTCTCTCTCTCTCTCTCTCTCTCTCTCTCTCTCTCTCTCTCTCTCGCTCTCTCTCTCTCTCTCTCTCTCTCTCTCTCTCTCTCTCTCTCTCTCTCTCTCTCTCTCTCTCTCTCTCTCTCTCTCTCTCTCTCTCTCTCTCTCTCTCCTATTCTATAAACTATAAACTGTCCCTTACTATTAGACTGTCCCTGTCTATTAGTATTAAGGCCGGACCTAGTTGGGACCGCAAGGTGTGTGTGGTCTGAGTATCTGTGTAACTCTCTCTCTCTCCTCCTCCTCTTCCTCCTCTTCTTCATCTTCCTCCTCCTCTTCCTCTTTCTCCTCCTCCTCTTCCTCTTCCTCCTCTTCCTCTTCCTTTTCCTCTTCCCCTTCCTCCCTCTTCCTCTTCCTCCTCCTCCTCTTCCTCTTCCTCCTCCTCTTCATCTTCTTCCTTTTCCTCTTCCCCTTCCTCCTTCCTCCTTCCTATTCTTCCTCCTCTTCCTCTTCTCTTCCTCCTCCTCCTCCTCCCCTTCCCCCTCCTCTCCCATCACACCTTAATCCCCGGAGACTTAGAGCAATAGACGAAACTCAAACATGAACATTTTAATTGCCAAAGTTTACCGACCTTATGAATATTGGCTCATCCGCTCTTTTTTATGTATATAGTTTTTCATCCTGCGCTGGGGGAGTTTCGAGAGTTGGCCTTTTCGATATTCTTTCGTATTCGTTGTATGCGTTTTAAACTTTTCAGAGAGTTTAGGATGTAAAATTGCCAGCCTCGGTTAACCCTTTCAAGATCTGATTACACCTTCCTTTTTCTGTGTTCTCTTTTTGTTTTCTATATTCCAACTACTCCTTTTCAGGCATAGGCTGAGAACCTGTACATTCAACCGCTAATCATTGAATGGTGAAGCCCGTGAGGTCTCGTTCCAGTCTAGGGGGTGAGATGTGAAGCACTTTTAGATGCAACCAGCCACTGCCATCTTGCCTTCGCAGGATGCATGGGGCTTAGTTACCCACTCACGGCTCGAAGCAGCCCCATCGCTGAAGCTGCCTCGCTCCAGTGCTTCACTGTCTCACCTCCTAGACTCTGACCCTCACTCTCAGAACTTATTATTAGACGATTGTATTCAGATTAGGATAGATATATGGAAGTCAGAGAGTTAATTGAGATAGTGTTTACCTTTATAATTCCCACAGATCCTTCCTAAACTGTCTAACATCGTCTAATGATAGCCAGAATAAACTGTCAAAATACGTCACAATCCTGAAAGGGTTAATCAAAGCGGAAATAGGTGTAGGTGAATGAGTGCACACCTACGGCCAGGTATATTTGCGTTATGTTCCTTAAGGGACCCCACCTTGCTTTTTGTCTCTTTCTCTCCCTCTCTCTTTGGCTTGTATCCATTCGGCCCCATTTAGCCTACTGTTTTAAGACGTTTACCCCCATCCAGGTGTCAATATTTTCCTGGCGAGCGGTAGCGAGCCAGCATATATATATTTTTGTTTTGACAGCAAGCTAAATTTGTACATTTTTCGATGGAAAAATGTCTCCTCCGAAGCCGGATTTCTCCATACAATGCTGGCTCGCTATCGCTCGCCAGGAAGAAATCGACACCTAGATGGGGATAAACGTCTTAAAACAGTTGGCTGAATGGGGCCGAATGGACACAAGCCAGGGAAAGAGAGAAAAGGGAAGAAAGATAAAAACAAAATGTGACCCCCCTTAACCCTTTGAGTACCAGCGACGTGTGCGTATATTTTATTCTAGCTATATTTAGACGATATTATGCAGCTTAGGAAGGATCTGTTGTTTAAAAGGGTTGGTTGAGATAGATTAAAGCCTTATTATTGCTAGAAGTCCTTCCTAAGCTGAATACAATTGTCTAATAGCTGCCAGAATATGATATCCCATCCAGTACCAGGGACGTCCTTTTCATCATATATGGGCAACTATTAGACGATTATATTTAGCTTAAGAAGGACCTGTAGCAATTAATGATGCTGCAAACTATCTTGGCAAACTCTTTTAACTACCACAGATCCTTCCCGAGCTGTATAAGATCGTCTAAATATAGCTAGAATATAATATTATACGTTGCTGGTACTCCAGGGGATATTTATAAGAGAAGACAGGACATTTCGAATTATTGATCAGATCATTATTCCAGCTATACAAATGATGAGAGTATTTTTCACTCTCATTATGTCGCTAAAAATTAAGGCTTGTGATTGTTCTGCATGACAATGTTTTTATTTCAAGCTAATCAGTGTTTTTTTTATTTCAATAATTAATCTAATCTAATTATTTTAAGGGGGGGGGGGAATTTAAAAAAACATATGGTCACCCCTCTCCCTCATGTTTAGGCCCGTTTGTTTTGATATTATGCGAAGTTTGCCCCATTATTTTGAAGATTGCAAGAACTTTCGCCCCGTCTAATTATTTTACCTTTCGTACCATTTACGTGTCGATTTTATCCTGACGAGCGATATCGAGCCTGTAATTTAGGAGGAGCCTGCCTTTGGCCGGGAAATTGTTCTACCGAAAAATTTACACTTAAATGGTAAGAAAGGTCTAAATGGTCTGAATGGTAGCGACCCTCTAATTTTAGAAGGAATTTGTTTAGGCTACCGAAAAATGTACAAAAACATCTTGAAAGGGGATCTAGGGGGTGTTTTTCTAAGCTTGATGGAGGTCTAGCGAGGAAACTATAAAAAATAGGTCAAATATATAAATATATAGACCAAAAACCAAACCCTACCCCCTTAAAGATAGTAACACTTCAATCCGATGACAATCATGTACACAGTATATTTCCCATCGTCAAATCGTCATGAAGTAGTTAGAATCAGTGATATATTATGTTATTTGGTTGAAAGGGTTAACATGGTTCAAGGGAGTCCACCTCGCTTTTTTTTTCGCCTCATTTTTTGGTCAATATTAAGACATTTCGTGCCCTTTAGTTGTCTATTTTTTCCTGGCGAGCGATAGCGAGCCTCTAATTCTAGAAGGAAGCGGCCTTCGGCCGGGACATTTTTCTACCGAAAAATGTACACAATTGTCTTGAACGGGGGTCTTGGGGGTGTTTTTCTAAGTTTGATGGAGATCTAGGGAGGAAATAAAAAAATAGATAAAATAAATAAATATATAGACCAAAAACCAAACCCTACCCCCTTAAAGATAGTAGGCCTAACACTTCAATCCGATGACAATTTTGTATATTTCCCATCGTCAAATCGTCATGAAGTAGTTAGAATCAGTGATATATGTTATTCGGTTGAAAGGGTTAACATGGTTTAACCCATTGTATGCCGGCGACGTCTACTATTATGTCAGCGATATTTAGACGGCTTTGTGCAGTTTAAGAAGGATCTGTGGTAGTAAAAGAAGTTAAGTGAGATAGTTCGAAGGCTTTTAATTGCTGTAGGGGCCCTCTTTAAGCTAAATACAAACGCCTAATAATAGCCAGAATATAGTTAAAAGTGCGTCGTTGATACAGAAGGGGTTAATAAATTGAGTTCTTTCGATTATCTATTAGCTTCGAGCACAACTATTCGTGTGTTTAACAGCACTAATTATAAAGTGAATAACATTATTTGTAAACATGGTGTATGCCCTTTTATCATATTGTAAACATGGTGTATGCCCTTTTATCATATTGTAAACATGGTGTATGCCCTTTTATCATATTGTAAACATGGTGTATGCCCTTTTATCATATTGTAAACATGGTGTATGCCCTTTTATCATATTGTAAACATGGTGTATGCCCTTTTATCACATTAATTGTAAACATGGTGTATGCCCTTTTATCATATTTGTAAACATGGTGTATGCCCTTTTATCATATTTGTAAACATGGTGTATGCCCTTTTATCATATTTGTAAACATGGTGTATGCCCTTTTATCACATTAATTGTAAACATGGTGTATGCCCTTTTATCACATTAATTGTAAACATGGTGTATGCCCTTTTATCATATTTGTAAACATGGTGTATGCCCTTTTATCACATTAATTGTAAACATGGTGTATGCCCTTTTATCATATTTCTCTCACTGCCAGTATGAATGGCTTTGGCATACCCATACCATTGTTAAGGGGAGATCTCCACTTGAGGGATTTTTTTCTTGACCCCTTTCTCCCTCATGTTTAGCCCCATTGCTTTTGATATTATAAAACGTTTGCCCCATTAGTTTAGCGATTTTAAGAACTTTCACCCCATATTAGGACCTTTCGTGCCATTCAGGTGTCGATTTTATCCTGGCGAGCGATAGCGAACCTGTAATGTAAGAGGAACCGGCCTTCGGCCGGGAAATTTTTCTACCGAAAAATGTACAAATTTATCTTGAAAGGGACTCAAGAGGGTGTAATTTTAAGCTTGAGGGTCTAGGGAACAAACTAAATACCTCCCCTTAACACTTCTATTCACGTTTTATAGAATATTATACATTTATCAATTAGTATGTTTTGTTGTCTGTATTTCATGTGTGTTTTTTCTTTTCCACAGGTGAGTGTTACGTTCCTGTAGAGTTGACGGGGGGAGGGAGCAAGTGGTCTATGGTAAGGAGTATGTAAAAGATAGAACTTTGTTTATGGGAAATGGGCGTCTATATTTGCTCCTTTATGTAACTTTTTCGTGTTTTATATATTTTGTTTCGTTTCCTCCGTAGACCTGCAAAACACTTATTAAAACACCCGCCCAAGACCCTATATAAGAACACCCGCCCAAGACCCTATATTAAAACACCCGCCCAAGACCCTATATATAAACACCCGCCCAAGACACTATATAAGAACACCCGCCCAAGACCCTATATAAGAACACCAGGCCAAGACCCTATATAAAAACACCCGCCCAAGACCCTATATAAAAACACCCGCCCAAGACCCTATATAAAAACACCCGCCCAAGACCCTATATAAAAACACCCGCCCAAGACCCTATATAAGAACACCCGCCCAAGACCCTATATTAAAACACCCGCCCAAGACCCTATATTAAAACACCCGCCCAAGACCCTATATAAGAACACCCTCCCAAGACCCTATATTAAAACACCCGCCCAAGACCCTATATTATAACACCCGCCCAAGACCCTATATTAAAACACCCGCCCAAGACCCTATATAAAAACACCCGCCCAAGACCCTATATAAGAACACCAGGCCAAGACCCTATATAAGAACACCCGCCCAAGACCCTATATTAAAACACCCGCCCAAGACCCTATATTAAAACACCCGCCCAAGACCCTATATATAAACACCCGCCCAAGACCCTATATAAGAACACCCGCCCAAGACCCTATATAAGAACACCCGCCCAAGACCCTATATAAGAACACCAGGCCAAGACCCTATATAAGAACACCCGCCCAAGACCCTATATAAACACCCGCCCAAGACCCTATATAAGAACACCAGGCCAAGACCCTATATAAGAACACCCGCCCAAGATCCTATATAAAAACACCCGCCCAAGACCCTATATATAAACACCCGCCCAAGACCCTATATTAAAACACCCGCCCAAGACCCTATATATAAACACCCGCCCAAGACCCTATATAAGAACACCCGCCCAAGAACCTATATTAAAACACCCGCCCAAGACCCTATATAAACACCCGCCCAAGACCCTATATAAGGGGAGGTGTGATGGAGTGGTCTTGCCACTGGCCTGGTAATCCAAAGGTCCCGGGTTCAAATCCCGATGTATCAATGGGAAGATATTATTGGGATGGAATTTGTGCTGTAACTGGTATCAGTGCATTACCACAAGCCCACCGAAACGTCAATAAAATACCCTCATTGTTCCCTGATTAAATAGCACTGTATGAATATTCCCATATTCAAAATATGCTATAGGGGTACAATGCCTGGTGAGTTATTTGCTCAACAGGTGGCGTTGTGTGTGTGTAAGTGTGAGAGTCCGAGTGTAGGGGATGAGACTGAAGCACGGGAACGAGGTGGCTTCAGAGATGGGGTCGTTTCGGGCCATGAGTGAGCACCGTGCCTCATGTGAAGGCAAGATGGCAGGTGCTCGTTGTACTCTACGTGCTTCACATGTCTCACTCCCTAGACTGGAACAAGACCTCACGGGCTTCACTGTTCATTGTAAAGCGGTGAATGTTAAGGCTCTAAGCCTATGCCCGAGAGGAAGTAAGTTGGAATATAAAAAAAAAACAGGCCAAGACCCTATATAAGAACACCCGCCCAAGACCCTATATAAGAACACCCGCCCAAGACCCTATATAAAAACACCCGCCCAAGACCCTATATAAAAACACCCGCCCAAGACCCTATATAAAAACACCCGCCCAAGACCCTATATAAAAACACCCGCCCAAGACCCTATATAAAAACACCCGCCCAAGACCCTATATAAAAACACCCGCCCAAGACCCTATATAAAAACACCCGCCCAAGACCCTATATAAAAACACCCGCCCAAGACCCTATATAAAAAACACCCGCCCAAGACCCTATATAAAAACACCCGCCCAAGACCCTATATAAAAACACCCGCCCAAGACCCTATATAAAAACACCCGCCCAAGACCCTATATAAAAACACCCGCCCAAGACCCTATATAAAAACACCCGCCCAAGACCCTCCTTGAAGATAAAGTTGTACATTTTTCGATAGAACAAATTTCCGGCCAAAGGCCAGTTCCTCCTAATTAACAGGCTCGCTATCGCTCACCAGGAAAAAATCGACACCTAAATGACACGAAAATTCATAATGTTGACAAAGAAATGGGACGAAAGGTCTTAAAATCGCCAAACTAATGGGCCGAACGTGTTAAAAGTATCAACACTCTTATGCTAAACATGAAGGAGGAGGGGGACCAGAAAAACGACCCATCTCCTATAGCTATCCTTTTACGTTGCCAATTACACTAATGCTACACCGACTAGAATAACATTTTTGAGATAATTGTTTTGATATTCGCAATGTTTATGTTTTTTGTATATGTAATTTGTATGTTTTGTTTGTATATATTTATATATTTTGTTATTTGGTATATCCATTTTTTGGCATTTAATTAATACATAAATAAACCAAAACATTACAACTACCCCCTTAAGGCCTCCGGGAACGTTATAATAGGCCTACCTCCATCGTAGATCATTTCTTTGGAAATATGACTACTCCAGGTATTCCTAAGGCCAGCCCAGACCCTTTGATAACTAGAGAGAGAGAGAGAGAGAGAGAGAGAGAGAGAGAGAGAGAGAGAGAGAGAGAGAGAGAGAGAGAGAGTGAGAGTAAGTCGGGCTGTTTGGTTTGTCTAGGATGAGTGAGATCTAATAAGTATATTAGGATTGAAGATTTTGATTAGCATATATAATTGTGATGGACTACATACTCTCACCACTCGATGTTAATTATGGATATTTGATGCTCCTAAAATGAAAACAAAACCCTGTAGCTAACAGATTTTTGAAATAATTAATATAAACACCATATGAGGAGGAGCGCTTCATTGACAACGTTTCGTTTTGAAATTTATCAGGTCATTGACAAGATGAAGTTCATATGGTTTTTATATTCATTATGTCAAATGTTCTGAGTTTTTATTATTAACACATTATTTGGCTGAATATTAGTATCTGATCATAAACATTGTCTACCTTCCTTTGAAATTAGTACATTATTGTTTTGGGAGTTCTCTGCACAATTTGAAATAATTTTCTATATACCGTCATTGCTCTGATATTATATACTGAACCCATAATTACTTAGGATTCCACCGGTCACTGGAGCCATGTTAATTATATTCCAATAATGGGTCTTCCTCGTATTGTATTAGTTAATAACTTTCTCCTTTAACCATATGTCTCTTCCTGGACTTGATCTTTTGTAACAATATAATACTTTTAGGGGAGGTATTTAGTGTGTTCCCTACTTTTTCATCAAGCTTAAAATTACACCCCCTAGATAAATTTGTACATTTTTCGGTAGAAAAATGTCCCGGCCGCCTCCGGTTGCTCTTAAATTACAGGCTCGCTGTCGCTCGCCAGGAAAAAATCGACACCTTAACGGCACGAAAGGTCTTAAAATTGACAGAAATGGGGCAAAATGTCTTAAAATATCCAAACTACTAGGGCGAAGGTCTTAAAATCTCAAAAGCAATGGGGCTAAACATGAGGGAGAAAAGGGTCCAGAAAAAAATCCCTCAAGTGGAAATCTCCCCTTAAACTGACAACATTCCCAGTATATGATATCGAATTCATTGGTATAGTATGCATTGTAAACAGATGATCAGAATATTAGATTAAGATAGCTAGGCATGATCTTCCTTTATAGTTTAAGATAGCTAGGCATGATCTTCCTTTATAGTTTAAGATAGCTAGGCATGATCTTCCTTTATAGTTTTGTCATTCCTCGTCGTCCTTCAACATATGTATTATTCTTATCATTATTTTCAAAATATATAAATACTTATCAGTATTCGTTTTATCCACTAAATACTATGCTGCATCGCTCGTATTGCTCTATATACATTTTAGCCTATATCACATTTTCTTCATTGGTCTTGTTTACATTTAAGGGGGGTGACCTGCTTTTTGTTATTTCTGTCCTTTTCTCTCTTTCTCTGGCTTGTATCCATTCGGCCCCATTCAGCCAACTATTTTAAGACGTTTATCCCCATCTAGGTGTCGATTTCTTCCTGGCGAGCGATAGCGAGGCAGCATTATATGAAGAAATCCGGCTTCGCCGGAGACATTTTTCTATCGAAAAATTTACAAATTTAGCCTGCTGTCAAACAAAAATAAAAAATATGCTGGCTCGCTACCGCTCACCAGTAAAACATTTACACCTGGATAGGGATAAACGTCTTAAAACAGTAGGCTGAATGGGGCCAAATGGATACAAGCCAGAGAAAGATAGAAAAGGACAGAACAAAAACAGGTCACCCCCCTTAAGTTTCCTTTGCGTTCAATCATTCTCCGTCTCTCCCCCTTAACTCATATTACTTCCGTCTTTTTCAACGTATGCTTAAGTCATTTCAATATCTTTGCCTCTCAATTCATCAATCAATAACAAGTGAAATGCAAATCATGCAATATCGCTGTATTACATTCTTTCGAGAACAAATCATGAATGTATCTCTGCAATTCATATGACATCTCTCTGCTGATTTGATTAAATATTTTGTTCTTGAAATAATGTTATTGCGTTCGTTTATAGAATATCGACGCAATTACTTGAAGTTTCTTGCGATGTCTCTCAAGCGCTGATTGAGGAGACAAACCCAAAGGAATTTTGTGTATCAAAGATTAAATATATAAATTGATGCCTGGTAGGGTTTATGGTTTGAAATATAGCAAAACATGTAAGGCAATATGTCTGTATTACCGTATGTTGCATATACATATATAGTCAATTTGATCATTTTACCAATTTAGTTATTGCTAATTAAGTTTTAAGCAAACTATGTTTACGTATCGGTTGGTGAAAAGTGTAATGATAAATTTCTTAATCTTGTTGGATAGTGTAACATTAATTACAATACTCGCAAACGCTAAACACTGTCAGTATTTCCAATATATCCAAAGAAAGCTATATCAATACTACGGATTTGGAAAATGAAATATATTAAATGTATTTACATGGATACAATAATATTACCAAGTGAGAAAAATATGTAAGTGAAATGTATTATTGTATTATAGAGTGCGAGAAACAATAGGTATCCATGGCCACCAAGTTCTTCTCATTATAACTTTTTCCTCATTGTATCTCTCCTCCGCCTCCTCGTTCCTCTTTTTCTTCTTCTTATTCGTCTTTGTCTTCGTCCTCTTTTTTTTTCTTTCTGCTTTTCTTTCTTTTTCTTTTCTTCGTCTTGTTTTTACGTTGTTTTTCTTTTTCTTTTTTCTTCTTTCTTTTCTTCTTCCTTTTTCTTCCTTTTTTTGGCTTTCTTTTTTGTCTTCTTTTTCTTGTTCTTGTTTTCCCTTTTGCTTCTGTATTGTCCTCTTCCTCCTCCTTCTTCTTCACTTCTACCTTCATCACCTCCTCTTCATTATGTCTTGTACTCCTCCTCTTTCTCCTTCTTCTTCTTCTTCACTTCACTTCACTTCACATCCACCTCCATCACCTCCTCTTCATTGTCTTGTACTCCTCCTCCTCTTCCTCCTCCTGCTTCTGCTTACTATTATTTCCTCTGCCTGTACCCTGTTCATTATTGGTCGGCCAGAAAACGTGACTCCTAACTCCTGTAACTCAGATAGGGCTAGAGCAAATGGGCTGTACATTTCCACACCTATTCCCTGACCGACTCGTCCCAAATTGTAAATATATTCGCTGGATTACGCTAGTCGTTCTTGAGTTACCCTTGCTAATCTGAATAAAATGGTCTAATAATAACCAAAAAAAAAAGCAGAAAAGAAATAGTCATTGGATCTTCTAAGGGTTGTATGTATATAGTGTATATAATCAGGCACAAACCCCCATTGCTGGAGGTGGCTGACTCGAGACAGAGCCCGAACAGAACCAACATTTATAGCTTAATTTCTTATGATCCGGGACCACTTTCGCGTTCCGTCGCCCCTTTCTCTGTTTCGTCTAGTAGGTGAATCCTTTTCTTTATTCCTTTTGTCTGTTGCTATTTACAAAAGATGACCTAGGATTATAAAGGAAAACAAGCAGCAACAGCCATACTGATCCACACTATACTCGGTTTCATTTCATCTGATGGTAAATTGAATCCCTTAGCAACTTATGTTTCGATAACTAACAGACAAATGCGAAACTACTATGTCTCTGCTTCATTTTAGTGCCACGTTTTCATAAAGAACAACAAATTTCGCAACACAACCTTCATAAAAGCGTAGTAATCAAGCTGAAGACATATCAATTGACCACTTGCGAGTTTCAGGCTATAAGGAAGTTGGTGCCTTAAACATCGGCATTAACAGAAATACAATAATAAAGTAGATGTCTAATGGATAAAACGTATGTTGAATTTAGTTGTATGGATTTATAAATGTGCTACAACCGCATTTTAGCTGCTAATTCTGATAAATATCAATGTAAAAAAACTCTAAATTCCTTATAGCCTGAAACTCGCAAGTGGCCAATGTACCGTCAGTTGGAATACAAGAGTATAAGCCGCTTGGTGAAGAGTATGGAATGGGTACAGTCGCGCCTAATAAGTCATGTCTCGGCACCAATTATGTTTTGATCAATAATTGGTACAAGCAATATCTGAGCTTCATTTCTCCATATCGAGTGAAATATACAAACATGTTCCTACACTTACCCACCCTATTCAACATCTGACAGACATTAATACAGCACAGAGCAAGCCAAACGTAATGACAGCTGGGACATGACTTATTAGCGCGACCGTACCTGTGGAAATGATGAATGATTACAAACGCCGTCAGTTGAGAATTTGAGGCAAGCTATTTGATTTGATAAGTTTATTGACTAAAAATTTCAGTCAATAGGAAAGGGTAGATATTGAAAGTTGGGTCCTTGTTCAGTTTTGGTGTCCTTATAATAGAATGGACACTGACTCTCTGGAGGCAGTTCAACTAAGAATGATGAAAATGATCCACAATATTAGACATTTATCATATGAGGAGAGGCTGAAAACCCTTGGATCGCATTCATTAGAAAGAAGGTGTAGACGAGATATGATAGAGGTGTTTAAGTGGATGACAGGTATCAATAAGGGATATATAAATGAAGTAATAAGGGGAGGCAGGCCGTTTGTTTGGTCTATTCATTCATTTATTCATATATTGTTTTAGTTTCCTCCCTAGACCTCCATCAAGCTTAGAAAAACACCCCCTTCAAGATAATTTTGTAAATTTTTCGGTAGAAAAATGTCCCCGCCAAAGGCCGGTTCCTCTTATAATTGCAGGCTCGCTATCGCTCGCCAGGAAGTAATCGACTCCTAAATGGCACGAAAGGTCTTAAAATTGACAACGAAATGGGGCGAAAGGTGTTAAAATCGCCAAACTAATGGGCCGAACGTTTTCTAATTTCAAAACTAGTGGGGCTAAACACTAGGGAGAAGGGGGTCCAGGAAAACGGTCTGCCTCCCGTTAAACCTTATTAACTGCCAGATAACCCGTTCAAATGGCTTCAAATTGTATAGGTTCCGCTTTAGAAAAGATGTAGGTAAACGCTGGTTTGGGAACGGAGATGTAAATACTATATGTGGAACAGATTGCCTGGTGCAGTGATTAGCTCAGCAACGGTTGAAATGTCAAACGAAAACTTGATAGTCATATGGATGATATGGGTTTGTTGTGAATGGGATCTGCCTCGTTTGGGCCGGTCGTTATTATGCAGATTCCCTATTTGTATTTATTTTATTTATTTATTTATTTATTTATTTTGGGGGGTTCATAATTATGTTCTCATCATTTCCCTCCTCCACCTTGTTTTTTCCTCCATCCTTCACTCCGCCCTCCAACCCCCTTCTCTTTCTCATTTTCTTCGTCCATAGTATCTCTTTTATGCTTCCCTCCACTCCTATCTTTCTTCTTACTTGTATCCATATTTCTCCTTTCATCCATATGTTCTCCTCTATCCATATTTTTTCCAAGCTTCCGTATATCCTTCGCCTATACTTTTGCCTCCATCCTTTACTCCACCTCGTCTCTCTTTCTCATTTCCTTCGTCCATATCATCCCTTCCATACTTCTCTCTTTCTCTCTTTTATCTTACTTTCATTCATATTTTCTCGTCTAACCTTCACATCTCTCCTCTCGTCCATATTCCTTCGCTTATACTTTCTCATCCAACCTTTATTCCTTCTTTCTTCCCTCTTGCCTTCGTCCATATCATCCCTTCCATACTTCCCTCTTTCATCTTACTTTCATTCATATTTTCTCGTCTAACCTTCACATCTCTCCTCTCGTCCATATTCCTTCGCTTATACTTTCTCATCCAACCTTTATTCCTTCTTTCTTCCCTCTTGCCTTCGTCCATATCATCCCTTCCATACTTCCCTCTTTTTCTCTTACTTTCATTCATATTTTCTCGTCTAACCTTCACACCTCTTCCCTATTTCTTCGCACATACTTTCTCATCCATCGTTTATTCCTTCTTCCTTCCCTCTCTTCTTCGTCCCTCCCTCCTTCACCTCCATCCTCAGGTAATGGGCTGCCCCTAGGGACAGACTAAGTACCAGGGGATGCCGCTATGCTGAGGGAGGGAACATGGGAAAGACGAAAAGGTGGAGAGAGAAAATCATAAAAGCTGGAGGTCAATTATATATTCTTGTTTATGGGGTATCTTTTTTATTTTATTTCTCATATAGTTATTATTATTATTATTGATATATATATATATATATATATATTTTCCTCTCCTCTGTTATTATGCCTTTTTCAATTATTGTTTTTATTATTATATCTTTATTCATGTTTACGCGGTGTCTTTCTTTTCCCCCCTCATATAAATATTATAATGATTAATATTGATTTTGCCTTTTCATATAATATGCCCTTTACTATTATTTTATCTTTATTTTCCCTTTCTCAATACCCAAGTTTATTGTATTTGTAATATATATATATATATATATTTTTTTTTTTTGTACAATAACTTGTGTTAATCTTCTCCATTCACTTCACACATTTACCTTTCTTTCCTCTAGAAATCCTTTAACTTGCCTATTCTCACCAGGTTCAATTTCTCCTGCATCAATAATCTCTGATCTTCTCAACTCACCTTTTTTCGTTTTGTTTTATTTTATTTTGTTTATATATAATTATAAGCGTATAGATAGATAGATAGATAATTATATATATATATATATATATATATATATCATGTTTTTTTGTTTTTGCCGGGGAAAGGGGGAAGATTTCTATTAATTCGTCTCTACTACTCTCTTTTCCGTTTTATTGTATGTTCACTCAGTCTACAGATACTATCTGTAGACTGGGTGCTCACTAAGACTTTTCCTAAATATCCTCTTTTCGACCTCCTTTACCCCCCCCCCCCCCCCCTAGTAACCCCTATTTATAGATCTATCCCCTGATCTACCCCAAAGGAAGGTTGGTCTTAAGGGGGGAGAAGTTGCCATTTCCCCCTCATGTTTAGTCCCATGAGCTTTGAGTATTTTTATGACGTTCTTTCTATTAGTTTGGCGATTTTAAGACATTTCGCACTATTTTGTTGTTAATATCAAAGCCTTTCGTGTCATTTAGGTGTCGATTTTGTTTCCTGGCGAGCAATAACTAACCTGTAATTCTAAGAGGTACCGGCCGAACCTAAAGATTCACACATTTATCTTGAAGGAGGGTCTAGGCCCGGGGGGGGGGGGGGGGAGGTTGCTTTTAAGCTTGATGCAGGTCTAGCGAGGTTACTATAAAATAAGTAAATAGATAAATAAATAGACCCCAAAATAACCACTACCCCCTTAAGGGGAGACTGGCCGTTTGTTTGGGCTATTTATTCATTTATTCATATATTTGTTTAGTTTCCTCCTTAGACCTCCATCATTTTTAGAAAAACACCCCCTAGACCCCCTTTCAAGATAAACTTTGTACATTTTTCGGTAGAAAAATGTCCCGGCCGAAGGCCGGTTCCTCTTAAAATTGCAGGCTCGCTATCGCTCGCCAGGAAATAATCGACACCTAAATGGCACGAAAGGTCTTAACATTGACAACGAAATGGGGCGAAAGGTGTTAAAATTGCCAAACTAATGGGCCGAACGTCTTATAATCTCAAAACTAGTGGGGCTAAACAGTAGGGAGAAGGGGGTCCAGAAAAACGGTCTGCCTCCCTTGAAGTACTGTACATCCTTATGGCTCACCACTTTATTCTATTGGGATCCTTTCCAAATTGGACAACTTATGCCTATGGTACCATTTTGGGGGACTTACAACGAGTGACAATAAAGTTGACCATTTGGCATAATGTGTATTATGAATTTGAATATGTACTTTATATTGACTCACAAAATGTTAAATTAAACTTATATTCATACAACTATGTCGGACCTCCCTTTCAAGAACATAAGAAACCGGAAATCTTCATAAGACCGACCGGCCCACACGAGGCAGATCCCATTCGCACCCAACCCATATAACTCATATGACTATATAGTATATATATGACCATAGTGCTTACCTAAGCACTATGGTGTATATCTCATCTTTTCAGAAGGAGTTAATTTTATCTGATCGTCCGCACCTCTTTCTCCTCGGTTCTGTTCCGGTAAACCAGCAGCTGTCATACGGGTGAAGGTCGTTGTGGCCCAAATGGCTTTCAAGAGAGATTAGAATCCAAACGACTTTACAGAGAGATTTTAAAGGAGAAGGGTCGTTTTTCTAGATCCCCTTCTCCGCCATGCTTAGCCCCATTAGATTTCAGCTTTTAAAATGTTTGCCCCATCAGTTTGTCGATGTTATGACTTTTCACCCCATTTCTTTGTCAATATTAAGACCTGTCGTGCTATTTAGGTGTCGATTTTTTTCCTGGCGAACGATAGTGAGTCGAAGAGTGGAAGAACCGGCCGGGACATTTTTCTACTGAAAAATTTACAAAATAATATTGAAGGGGGATCTAATGTAAGTTTTTGTTTTCAGTTTGATGGAGGTCTAGGGAGTAAACTAGAAACAATAATAAAACAAATACGTAGATAGAAACAATAATAAAACAAATACATAGATGAACGAATAAAAAAGTCCACCCCCGCTTAAAGAGGTCAACGCAGTAATTCCAAATTGCCAGGGAAATTTCTGATCTAATCACAAGTTCAAGTACAAAGGAGTACAAAGGAAAACAAGCAACAACAGGTCATGCGACCCCTCGAGGTTACTTGCCCTCCAAAGCACTGCTGTTCCAAGTGTTGCAACAATATTTCGGAGAGAATGTTGGAAAGATGTGAGAAGAAAGTGCTGCCCTGAAGCTAAGCCTTCCAGCCACAAATGTCTTATCCATAATGGGTATTACAATAATAGGCATAGCTATACTTAAGCGTGGAATCTTCAATTTCACTGTTTTTTGGAAAAAAGTACATGCCAACGCCTATATACATATTACGCATATATTTGTTTGAGGACTATATATATATATATATATATATATATATATATATATATATATATATATATATATATATATATATATATATATATATATATATATATATACAGGGTGTCCCAGGAGGAAAAGGCATAACTTTGGGAAATGAAAGAACAAGCCTAAAATGTTTTATAAGAAATATTCAAAAATCTCGACCGGTATAGAGATATTGCATGTTGAAAATGGTATTTTCTTCAGTAATTCACCATAAGGCTGGCCTAGCTGGCCTACTGCCTATCACACCTCCATCTTTCTGCAATTTTTTTACCATGTTATTATACAGATACTATAATTATGTAAGTTGCAAAATTATTATAGACATATTAGCTCACTCTGGACCAGTTGGAAACTATTTGACATGGAAGAGTCCGTTACAGTGATGCGGGGGAGGACATTACATTACATTTTTGTTATAGAATATTTTATGTTTAGAATACCTTGTTTTAGCATTTCCTAAAGTTATGCCCTTTCCTCTTGGGACACCCTGTATATATATATATATATATATATATATATATATATATATATATATATATATATATATATATATATATATATATATATATATGGCTGATCCATTATAACAAATGGATGAATTAGGTGGAAAGGAAACACAGGAAAGAGCTTGAATTCTTTATTTCTCTTACGTTTTGGGCTACGCAGAACCCATCCTTATTCTTTCTGAATATGGGTTCTGCGTAGCCCGAAACGTAAGAGAAATAAAGAATTCAAGCTCTTTCCTGTGTTTCCTTTCCACCTAATTCAACCATATACAGTATATATATATATATATATACCGGTATATATACAGGGTGTTCCAGAAATATGTGCCGAAAATCAGGGGATGTATTCCTGACACATAATTGAATGTAAATCACTAAATGACAATATAAACAAATATCAATAGTTGTCGAGTTACAGCACCTAACAGGTCTGCTTGAATGTGTTTTACTCCGGGAATTGCTTGTAAATGAAACATTTACCAAGGACAACGTGATTTATTAACAAAATAAAACAGTATTTCCAGTATGACAATAAAATTACAGTTCAAAATTCCGTGTAAATGAAACATTTACCAAGGACAACGTGATTTATTAACAAAATACCTAAGCAAAACCTTGGTCGTTTATGGTATGTTACCGCGTACAGGGTGATAACACACACACTCTCTCTCTCTCTCTCTCTCTCTCTCTCTCTCTCTCTCTCTCTCTCTCTCTCTCTCTCTCTCTCTCTCTCTCTCTCTCTCTCTCTCTCTCTCTCTCTCTCTCTCTCTCCAGTATCTGATACTGCACATACGAACGTATCATTACGATTCTTATTACTAACTTAGGTACAGGTTATCACATACTGTACATTCTACAGCTTTCGGCACATTCCTGACAAACATGTCATCATTTCTGTGTGCTGTATTACTTTACGGTCGTTAAGTAATTTCGCATCTGTCTCAGACATTTTGTACAATCCCTGGATTTAAACACATTCCTGGCAGACCTCGGAGGTGCTGTAACTCGAAAACTATTGAGAATTGCCAATATGGTCATTTCGTAATTTACATTCAATTATGTGTCAGGAATACATCCCCTGATTTTCGGCACATATTTCTGGAACACCCTGTATATATACATATATATATATATATATATATATACACTGTATATCGTCTTACTGTAATCAAACTGTCAAAATCGTCGTACAGTAATCAATGTCAGAATGATGATAACATCAATTTATTGAAAGCTCCAATGAATTACCAGCATAAACGAAGACACACATTAAAAACTGGGAATAAATCCCCCCAGATGTTAGAGCTAGACGTATAGGTGTCATAAGGCTGAACACACACACCGGTAATGGGTGGAGCCTAACAAGAAGGAATACCAGTCATCACACCAACACCCTAAGATAAATGGCATCACAGGAGTTCAGGGGATTTACGAAAAAGAAATTACAAATTAAATTTTAAAGACAATGTAGAATTGGATAACTCGGAGTGTGAGAAGGATCTGGGGGTGCTCGTTAGTAATGATCTGAAACCCAGAAAACAGTGTATAAGTGTTAGGAATAGGGCAAATAGAATTCTAGGATTCATATCTAGCAACAGGACTGCTGAAGTTTTCTTAAAACTATACTTAGTTCTAGTAAGACCCCATTTAGACTATGCTGTTCAATTTTGGTGCCCTTATTATAGAATGGATATCGACCCTTTAGAGGCAGTCCAAAGAAGAATGACCGAAAAGATACATAATATTATAAATTTATCGTATGAGGAGAGGTTGAAAGTCTTAGGCTTGCACTCACTAGAGAGACGAAGATGTAGGGTAGACATGATAGAGGTATTTAAATGGATAAAAGGTTTAAATAAGGGCGATATAGATGAGGTATTAAAACTAAAGAACGGCGACATAACCCGCTCCAATGGTTTCAAGTTAGATAAGTTTAGATTTAGGAAAGATATAGGAAAGCACTGGTTTGGTAATAGAGTTGTTAACCTGTGGAATGCACTGCCCAGAACAGTTAATTTGCTCAGAAACAGTTGAAAGCTTTAAGCATAAGTTGGATTCCCATATGGGTGATATGGGCTGGGTGTGAATGGGAGCTGCTTCATGTGGGCCGCATGGCCATATGCAGTTTCCCGCGATCTTATTACCTTATGTTGTTATGTAATTGGGGTTGGGTGTGACAGGAATCTGCCTTGTGTGGGCCGATCGGCTTTTTGCAGACTCCCATTTTCTTATGTTCTTATGTCAGCAATATTTACGTAGCATATATATAAATATATATATAGAGATAGATAGATATTATAATGTGTGTAGTGTATGTGTGTGCGTGCGTGTATGTGTATCTTTAGGTTGACACAAAATAATGTGGTAATATACAGATAAAAAGATACACAAATATATAGGCCGGGGGACAGTCACTACTCAGATTTCGAGGAAAAAAAGAGAAAACCTCTGACTATATAATGAAGACATAAAGCTTCCTCCTAAGACATCTCTCCCGTTTTCTTTATCTGCACTCCCCCATCACCACTTCTGATACCCCTCCCCCCGCGGTGGTTACAATATAGGTGGTGTTATTGGACATTAATGATGACAGAGGTGGAGGGGGTGGTTGGGGGAGCAGGAGGGGGAGGGGGGGGGGGGGGAGGGGAGCATTGTTACCGGAGAGGAGAGAGACTCGCCGCCGATATTGCTCCCTGTTCCTGAGCTACGGCGCTGGGATTCGCTCTGGCCTATTCTGTGTTTTTTTTGGTTTCTGGATTGCTACATTTTGAAGAGCTTTTTTACGATTTAGTTGTGTTTTCATTTCTGTCGGGGAGGTTTTTCATTTAGTCTTCTTTGGATAATTATTCAAGTCCGTCTATTATTGGTTATTGGGCTGCGAGTGTGGATATTTACTATAGAACTCTTTATTTCATAGATTATTTTGTGTTGATATTTTTCTTTCGTTCTTTTCATATATATTTTTTTTGTTTTCTTTGGTTTTACGATATGCATGTCCACATATCTTGGTCCCAATTCTGTTTTCAGTTTTCTTGTATTTATTTATTACGTATGAGTGTCAGATTTGGTGTTGTTGTTTATTCTTTTTAGGTATGTACAGTATAACAAACTTTTTTTTTTTTTTTTTTTTTTTTTTTTTTTTTTAGGGGTACAGTTTTATTGATTTACGATTTTGGTTTGGGTTCTTATTTTTCTTGCCGGAATTACTCTTGTTTTATGGATTGCATTAGGTAGGTGATTGCCTATATTTTCCTCTCCAATTATTGTGATTCCAATGACTTACTTTTCCGGAGTGTGTGTGTGTGTGTGTGTGTATGTGTGTGTGTTACTCAGTTACTTGTTCGTCAAGGGGAATCCACGCAATGCGAGCTAAGCTCATTATTATCGCGCCTCCTTAACTGGGAATGTATTGCGTGAAATGCATGTTAAGTGTTTTATGTACTGTTGGAATGGCTGTGGATGTGTGTGTAGTCTGTATTTAGCCAATTGGCGACATCGGAAACGAAGGCTTAGGGTGGATCTATATGGTACCATTCTCACTATAGACGGTACCGTCTCGCCCGAAGGCTTAGGTAGCCATCAGCTTAGGTGAACCATATGATACCCATCTCACCTTGTACCATTTTTGCCAACCCCAGATGGGACGTCACAACGTCGTCCACTTATTCCAGGTACCTATTTACAGCTAGGTGAACTGAGGCTAACACATGAAAGGAGACAAGCCCAATTTGTCTCCGCCCGGCCGGGATTGAACCCCTGACCCCTCGTGTGTGAGACGAGAGCTCTACCTACTAGGCTACGGGCTGTGTGTGTGTGTGTGTGTGTGTGTGTGTGTGTGTGTGTGTGTGTGTGAGACTACATTTTGGTTCACATATGTCTGCCTCGTTCTTTTCTGGAACACGATTACCCACCAGATATATACATTGTATATTTGTTATTCTGGTATATAGTTGTTATATAATTTAATTCTATTATTCAAAGGTCATATTAATTTTACTCGGTATACAATTTCAATAGTTAGGATGTCTGGACGACCATATCTAGTGGATAAAGTAGTATTTACAACATAGGTGCTCTATATGTTTAGCTTTCAGAACGTGATGCAGTCTTCATACTATTATCAATATCAATAGACAAAATATTTCAGGCGAAGAAGGACCTACTAATAAAGGTGATATTTGTGTACTCTTTGATTCCTAGAGATTCTTCTTAAGCGGACTATATTCGATTTCCAAGTAGAAGCAAAGGAATATGACGTATTAGTATTGAAGAATTTAAACAGTGGGAACCTTTCAAATATAATATAGTTAACCTGCTGAGGATTATGTGGTACGCTTCTTCACTACATTTTGGATTGTATTAGATGATTGTACTCAGCTATGAAAGGCCTTGTTGAAATCGATTCCCGCGATCCCTACCTACCCCCCCCCACCCCCCCACCCCACACACACACACACACACATATATATCTATATATACATACAGAGACGAACACACCTGACCCTGCCTAGCATTTTTAATACTTTCAATTCACATTGTAAATCTTTTATAATTTTTAATTCGTAATTTTAATACAACTTTTAAAATTTTATTTTCTGACGATGGGTAATGTACCCGAAACGTACTGCATAAGAAATAAAGTTAAATTAATTTTGGCATTATACTTTACCAACTTCACCCTAGCTTAAGGGGAGATTTCCACTTGAGGGATTTTTGTCTTGACCCCTTTCTCCCTCATGTTTAGCCCCATTGCTTTTGATATTATAAAACGTTTGCCCCATTAGTTTAGCGGTTTTAAGAACTTTCACCCGATATTAAGACCTTTCGTGCAATTCAGGTGTCGATTTTATCCTGGCGAGCGATAGCGAGCCTGTAATTTAAGAGGAACCGGCCTTCGGCCGGGACATTTTTCTACCGAAAAATTTACAAATTTATCTTGAAAGGGACTCAAGGGGGTGTAATTTTAAGCTTGATGGAGGTCTAGGGAACAAACTAAATACCTTCCCTTAAGAAATACTGTTATAAAGAAACTCTAAAAAGCTGATACATAATAAATATGCTCAGGTCTTCAACAGTTTTTGCATTAAAGAAAATATTCTGCCCAATTGTACAAATATATATATATATATATATATATATATATATATATATATATATACCGGTGTATATATATTTTTTTTCTATGTGATTGAGGGAGGCAAAAGGCATAACTGCCTATAGCGAGTGCCTCCCCCATAGTTGAAAGAGTGACAGGGCCAAAATCAAGGGACGTTCGAGCCAAAATGCCTGGACACACGGAGTTTGAAGCTATTTAAGTCATAGGAAGAGGGAAAGACTGATTCTGGGAGAGAGTTCCAGAGCTCAGCTGTTGAGTAGAAGAAAGTTTGAGAGTAACGTTTCACTCTTGGGTTGGAGAGTTGCACAGAGTAGGGGTGGGATTGAGTTGCAAGACGGGTACCACGTGCCCTACGTAAAGGAGGTGGTATGCACTGGGATAGCTCTGAGGAACACTGATTATTATAGTAGCGATAGAATAGCGAGAGAGAGAGAGAGATTGCAGAGAGTTGGTGAGTGGACGGGAGTTAATGATACGAAAGGCCTTCCTTTCAACTTTGTCTAGGAGAGCGGTGTGAGAGGAACCTCCCCACATGTGAACAATACTCAATACAAGGGCGCACTATGCCCCTGTACAGAGCAAGAAGCTGTGCAGGGGAAAAGAACCCCCTAAGGCGGTTGAGCACACCCAGCTTCTGGGAGGCTGCCTTAGCAAGACTGGTAATATGGTCCTTCCAAATGAGAGCAGAAGAAAAAGAGACACCAAGAATATTGAGAGTAGATGAAGGGTTGATTTTTGTATTGTTGAAGAATAAGGGATAGTCCGCTGGGAGATCCTGACGGGTAGATAGATGAGAAATTGGGTTTTGGAAGCATTAAAGTTAACAAGGTTTTCTCTGCCCCAATTGGAAATAGTATTTAGATCAGAATTTAAGAGTTCTATGGCTTCATTACGTTTGTCGTTGAGGGATTGCTGGCTGGGGCGTTCTGAAAAACTAATGGAGTAGTGCAAGGTTGAGTCGTCTGCGTATGAATGGATGGGACAGTTAAGGAGATCATTTATAAAAATTAGAAAGATAATAGGAGATAGGACAGAGCCCTGAGGAACACCGGAGTTTATAGAGTGAGGAAGTGAACAATGGCCGTCCACAACCGCGGCTATGGAACGGCCGGAAAGGAAATTAGAGACAAATATATATATATATATATATATATATATATACTGTATATATATATACAAATATATATATATATATATATATATATATATATATATATATATATATATATGTGTGCGTGTGTGAGTAAATATAATTGAAATTATACACTACAGCACATACACGTTAAATATCAAACTTAACATTTTAAACAAATATTGCAACTGTTTACGATTATCAAACGTATTGTATGGTTAAATATAATCCAACAATGCCGTGAGAAATAATAGTTTGTAGTAATAGTACACCGGCTATATGAAGGGATGGTAGGCCTAGTAGTAGTATTGCCAACGGTAATAATTATAGCGGTAGTAGGCCTGCACACGGAACATAAACAATGACCCCCCCCCCCTCCCTACCTCCCCTACAGCCCCCCGCGGTGAGTCTAACACGTATATTAGGCGAGTTACTCCAAGCTATTTACCTTTGCCGCCATCTTGGAAATACTGAGTTATGAATCAAAGCATAATTTTAATTCGTTGAATATTTATATTTTATATTTTATTATGTATTATTTATATGGATTATATAGTTTGATGGGCACATACAAACGTAGCAGGTAGACACAGTATAGCATGACGGATCCATGATGGCGCTTACCAAAATCCTGATGGGGAGACCTCACTATAGATAGAGCTCCTGTAGATGCCCCCGCCCTCCCCCAGTCCTTCCTGTAATAATTCCCTAGAACCCGGTCGATGGCTCCAGGTCGATATAGTGAAGGGGGGATGGTATTGTCTCACTCGGGGGGGGGGGGGGGGGGGGGTGTGGTGTTCCCCCCCCCCCCCCTATGAAAAGTTGGCCCGTATATCAGTGAGAATGAGGCGTGGAGAGCCGGGAGGAGCCAGGGGAGTCACGTAGCACGAAAGAAAATATCAACAGCGGCAAGAAGAAGAAGAAGAAGAAGTGTTATTGTTGTTGGTTGAACGATTGAGGGACTTAAGTGTGGTCGCGCGGGAATTAAAGGGAGATGAGAAACTCCAGACACGATAGATTCCGAAAACAAAAATGCATTTCTTTAATTTAAACTATAATACTAATATTCCCATAGTTATATATATATATATATATATATATATATATATATATATATATATATATATATATATTATATTGATGATTACATCTGGAAATTATGCTGCGTTTACTTATATTCTGCATCCGTATTAGTGGCGACAATCCAACATTTATAATCTAAAGGATATCAATGTGTCATACAGAATTACAGATTACGACGAAAAATAAGAAGTTCAGATATGTTCAGTAAAACATAAGAATCACACTAACTTGCCAGCCTATCGAAGGGGAGCTCTCGTAAGTCTGAGGATCTATAATCTATACCATATACTGTAATTCTAAGCCCTAGAGGTAATGGCTGTTATTGGGGAAACAAAGTGAAGTTGTTGTTTTTTGTATCCCTCTCCAATCACATTGGCTTTTCTGCCTCACATATCTTCAGTTAGGAGATCCAAGTTATTCGATATTTGGAGAGAGAGAGAGAGAGAGAGAGAGAGAGTGTGACAGATAAACATAGAGAGAGAAAGTGAGTGAGTGTGTGTGTCAGAGAGAGAGAGAGAGAGAGAGAGAGAGAGAGAGTGTGAGGAAGGGAGGGGGAGAGAGAGAGAGAGAGAGAGAGAGAGAGAGAGAGAGAGAGAGAGAGATCCCCGTGTGAATATACAAGAGGGATGATAAACCTGTATAATACAGCATGAGAACACCTTAATCAATATTGACACCGTGGTCGTTGGGATAAGATGAATCATTCTAACGAACAGCGTATGAGAACGGGATAACGGACACCATGATAATTATGTGATATGGAGAACTATAACTACCCAATTTATTTTATATTGATCCATAAGTTGTCTTGAGAACACACACACACACACACACACACACACACACACACACACACACACACACACACACACACACACACACACACACTGATTATTTGCCTGTTTGATTGGTAAACAGATAGATAAGGCTCCTCATGTAACCAATTTCCCCGAGTACCGATGTCTGGTGGTGGTGTGTGTTCTTGCCATCATAATAACCTTTGGCCTGGGTTAGTGGATCACATAGGCTGGGCTGGCAGGAAACCCGATGGAGAACACGGCCCTAGAACAGACCTAGATAGATACACAGTTAAAGGAATGTAAAGACAGATAGGTAATTGGTATATGGATAGATGGATGGAAGGATGGTTCAGATAAAGATAAAAAGGCTGAAAGATAAACAATTACATGAAGAAATATATACATTAGGCATGGATTGATGAATATATACATTAGGCATGGATTGATGAATATATACATTAGGCATGGATTGATGAATAATACATAGGCATGGATGAATATATACATTAGGCATGGATTGATGAATATATACATTAGGCATGGATTGATGAATATATACATTAGGCATGGATTGATGAATATATACATTAGGCATGGATTGATGAATATATACATTAGGCATGGATTGATGCATAAATGGATGGAAGGATGGGTTAGATAAGATATAAATGTATATAAATATATATAACTATATGAAGCCAAAAATGCACTAGATATATTTAAGGGGAGATTTTAGTTTGGTCCCTAGATATCCTTCAAGCTTAAGATTACACCCCCTTGAGCCCCTTTCAAGATAAATTTGTAAATTTTTCGGTAGAAAAATTTCCCGGCTGAAAGCCGGTTCCTCTTAAATTACAGGCTCGCTATCGCTCGCCAGGATAAAATCGACACCTAAATGGCACGAAAGGTCTTTAAATTGGCAGAAATGGGTCGAAAGTTCTAAAAATCGTCAAAATAATGGGGGCGAACGTCTTAAAATCTCAAAAGCAATGGGGCTAAACATGAGGGAGAAGGAAGTTCGAAAAAAAATCCCTCAAGTGGAAACCTCCCCTTAAACAGTTTCACCTGAATCATTTTCCAGATGGCACATACCTGGCGTTGCCGTGTTCGTATATATAAATAACAGGATTGAAATATTGGGCCTGTGCTCGTTGATTATATCACCTGGTCGGGGGGTTGGGGAGGGGGAGGGGGAGGGGGAGGGGGAGGGGGATGATACTACAGACCCCTACTACAGGAGATAGTCATGGGTAGATAAATGGATCTATAGATTAGCTTAAATATATAGATAGATAGATAAAAATATGATTTAATATTATATATATCGAAACATACACAGTATATACTGTAGATAAACATATATAAATAGCAGAATGTATAGAATGATGGCTGGATATATGAGGGATATATTATATAAACTCATCTAGATAAGTACACATGCCTGGCGCTGTCTTTATTTTTTACAGATAATTCCATTACTAATCCTGGAGTAGTTGATCGCATGACCTAGGAGGAGGGTGGAGGGGGTTGGGTGGAAGAGATGTAAGGGGAAGGGGAGTTAACAAATGAGAGAGAGAGTGTGTGTGTGTGTGTGTGTGTGTGTGTGTGTGTGTGTGTGTGTGTGTGTGTGTGTGTGTGTGTGTGTGTGTGTGTGTTATGGTAGTTGATCACATCAGCTAGGAGGAGGGTGGAGGGGTTTGGGTGGGAGAGAGTGAACAAATGCATAACAGAAAGAGGGGATGGGTGGGGGGCTTCAAATACATGGGAGAGATGGAAGGGGAAGGAGAGTGAACAAATGTGAAAGAGAGAGAGAGAGAGAGAGAGAGAGAGAGAGAGAGAGAGAGAGAGAGAGAGAGAGAGAGAGAGCATAATATCTTGTTGATTATACCCTCATACAAGTTATCATTCCTTCATTATTCGCCTCTTAGCTACTGTATTACGATTCTAATGGATGTAACCTGTTGATTCTTAAATTATAAATAATTAAAGGAACAATTGTGTATAATGCCCAGTAAATGACTAACTTTTGACGCTTTGCTTTGCCTAAGGGGATAGTGATTCTTTTTAGGTTACTTATTCATTAATATATAACATTTTGAGTTTCCTCGTTAGACCTCCATCAAGCTTAAAAAAAAACACTCCCTATCCCTTTCAAGATATATTTGTACATTTTTCGGTAGACAAATTTCCCGGCCATGGGCCGGTTCCTTCAAAAAGTACAGGCTCGATTTCGCTCGCCAGGAAAAGATCGACTCCTAAACGGCAATAAAGGTCTTAATTTTGACAAAGTAATGGGGCGAAAGGTCTCAACATCGCCAACTAGTGAACGAACGTCTTAAAATTGCAAAAGTAATGGGTCTAAATATGAGGGAGAAGGGGGGCCAGAACAAGCGAGTAATACCCCCTTAAGTTCCTAATTGAGTAAATCAGGAATTTGCTATTAATAACCAGAGAAAATCTGTGCCTCATCCTGTTATTGCTATGAAACAAACATGTACCAATACCAATAAGAGATCTTTGAAAAATGCAAGAATTGTCTTAGCCTGAATTAATAAAAGCTGAAATATAGTTGTTAATCAGGATTATATTAATTGGTTTAACCATTTATGCTATGTTCTAATTATAATCGACAATTATTATTTTAAGTATATACATATTGAAGGGCACAATCAAGAGACTGGCGCAGAAATTTAATTTGTTATTTATTAAGTGACTTTGTAGAGTGCATTCGCTACTAGTTAACTTTATATATGCCTACTTAATATAACACGGGGTTCCTTTCAGATTCGTTAATGGATATATGTCAAATTTTATGCTAGCTACTGTACGGCAGGTCTTTCAGTTATTATAATTAATTTCAAAGTGAACTCAGAGTGTGCGTGACGAATTAATAAGGTGGCGAGGTGTGGTGGAGTGGTCATGCCACTGGATTGGTAATCCAATGGACCCGGGTTCAAATCCCGATATGTCAATGGGAAGATATTTTTGGGATTGAATTTATGCTGTACCTAGTATCAGTGCATTACCACAAAGCCCACCGAAATGCCAAAAAAATACCCTCATTGTTCCCTGATTAAATAACACTGTATGAATATTCCCATATTCAAAATATGTTAGAGGGGGACAATGCCTAGTGAGTTCACTGCTCAATAGGTGGCGTTCTGAGAGTGAGGGTCTGAGTCTGGAGGGTGAGACGGTGAAACACTTGAGCGAAGCAACCAGCCGCTTCAGAGATGGAGCTGCTTCGAGCCATGATGGATGCTTCACATGTCTCACTCCCCAGACTGGAACAAGACCTCACGGGCTTCACCGTGTTGAGCGGCGGAATGTACAGGCTCTCAGCCTATGCCCGAGAGGGAGTAGTTGGAATATAGAAAAAACAAAACATGTACTATCAAATAATCTTTCCTTTAGTCCCATTAGCTTTGAGATTTTAAGACATTCGTTCCATTAGTTTGGCAATTTTAAGACCTGTCGCCCCATTTCTTTGTCAATATAAAAACCTTCCGTGTCATTTAGGTGTCGATTTTGTCCTGGCGGACGACAGCGAGCCTGTAATTCTAGGAGGTATTGTTCTACCGAAAAATGTAGAAATTTATCTTGAAGGATGGTCTAGGCTCTAGGGGTTGGTTTTTAAGCTTGGTGGAAGTCTAGCGAGAAACCTATAACAAATATATATGTGTGTACATAAACAGTCCAAAAAATAACCCCTACCCCCTTTAGGTACGTCAGCATTAAGACGTGTTGACCAGTCATCCAGTTGATATATACACCCTCAATCAATCTTTCCTTCATCCTATGACTTAAGCTGCTTTAACCTTGGCGTGTCCAGACATTTTGACCCCAACGTCCCTTGAATTTGGCTCTCTGTCACTCTTTAGGCTATAGGGGAGACACTCGTACAGCCAACCTCCCTTTTGTCTCCATACGCATAGAAAACAAAATAAAACATAATCATAAACGCACATAGACACGCACGCACATAGACACGCACGCACATACACACGCACGCACATACACACGCGTACACACACACACACACACACACATCAAATTCATCAAGGATTATTGCATATACTGTATATATTACTAAGGCTTTTTCTCAGATATGTGAAAGATCACTTATAACTGTGTCATGTTACTAACCCATCTGTCCCGTGCTAACTTCCTAATCCTGCCACGGACATTAGTTCCAGGGCAGTAGTTCCCTTTCCAATGTTCCCTTACCCACTCTAAACCACTGTTTGGACACTTGATCCTCAGTGTTTTGGAGGACAAGCAGCCTAGAAGGGTCACTAGACCTGTTGTTGCTTGATTTCCTTTGTACTCCTTTGTACACACACACACACACACACATACTTACATATACACAGAGAAGGATCTCTAACACATATATGGCTTCGAACTATCTCAATCAACCCTTTTAGCTACCAAAGATCCTTCCTCACCTGCATAAAATCGTCTAAATATAACTAGAATTAAATAAAATTCGCGTCGTTGGTACATAAAGGGTTAATGTTACTCCACCAGTTTACCTAAGAATATGTTGACACCGGAGAACAACTTACCTGGTTAACCCATTCAGCACCGGTGACGCCTTTCTCATTATATGCTGGCTACTATTGGACGATATTATTCAGCTTAGCAAGGACGTCTAGCGATTAAAATGCTACAGACTGCCTCAATGAATCCGTTTAGTTATCGTAGATCCGTAGTTCCGTTCATTGCTCAATAGGTGGCGTTCTGTGAGACAGTGAAACACTGGGGCGAGGCAGCTCCAGAGATGGGGCTGCATCGAGCCGTGGGTGGGCAGCCGGGCCCCGTGCATCTAGCGAATGCAAGATTGCGGGGGCTGGTTGCATCTCAAAGTGTTTCGCTGTCTCACTCACTAGACTGGAACGAGACCTCACGGGCATCACCGTTGAATGTACGGTTTTATGTCCAGGCTCTCAGCCTATGCCCGAGAGGGAGTAATTCGAATTTAGAAGACAAAAAAAGCTGCAAACAATTGTACAAATACTGTATAGCTGAACACAATGTTAAAAACTGGTGACCGGTACATTGTGTTGAAAAGTTATCCGAATATTGTTGTGTATAGTACTGTACATTCTAGCAGCCACTCCCACCCTTGCTAAAAGGTAGACACTCTCCTTTCTCTCCCCCTTTTATTTTCACACTCTCATCCATTTACCTAATGCATGTTCACTCCTCCAGGCCACACCCTTTTTACACTACCTCCCTCCCCCCCTACCAGGACACTACCCTACGCACTATAACACCATTTGCTCATCATGTTGTCTTTCCTTACACTACCCCCCCTTCCCTCCTCCACCAGGACACTAACCAACGCCCCCCCCCCCCCTCCCTCAGGACACTACCCTCAACACTAACGCCATTTGCTCATCATGTTGCCTTTCCTTACACTACCTTCCTTCCTCTCCACCAGTATACGACCCTCTACACTAACATCATGTTATCATTATGTTGTCCTTTTACATCATGCTTTTCTTTCTACACCATGCTGTCCTTTCTAAATCATGCTGTCCTTTCTAAATCATGCTGTCCTTTCTACATCATGCTGTCCTTTCTAAATCATGATGTCCTTTCTAAATCATGCTGTCCTTTCTACATCATGCTGTCCTTTCTACATCATGCTGTCCTTTCTACACCATGCTGTCCTTTTTACATCATGCTGTCCTTTCTACACCATGCTGTCCTTTTTACATCATGCTTTTGTTTCTACATCATGCTGTCCTTTTTACATCATGCTGTCCTTTCTACACCATGCTGTCCTTTTTACATCATGCTTTTCTCTCTACATCATGTTGTCCTTTTTACATCATGCTTTTCTCTCTACACCATGCTGTCCTTTTTACATCATGCTCTTCTCTCTACATCATGCTGTCCTTTTTACATCATGTTTTTCTCTCTACATCATGCTGTCCTTTTTACATCATGCTTTTCTCTCTACATCATGCTCTCCTTTCTACACCATGCTGTCCTTTTTACATCATGCTTTTCTCTCTACATCATGCTGTCCTTTTTACATCATGTTTTTCTCTCTACATCATGCTGTCCTTTTTACGTCATGCTTTTCTCTCTACATCATGTTGTCCTTTTTACATCATGCTTTTCTCTCTACATCATGCTGTCCTTTTTACATCATGCTTTTCTATCTACATCATGCTGTCCTTTTTACATCATGCTTTTCTTTCTACATCATGCTGTCCTTTTTACATCATGCTTTTCTTTCTACATCATGCTGTCCTTTCTACACCATGTTGTCTTTTCTACACCATGTTGTCGTTTTTACCCTACCTCCTTTCTCCTCTACCAGCATACTACCCTCCTCACTAACACTATTTTCTCGTCATGTTGTCCTTTCAGCTTCCTCTGAGGATCATATGCTCTCATTAGTTTATTCTAGTGCATTGGGGTTTGTAATAGAGGATTAATGTTAAGAACGGGGTGTTCCTTAATTATAATATAGCATAGCTCCTACCCGTCCCTCCCAACCCAGCACCAACCTTCAGTCCTCTTCCCCTGGCCGCCACACCTTCCCCTGCAGGCGTCTACGGTTGTCATGGTGATACTCCGCGTCGCACCTCCACATCACGCCACACAAACAATGTGCTCACTATATAATCGTGCACCGTCAGTGTTCATTGTTAAAAGTTCCGCCATTATATTGCACAATGTATTATTACTGGATATATTTGACATTTGTGTAAGTATAAATAATAAAAATAATAATAACAAACGGTTTATTGATAATTGCAGCCGTAGGCTGAAAATGTGCAGAGGAACAGTGTATAGCTTAACTCTAACTTATATTATCTTATAATAAGGACCAAAGCACAGTTGTATAAGAGTTGTTTGACGAGATCAATATTAAGTACTAGGTTGGCAGATAATTTTCCAGTGTGTCTTGTGTGTTGGGGGGGGGGGGGGGGTGTAGTGTGTGGTTGGTAGAGTGTGTGTGTGTGTGGTAGAGTGTGTGTGTGTGTGTGTGGTTGGTTGTGTGTGTGTGTGGTGTGATTGACTTTTGTTTTCCTTCCTTTCTTTATTTTATTTTATTTCTTTTATTTTATTTTATTTTATTTTTTCTGTTTCCGTTCACCGTATTATTATGTTCCTTCCAACAACCAACTATACTCCTAAAATCGATTAATGAAATTTACAAACACATGTGGCAGTCCGTAGATTCGAACCCAGGACGCTCACACCGAAAATCAACACCTTATGCATCGCACCACGAAGACAGTTAAAGGATGGTGGGCACTGCCTACGATTTAGTATGCAACTTCGAATCCTGCATATCAATCTAAGCATGTACACACATCCCAACTGCAACTCACGTAGGCTATGCATATGTGAATGGAAAGAGCAATTAATGGGGCCTTAACCACTAGGGAAGTCCTCTCGATAAATTACCCCTGAACCAATATAAATTATTATGTTCCTTCCAACAACCAACTATACTCCTAAAATCGATTAATGAAATTTACAAACACATGTGGCAGTTCGTGGATTCGAACCCAGGACGCTCACACCGAAAATCAACACCTTATGCATCGCACCACGAAGACAGTTAAAGGATGGTGGTTTAAGAAAGCTGGTGTTTACACGAGCGCGTATCCCGGCATTCTTTTTGGGAGCAAGTATGTATATTTAATTATTTATTATGTAATGTATTAATTGTTTATTGTTGCTTTATTTATTTATTTATTTATGCGTGTGTGTGTATGAGAGAGAGAGAGAGAGAGAGAGAGAGAGAGAGAGAGAGAGAGAGAGAGAGGGGGGGGGGGTTTAAACACTACTCTCTGTTATAATCTAATTTCTAGGTATCAATATCATATATATTTAACTTCAAAGACATCCATTTCAAATTACATCGGTTTCTAATGACATTGATAATTAGTTATAACTCGTTTTATGTTCACTTGTATTTATAACCTGTACACTCCCAACTCCTGTTTGATATATTGATTATCATTAACATAACACACAAACGGAGTTCTCGCTCTAAATTTATATCAGAAAATCACTAATATATGTAATTGCCAATCACACTGTATATACGTACAGTACAGTACAACCTCAGTCTTCTTTATTGTCTGCCACTACCATTGGGAGTTCAAAACATTCTCCTGTTTATTCCTGATTCCATAATTCATAGATTTCCTTTCCAAATCCCCAAATCCCTGGTTTCCTTCCTCACGCACCCCTCTTCCACAGTCGATCCCATATCCACGCAATATTGCTATCACTGCTACATTTACTGTAGACTCGTATACTTTCCTTGCACCTCCCACTTAACTCTTTAGCTATGATCTCCATCATACCTGTTTATCTCCTTTAGCACCTTTAATATAGGTAGCTTCATGAAATAGCATTCTGTAACGTCACGCGTTTTTTTTACCATATATTGTAAGACACATTCATTCCCTTTTCCAATATTACGCTGCGTCTACCCCATTTCTTACGACTTGAAATATGTCAAACATCACGTGGCCAGGCAATTTTACTCGAACATACCTTAAAGTTGGCCGACTTTCAAGCTTTTCTTGAGAAGCCACACTTGCGATAGACGACTCTGCCTTTTGTCCCTTTCTTTAAAATAAAAAATAAAAGTCTACGTATTCAGTCGCCCCTATTTTCCCCCAGGGCGACCCCCCCCCCCCCCACCCCACCCCACCCCCCCACCACCACCACCACCACCACCACCACCACCACCACCACCACCACCACCACCACCACCACCACCACCACCATACCTACCACTTTCGACGGTAATCTTAAACTTTACATCCGCACCTCCGCCTCCGTATTCTTGTCGGTATTACTGCGTTGCCCCCTTCCTAGCCCAGCTGTCAATTACCGCCACCCGTCCCTGAGTAATGCCCTCGTGCCTCGCCCAGCTGATCAGAGGTAAACACAGGCTCGCTTCACGGGGCTGGAAACGTTGGCTCCCCGCGCCATTCCCAAAAACGTCCGGGATTTTTGGGAACATTTTATTGTATCTTCTCTCTTTCCTTCCTTCTTTCTTTTCTTACCCTCTTTCCTTCCTTCCTGTTTTCCTTTCTTTCCCCTCTCAATTAGGCTATTTTTGTCTTTCTTCTTTACCTACGTCCTCTACCTTCTGCCATTCATTAATTCATTAATTTATTAATGTATTCATTCTTCGTCTGCTCACTGATCTCTTCCTCCGTCTCGTTCACAGAACAAACTCTAGTTTGTAATGCTGTAAACATCATCATAATTAACCCTCTCCGACATATGACGCGATTTTGAGCCTATTGGGGATACTTTTTTGGGGTTACTAATTTTTATAAATGATCTCCTTAACTGTACCTTAATTCCCATCCATTCATACGCAGACGACTCAACCTTACACTACTCCATTAGTTTTTCAGAACGCCCCAGCCAGCAATCCCTCAACGATAAACGTAATGAAGCCATAGAACTCTTATATTCTGATCTAAATACTATTTCCAATTGGGGCAGAGAAAACCTTGTTAACTTTAATGCTTCCAAAACCCAATTTCTCCATCTATCTACCCGTCAGGATCTTCCAGCGGACTATCCCTTATTCTTCAACAATACACAAATCAACCCTTCATCTTCTCTCAATATTCTTGGTGTCTCTTTTTCTTCAGCTCTCATTTGGAAGGACCATATTACCAGTCTTGCTAAGACAGCCTCCCAGAAGCTGGGTGTGCTCAACCGCCTTAGGGGGTTCTTTTCCCCTGCACAGCTTCTTGCTCTGTACAGGGGCATAGTGCGCCCTTATTGAGTATTGTTCACATGTGTGGGGAGGTTCCTCTCACACCGCTCTCCTAGACAAAGTTGAAAGGAAGGCCTTTCGTATCATTAACTCCCGTCCACTCACCAACTCTCTGCAATCTCTCTCTCTCCGCCGCCGCAATGTTGCATCTCTCTCGCTATTCTATCGCTACTCTAATAATCAGTGTTCTTCAGAGCTATCCCAGTGCATACCACCTCCTTTACGTAGGGCACGTGGTACCCGTCTTGCAACTCAATCCCACCCCTACTCTGTGCAACTCTCCAACCCAAGAGTGAAACGTTACTCTCAAACTTTCTTCTACTCAACAGCTGAGCTCTGGAACTCTCTCCCAGAATCAGTCTTTCCCTCTTCCTATGACTTAAATTGCTTCAAACTCCGTGTGTCCAGGCATTTTGGCTCGAACGTCCCATGATTTTGGCCCTGTCACTCTTTCAACTATGGGGGAGGCACTCGCTATAGGCAGTTATGCCTTTTGCCTCCCTCAATCACATAGAAAAAACAAAAACAACAAAAACTTTAAAGCCTTTGTTACCATCAGGGATATTTAGAAACCTTTAGTTTAGTTACTTCAACCTCTGCAGTTGTCTTTGAGTTAGATGTGGGCAGAAAACTAATTATGGAGAGGTAATTATAAGAGTGAGAGAACTCTATTTCTTATTGCTAATCTGGCAACCTCTGTTTCATAAATGCGTGAAAGGGTTAAGGAAATAGTTTGCCTCACTTTCTCACGTATGCTCTTATGTTGCGTACTCCTTACTAAGTTCGCTTCCTTTCGGCTGGGGAGATGGGCCGTTTTTCTAGATCCCCTTCTCCCTCATATTTAGCCCCATTAATTTTCAGATTTTAAGATGTTTGCCCCATTAGTTTGTCGATTTAAAGAACTTCCGCCCCATTTCCTTGTCAATATGGAGACCTTTCGTGTTATTTAGGTGTCGATTGTTTCCTGGCTAACGATAGTGAGCCTGTAATTTTGAAAGAACCGGCCTTCGGTCGGGAAATTTTTCTACCGAAAAAATATAAAAATTTATCTAGAAGGGGGATCTAATGGATGTTTTTTGTTTTTTTAAAGTTTGATGGAGGTCTGCGGAGGAAACTAGAAAAATACTTAATGCATGAAAAAAACGACCAAAAGTGACTCATCCCCCTTCATTTCTGTGGTTTATGTTAAATTTAATCAAAGATGACATGCCATTCATAAGAAGTCATTTATCCTTTCAAAACCAGGAAGCTTTCTTTCAGGGTCATTTGGTTACAATCGCGATAATTAAATTAAGCTTGGGAAGACACTCTAAAGTAAAGGAGCGAAATAACATGATGAACATTTCCCTCTGGACGGGTGACTCTTTATTGCAGTTTAGCTATCGTCTAACAATTTATTGAGATTATTTATTGAAATACCTTTCTTAGAGATAGGATTACCAAATATCCCCCAATTGAAATCCAGAACGGTCCGTAGCCCCAGGAAAACATATGTGAGGCTACAGTAATATTATGGTTGTACAATCGCGCTAATAAGTCATATCTCACCTGTCATTACGTTTTGGCTCTCTCTGTGCTGTATTACTGTCTGTCAGATGTTGAATAGGGTGGGTAAGTGTAGGAACATGTTTGTATATCTCACCCGAAATGAACAAATCAAGTTTAGATTATGCTAATCCCAAATATTGATAAAAATATACTTGGTGCCGAGACATGACTTATTAGGCCGACTGCACTTCTCCTCACATGCGGCTCTCCTTGTGTGGCTTTGTAACTCGTGAGCTTAGTCGACCAAGAGTTGTGTTTATTACAATTATTGACTGGAAATAATGTTAAAATGGATGTAATATACTTATGCGTGTATTATAAACACATAATTGCTCGTAGTTTGCATTAGTTTATCGACCCATTTTTATAAATGTTGAGACTTTTCGTTCCATTTAGGTGTCGAATTTTGTTCCTGGGGAGCAAAGGCCAGCCTGTAATTTAGGAGGAACCGGCCTTCGGCCAGGGCATTTTTCTTCCTTAAAATGTACTAAATTATCTCAAAGGGGGGTCTTAGGGGTCTTATTTTAAGCTTGATGGACGTCTAGGGAGGAAACTAACAAAATAATAAGAATATAAATATATAATCAAATAATGAAGCCCCTCCCTCCCCCTTAAGGGGAGATTTCCACCTGGAGGATGTTTTTTGGACCCCTTTCTCCCTCATGTTTAGCCCCATTGGTTTTCTAATTGTAAGACGTTTGCCCCATTATTTTGACGATTTTAAGAACTTTCGACCCATTTCTGTCAATTTTAAAACCTGTCGTGCCATTTAGGTGTATTTTATCCTGGCGAGTGATAGCGAGCCTGTAATTTAAGAGGAACCGGCTTTCAGCCGGGACATTTTTCTACCGAAAAATGTACAAATTTATCTTGAAAGGGGCTCTAGGGGGTGTAATCTTAAGCTTGATGGATATCTAGAGACCAAACTAAAAACCTCCCCTTAAGTTGATCTGTTAGATACATTACGTCGCAACTTTCCTTCACATTCTTAGGTAATTCAAGGTGTATTTGTAATGTGCTGGAAACGTTACGTGGATATCCTGATAGTGTCCTTTATTATATTACCAACGGCCTTTAGATTGTACGTATCTATATTTTTGTGTTTTTGTATTGTATTATTGTTCATGCATAATTCCAAATGTCGTAATTAATTGATATGTAACACTATAATACTTTAGAAAAGCCAATTATGGTGGGTTAAGAAGAGCCCTATTAACGGATCCTATGGTCAAAAAATTAAGTCTATCCAGGTGTCCAAATGCTTGTACCCCGTACCCCTTATCCCTTACCCCTAGCTTAAGTCAGGAAGAGACATCAAATTTGTTAGATACATACGATAATTTTATCAAGTCAGTATTCAATGCGCAACATAAATATATCCACAAAAGAAAATTTAGATCAGCACAGAACCAACCCAAATGGATGAATAATAGACTATTAGACCTTCTCGGAAAAAAGATAGGAATATATAGAAAAATTACTATCACAATTTATCAAGACAGGTAAAAAAGGATATTAAGAAAGAAAATAAATGATAAAATCAAGGTTGCAAATGACTCAAAAAATAATCCTAAAGCTTTTTACCAACTATATAAATCCAAGGTTAGAGATGTAATTGGTCCCCTTAAAACTTCGATAGGAGAAATTACAGAAAATGATTTAGAAATGTGCAGTATATTAAATAATAAATTTCTTTCCGTTTTCACAAATGAAAATTTGGCACAGTTTCCAGAAGTCCGTAAGGTATATAGCGATAGTATAGAAAATAGCTTAAGTGCGGTTACTATAAGTAGAAATGATGTGCTTAAGGAAATTGACAGACTGAAACCTCAGAAATCGCCTGGTCCGGATGAGGTATATGCTAGAGTAGTAAAAGAATGCAGAGATGAGTTAAGCTACCCATTAACATTTCTATTTAACAAGTCATTAGAAACCGGTTTAGTTCCAGTAGCTTGGAAGATTGCAAATGTAGTTCCGATCTTCAAAAAGGGTGATAAATCAATAGCATCCAATTACCGTCCCATTAGTCTCACATCAATCATAGGAAAGCTACTAGAGTCAATTATTGCTAGTAAAATTAGAAACCACTTAGAAACATTTAATTTAATCAATTCTTCTCAGCATGGATTCACTCAGGGACGTTCTTGCCTTACAAATTTGCTTAGTTTTTTTCTCAGAGGTGTATGAAGCAGTAGATAATGACAAGTCATATGATATAATATATTTAGATTTCAGTAAAGCTTTCGACAGAGTCCCTCATGAGAGATTGATGAGAAAAGTTGAGGCGCATGGAATAAGTGGGTCGTTGTTGGGATGGATTAGGTCATGGCTAATTGGTAGGAACCAGAGAGTCAGCATAAATGGTACTAAGTCAGAGTGGGGATCAGTGAAGAGTGGTGTCCCCCAGGGATCTGTATTGGATCCTCTGTTATATATTATATACATAAATTACCTTGATTTAGGTATAACTAGTAGGATAAGTAAATTCGCAGACGATACCAAAATAGGGAGACCAATAGATTCAGATAGCGACATAGAGTGCCTCCAAAGGGATCTAGATACCTTACACGAATGGTCAGTAAAATGGCAGATGAAGTTTAACATTGACAAATGCAAGGTATTAAAGATAGGGAAGACGAATACTAATGCAAAATATAAACTAGCTAATGCTGAATTAGAAAACTCAGACTGCGAGAAAGATTTGGGTGGGTTTGTTAGCAACGATTTGAAACCTAGAAAATAGTGTATAAGCGTACGTAACGAGGCAAACAGGACTCTCGGGTTCATCTCAAGGAGTGTGAGTAACAGAACTGCCGATGTTATCTTGAAACTTTACTTGTCATTAGTGAGACCTCATATGGATTATGCTGTCCAATTTTGGTGTCCTTATTACAGAATGGACATAGATTCGTTGGAGAGAGTACAGCGAAGAATGACAAAAATGATTCATAATATTAGAAATCTACCATATGAAGAAAGGTTGAAAAAATTAGGCTTACATTCGTTAGAAAGACGCAGAGTTAGAGGGGATATGATAGAAGTGTTCAAGTGGGTTAGTGGGACAAATAAAGGAGACATGAAAAATGTACTGAAGCTCAGTGATAGCGAAAGAACTCGAACAAATGGTTTCAAATTAGATAAATTTCGTTTCAGAAAAGATATAGGCAAATATTGGTTTCGTAACAGAGTTGTAGATGGGTGGAATAGGCTACCGAGTGCTATAGTGTGATCAAGAACGATAGGGAGCTTTAAGATAAAATTAGATAGGCATATGGACGAGATGGGTTGGGTGTGAGGGGGATCAACCAGGTGTGGGCCAATCGGCGCTCAGCAGACCCCCGTTATCTTGTGTTAATTAATCTCTGACCGTTTTGGTGGGGTCAGTACTCAAGGTATTAGTGAGTTGGGCCTATAATTGGGGTTGGGTGTGACAGGGATCTGCTTTGTGTGGGCCGATCGGCTTTTTGCAGACTCCCATTTTCTTATGTTCTTATGTTCTTATAATATTGTGTTGTTGTTGTTGCTGTTCTGTTGTTTGTTTCTTCGGACTCGACTATAAATAGTCGTAATATACATATCCATTATGATAGGTGTGGATTTGTCATCGTATAATATTTAATGATTATATATATATATATATATATATATATATATATATATATATATATATTATATATATATACTGTATATATATATATATATATATATATATATATATAATAGGCATATATATATATACCGGGTATATATATATATATATATATATATGGCTTAACCATCCCATAATACAATACTTATTATCGTATATATTGTATACATAACTCAGCTGGGCATATTATACCCATTAATAAAAAATAACATATCTAGATGGTCGAGATAAGTCAGGGTCCATGTTTCCCTGTAAGAGTCGGGCCCAGAGAGGGTATAAACACACACACACATGATATATACACACACACACATGATACACACACACATACATGATACACACGCACACAAATATGATACACTCCCACCATTATAACAGCCAAGGAACACGCCTCGGAATATATATGGCTCTCACTTAATAGCACATTGGTTAAGTTTTGTCAATGTTTATTCTATGCTATGGATGGGTTAAACAAAGCGACAACAACTAATACAATGTATTAACCTTAAATAATATCACTTCAAAGATAATGCCTTAACACTTAATAGGAATAGGGTAAAGTTTATTGCAGGTTTATTCCAATATATACAGTAGATAGGTTAGATACAGTGACAACTAATTTTTTGTTTAATTTATTTACCTTAAATATTTGACTTTAATTATATTATCCATATAAATACAACACAGCGACGCCATCTAGGATGATGCATGATAATATCATCATCTTACAGCTAATATGATACATACAATTATATTAGGTCATGTGCTGTAGGCTACTTATATACCTGTCGTGATGGTGTAATGGTTAGACCGTATAAGTTCTGTATTAGATATCCTAGGTTCGAATTCTGTGATGATCACATGCTTTCATTAATTTAATTTTGGGGTTATTGTTGTTGAGAACGATGTTAACAATAATTACTAGTATTATATTCTTTACACCAATCTATTACACCGATAATCACGTACAAACAGCATTATATTATGAAACATTTTCATAATCATATTTGATTGATCTACATTTGTAATGAAGGAATATTTTACAGCATCTCTACAAAACATTATTTTAGGGCCACAGTAGATATATTTGTATATTAATTTCATTGATTTAATATTACTGTCAGTCAAATAAGATAAGATGTCATTGATATATATGCTCATTGTGACCAAATTCTATGGAACACAGATATTCAGTGATAATCAACGTCCATCAATATGTAATCTGATCCACCCACGTATCTTTTTGTTCTGTATGCTTGGCTCTGACATTTAGACTGATAGAGGGGGGAAAGGGGAGGGGGGGGGGGGGGGGGGGGGGAGTGAGGAGAGGGGGGAGGCGGGGGTTATCAGACGAGAGTTTTTTTATATATATATATATATATATATATATATATATATATATATATACTGTATATATATATATATATATATATAATTTTTTTTTTTTTTTTTTTTTTTTTTTTTTTTTTTGTGAGTAGGCCACAGTTTTCCCGGCCACATTTCTGGGAGCTTCTATCTTGGTATCGGAAACTAAAGTGAAGATTGATTAGTGTATGTATCTTAATTATTGAATAAGTTAGTGGGACGTTTTATTATTGTATATTTTTATTTGTTACCGTTATACTTATTTGTTAGTTTTATTTTTTCTTTCCCCCCAGAGACCTCTATCAAATTATATAACAAAACAGCCCCTATATCCTCCTTCGAGATTAATGTGTACATTTTTCGGTAGAAAAATGTCCCGGGCGAAGGCTGGTTCCTACTAGGTTACAAGCTCGCTATCGCTCGCCAGGAAAAAATCGACACCTAAATGGCACGGAAGGTCTTAAAATTTACAACGAAATGGGGCGAAAGGTGTTAAAATCGTCAAACTAATGGGCCGAACGTCTTAAAATCTCAAAACTAATGGGGCTAAACACGAAGGAGAAAGTGGTCCAGAAATCCGGCACATCTCCCCTTAATCTCGTGAGCAACCTTTAGCCCGTATATAGTAGAGCTCCTTTATAGTGCAGTGCGTGGACAGGTTTTTACAGTGACGCCATTATGGAGACCTCAATATACGCAGTTTAAGGGGAAGTGTTTTTTTTTATTCTGAACCCCCTTCTCCTTCATGTTCAGCCCCATTAGTTTTCAAATGTTAAGATTTTCGCCCATTTCTTCGTCAATATTAAAACCCTTCGTGCCATCTCTCTCATTATTCTACCGCTACTATAATAATCAGTGTTCCTCAGAGCTCTCTGTGTATACCACCTCCTCTACGTAGGTTATGTAGTACCCGTCTTGCAACACAATCCCACCCCTACTCTTTGCAACTCTCCAACTCGAGAGTGAAACAATACTCCCAATCGTTCTTCTATTCAACAGCTGAGCTCTGGAACTCTCCCTGAATCCATCTTTCCCATACCCTATGACTTAAATTGCTTCAAACTCAGTGTGTCCAGACATTTTGGCTCGAACATTCCTTGATTTTGGCCCTGTCACTCTTTCAACCCTGGGGAGGCACTCTTTACAGACAGTTATGCCTTTTGTCTCCCTCATCCACATATACAAACAAAAATAAGAAAATAACAATTAGGTGTCTATTTTATAATTTAAGAGGAACCGCGGGACATTCTTCTACCGAAAACAAATACAATTTTATCTCGAAGGGAGGGTCTTTGGGATTTATCTCGAAGGGAGGGTCTTTGGGATTTTGTTTGCATATGAGTGTGATAGAGGTCCAGGGAGCAAACTTAAGGGGGGTGACTTGCCTTTTGTTATTTCTGTCCTTTTCTCTCTTTCTCTGGCTTGTATCCATTCGGCCCCATTCAGCCAACTATTTTAAGATGTTTATCCCCATCTAGGTGTCGATTTCATCCTGGCGAGCGATAGAGAGCCAGCATTATATGAAGAAATCCGGCTTCGCCGGAGAAATTTTTCTATCGAAAAATGTACAAATTTAGCCTGCTGTCTAACAAAAATAGAAAATATGCTGGCTCGCTACCGCTCACCAGTAAGAAATTTACACCTGGATGGGGATAAACGTCTTAAAACAGTAGGCTGAATGGGGCCAAATGGATACAAGCCAGAGAAAGAGAGAAAAGGACAGAAATAACAAAAAGCAGGATACCCCCCTTAAAGGAGATCCCCCTTCAAATATAACAGAACAGAGGTAAGCAGTACAGACCAGCAGCAATTCCTTACTAATGTATAAGAGTATGGTCCCAGAAGTGTGTGAGTTGTCCCCGAATCTGTTGACTAAAAGGGTGGGTAGGCAGTAGCTATGCGGAGTTTTAAAAGGGGAGATGGTTCACTTTTTGGTCGATTTTTGCATGTATTCATTATTTTGCTAGTTTCCTCCCTAGACCTCCATCAAAAAAAATAAAAAATAAATAAATAAGTAGATCGCCCTTTTAGAGTAATTTGTACATTTTTCGTTAGAAAAATGTCCTGGCCGAAGGCCGTTTCTTCCAACATTACAGGCTCACTATCGTTCGCCAGGGAAAGAATCGACACCTAAATAGCACAAAAGGTCTAAATATTGACGTAGAAATGGGGCGAAAGGTCTAAAAATCGACTAACTAATGGGGCATACATCTTAACATCTGAAAACTAATGGGGCTAAACATGAGGGAGAAAGTGGTCCAGAAAACCGGCCCATCTACCCTTAAAGGTCGCTTGAAGGACACGAGGACGAGCTAGAGTGACCTATTTCCTATGACGCACGAGGAGATTAAGGGGGTCACCTGCTTTTTTTTTCTCTTTCTCTCCTTTTCTCTCTTTCTCTGGCTTGTATCCATTCGGCCCCATTCAGCCAACTGTTTTAAGATGTTTATCCCCATCCAGGTGTTAATTTCTTCCTGGCAAGCGATAGCGAGCCAGCATTGTATGGTGAAATCCGGTTTCGCCGGAGACATTTTTCTATCGAAAAATGTACAAATTTAGCTTGCTGTCAAAACAAAATTATATAATATGGTGGCTCGCGGGAAAATATTGACACCTGGATGGGGGTAAACTTCTTAAAACAGTAGTCTGAATGGGGCCGAAGGGATACAAGCCAAAGAGATAGGGAGAGCAAGATCAAAAAAAAAAAAAAACGAGGTGGGCTCCCTTAATCCACTTGAAATATGTATGCTGGAGCGTAATGCAGCTGCCGCAAAGGTCGGACTTGTGGGGGGAGTTTATAGTTTATAGATTTATAGTATTTATAGATTAGTTTGTAGAATTCTGAACGAGCTTCACTAATTCGGTTATTATCGTACGCACCTATAATGTGTGTGTGTGTGTTACTCAGTTACTTGTTCGTCAAGGGGAATCCACGCAATGCGAGCTAAGCTCATTATTATCGCGCCTCCTTAACTGGGAATGTATTGCGTGAAATGCATGTTAAGTGTTTTATGTACTGTTGGAATGGCTGTGGATGTGTGTGTAGTCTGTATTTAGCCAATTGGCGACAACGGAAACGAAGGCTTAGGGTGGATCTGTATGGTACCATTCTCACTATAGACGGTACGGTCTCGCCCGAAGGCTTGGGTAGCCATTAGCTTAGGTGAACCATATGATACCCATCTCGCCTTGTACCATTTTTGCCAACCCCAGATGGGACGTCACAACGTCGTCCACTTATTCCAGGTACCTATTTACAGCTAGGTGAACTGAGGCTAACACATGAAAGGAGACAAGCCCAATTTGTCTCCGCCCGGACGGGGGATTGAACCCCCGACCCCTCGTGTGTGAGACGAGAGCTCTACCTACTAGGCTACGGGCTGTGTGTGGGTGTGTGTGTGTGTGTGTGTGTGTGTGTGTGTGTGTGTGTGTGTGTGTGTGTGTGTCGAGAACCAATTTAGTGGGTTTTTGACGAATCTTGATAAAGACCTTTATATCGCTTCTAAATAATTACCATGTTAATTTTAGGTCACATTTGATGAATCCCTTGCCTCTGCTCTTACGCCCACCGTTATGAACCCCAGGGGGCTTAATCATACGAAAATTCGTCCTCAGACCAATAACGGCACGCAGCGCCCAACATATGCATTTAAGGGGAGGTTTTTAGTTCGTTCCCTAGAATTCCATCAATCTTAAAAGTAGACCCCCTTTCAAGATAAATATGTACATTTTTCGGTAGAAAAATGTCCCGGCTGAAAGCCGGTTCCTCTTAAATTACAGGCTCGCTATCGCTCGCCAGGATAAAATCGACACCTGAATTGCACGAAAGGTCTTAATATGGGGTGAAAGTTCTTAAAATCGCTAAACTAATGGGGCAAACGTTTATAATATCAAAAGCAATGGGGCTAAACATGAGGGAGAAAGGGATCAAGAAATATATCCCTCAAGTGGAGATCTCCCCTTAACACTATAGTCTATTTTTTTCCAGCTGATGGTAAATTGAATCCCTTGGTAGCTGATTTATCGATACTTAATGGAAATATATGAAACTACTATGGCTGTGTGTCGTATTAATGGCAAGTTTTCATAATTAACATCATATTTCGCTACCAAATCTACCTTATCGCTGAGTAACAGAGATAGAAACATGACAATTTACCCTCAACTCT
>CM064529.1:16633842-16650367 GCA_032716605.1 Paralithodes platypus | reverse complement strand
AGGATACATACATAACACAAACAAAAACACACACCACGTAAACAACTCAGGGGGAGGGGGGGGAGGAGGTAACGACCAGGGGAGTGATTTACCGAAATTGGGGAAGAATTGGAGGAAGTCCGTTGTCAATCTTTTTTGTTCGACCGCAATAAAAGTGGCATGCTGAAGCGAACATATTCAGTCTGTATTTGGAAACTAGACTTGGAAGTTATTGTAACCAACCCCATGTGTATCTTTAAGTTTATATCCTAGGTTCGAATCCTGGGAGAATCACACACTTTCATTAATTTCATTTGGGGGTTATTGGTGTTAAGAACGATGTTAGAAATAATATAATGGGACACCATATAATGACAATGTAACAACATAGTACACTCTGGATAAAAAGGTACACCCAAACGAGAAAGAATACATTTACCTGTATAAATTCAATTGCATAGAAATATACTAAGCACTATTTATTATTCTATTTTATTTTAAAATTGAATAGATAACCTTTTTTTTTATCTGTCTCTCCTTTTCTCTCTTTCCCTGGCTTGTATCCGTTCGGCCCCATTCAGCCAACTGTTTTAATACGTTTATCCCCATTCAGGTGTCGATTTATTCCTGGCGAGCGATAGCAAGCCAGCATTGTATGGAGAAATCCGGCTTCGCCGGAGAAATTTTTCTATCGACAAATTTGCAAGTTTAGCTTGCTGTCAAAACTAAATATATATATATGTTTCAGGGATCTGCCTTGTATGGGCCGATCGACTTTTTGCAGACTCCCATTTTCTTATGTTCTTATGTTCTTATGCTGGCTCGCTACCGATCGCCAGGAAAATATTGACACCTGGATGGGGGTAAACGTTTTAAAACAGTAGACTGAATGGGGCCGAATGGATACAAGCCAAAGAGAGAAGGAGAGAAAGAGAAGAAAAAGCGAGGTGGGGCCCCCTTAACAGTGTAGGGAGGAGAACACTATAATCCTTGTTCAACTGTAACACATAGTTCGCATATATAAGTAATAGTAAACATGTAATTGGTTATGTATTCTCACCAATGCTTGTAAACTATCAAGTAATAACACACCATTCATATGTATGTTGGGTTAATTTGAACGCACACTATTAACAGAATAAGAGGGAATATTTGTTTTTATCTACTGCAAAAGAAATTGGTCCACTTAATTGTTTTGTTTTCGATTTTTGTGTTTAAACCATTGCTTTTAAACTAATTAAACACTTTCTGTTGATCCCATTATATATAATTGGGTACATACCCTTTTAAAAACTTGTTATTCAGATGACGGAGTACATCCAATATATGCTCAAAATAATACATACACATTGATAACACCATCAATGTTTATCAGTTTGCTTACCAACTGGTGTGAACCAAAATTAATAACAAAATTTTTTTTTTTACTTTTCTATGTGGATGAGGGCGACCAAAAAGGCCAAAAAACCTGCCTGCCGAACGAGTGCCTCCCCCAGAGTTAAAAGAGTGACAGGGCCAAAATCAAAGAACGTTCGAGCCAAAATGTCTGTACACACTGAGTTGGAAACAATTTAAGTCTTAGGGTGAGGGAAAGATGGATTCAGGGAGAGAGTTCCAGAGCTCAGCTGTTGAATAGAAGAATGATTGGGAGTAACGTTTCACTCTTGAGTTGGAGAGTTGTACAGAGTAGGGGTGGGATTGTGTTGCATGACGGGTACTACGTACCCTGCGTAGAGGAGGTGGTATGCACTGAGAGAGCTCTGAGGAACACTGATTATTATAGTATCGATAAAATAGCGAGAGAGATGCAATATACATCAATATACAATATACAATATATATATCAATATACATTGATAACACCATCAATGTTTATCAGTTTTGCTACACTTGAACCCATACCGTGGTGTTTTGCTACACTTGAACCCATCCCATACCGTGGTGTTTTGCTACACTTGAACCCATACCGTGGTGTTTTGCTACACTTGAACCCATACCGTGGTGTTTTGCTACACTTGAAACAATTACCGTGGTGTTTTGCTACACTTGAACCCATACCGTGGTGTTTTGCTACACTTGAACCCATACCGTGGTGTTTTGCTACACTTGAACCCATACCGTGGTGTTTTGCTACACTTGAACCCATACCGTGGTGTTTTGCTACACTTGAACCCATACCGTAGTGTTTTGCTACACTTGAACCCATACCGTGGTGTTTTGCTACACTTGAACCCATACCCTGGTTGTCTTTGCTACACTGAAACCCATACCCCACGCCAGTGGTGATTTGCCTACACTTGCCAACCCATACCGTGGTGTGTTTTGCAACACTTTGAGACCCATAACCGGGTGTTTTGACTACACTTGAACCCATACCATGTGTTATTTTGCGTACACTTGAAACCCATAAAGTGGTGTGTTTGCCTCACACTTGAATACCCATACCGTTGGGTGTTTTGCTACACTTGAACCCCCTATTTAAAACACCGTGGTGTTTTGCTACACTTGAACCCATACCGTGGTGTTTTGCTACACTTGAACCCATACCGTGGTGTTTTGCTACACTTGAACCCATACCGTGGTGTTTTGCTACACTTGAACCCATACCGTGGTGTTTGAAGCGTGGGAGGGATGAGGGCAGATTTAAAACTATGAATACATAAATCTGCAGAAGGCCGATTACGCCACACGATGCGGACCCCCTTTCAAACTAACCCTTTCACATTCACGGGGTTATTTTAATATATATTTATTCTACCGTTCTTAAATTACAGTATATATATCAGCCAGCAACGCACTTCACATATCTAAAACTGCTATAATGCCAGTGCTTGCTAACGTCTAGCAAGCACTGGCATATCTATCACAACTAGATTAAATCCTAAATATAAGGATAGCTTAATAATTCCCTTACTCTACTTTATATTGTTTATAATTTATTAATCATATTTCATGTCAATATTCTGTATCATAATAGTCATGCTTTGGTGAAGTGCTTCAATTCATGAATAAAAAAATCGAAACTGAACGCTATAATCCACATGGTGGATTCAGTAACATTAAGGGAGCCTATCTCGCTTTTTTCTCTTTCGCTCCCTCTCTCTTTGGCTTGTATCCATTCGGCCCCATTCAGCCTACTGTTTTAAGACGTTTACCCCCATCCAGGTGTCAATATTTTCCTGGCAGGCGGTAGCGAGTCAGCATATATATATATTTGTTTTGACAGCAACCTAAATTTGTAAATTTTTCGATAGAAAAATGTCTCCGGCGAAGCCTGATTTCTCCATACAATGCTGGCTCGCTATCGCTCGCCAGGAAAAAATCGACACCTAGATGGGGATAAACGTCTTAAGTTAGGCTGAATGGGGCCGAATGGATACAAGCCAAAGAGAGAGGGAGAGAAAGAAAAAAAGCGAGGTGGGCTCCCTTAATCCAACGAAATAATATGGTGTGAGCATGTTCTTCAGGAACACCGGATACAATGTCAATTCTGTATTTGTATGCATTACCCAATGTTTCTCGCTACTTTGTTAGAAATATTGTTTGTTTTCTATGTGAATGAAAATAAAAATCAAGAGGAAAAGGAAAGAAATAAAATAGGAACAGTGGGGATTGGGCCTGAGTAAATAGAAAAATAGAAGTGAATGAGGGAGACAAAAGGCAAAGCTACCTGCAACGAGTGTCCCCCCAAGGTTGAAAGTGTGATATAGAGCCAAAAGCAAGGTACGTTAGAGGTAATTTAGGTGTACGTGTAAATATGCTTTATATCTGGTGACCTCGATGATTCACTGTATATCTTATTTACTTCCCGTGCGACTCGGAAAGGCTATAACGGTAAACATTGCCTTCATATGGTACAGAGTTGAGTAACGGGAAGGGCGTGAGTCAGATGCTTGGAAGGGGGACTGCTGGAGGATAGGAGAGAACCGGATACAAGATACAAGGGGAGGTACAGTGGTATACAAGTAGCCTCTAACTCTCCCATACCGTAATTCATGATATAATGTACCTTTGTTGATGCGGGGATATGGTGAGAGAGAGAGAGAGAGAGAGAGAGAGAGAGAGAGAGAGAGAGAGAGAGAGAGAGATTGAGGGAGAGACGATGAGCGAGAGGAGAAAGAGAGAGACGAAAAGAGAGAGAGGGAGGGGGGGGGGGGAGGGGGGGGGGGGGGGAAGGGGAGGGGCGGGAGGGGGAGAGGGGGGTGATGGGAGAGGGAGGAGAGAGGATGAGAGAGAGAGAGAGAGAGAAAAAGAGAGAGAGAGGTAGACAGAGATTTATATATATTTACATAGATACATCAGCCACACAGACCTTACAATCCAAACAAGGTGGTCAGGACTTAATTCTAGTAGAGATGGCATATCCGATAGAAAAGGAAAGAGTTGAAGGAAAGGATAGAAAAGAAGGAGAGAGAGAGAGAGAGGAGAGAGAATGTGGTAACATATGAGAAATGGTGAATAGAATATATACGTATATTATGTACACTGAGTAGTGCAAAGGAATCTATGGGCATTTTTTTTTTTTTTTTTAGAGCGACAAATAGAGATACGAACCATTTTAAGATATACACATTACACTACTACGATTCGCTAGTTAACGCATACCATTTCTTTTTATCATTAAGGCGATATCACACGAGTGCTTTTTCCGTCAATTTTCGATTAGCAAGTTTTTTTTTTCTAATTCTAGTTCTTGGCATTTTCGCATTGGAATCGACAACAAGACTGGACGTATAGCATTGTAACCCTTACTGTACCGGCGACGTCTTTTGTATTTTATTCTAGCTATATTTAGACAACTGTGTGCAGGTTAAGAAGGATCTGTGGTAGTATATTTAGACAACTGTGTGCAGGTTAAGAAGGATCTGTGGTAGTATAAAGCGTTACGTAAGATAATTCAAAGTATGTTAAATGGTGGAGGCCCTTTCTAAACTGAATAAAACCGTCTAATAGTAGAACACTGTCCCGGCCGAAGGCCGATTCCTCCTAAATTACATGCTCGCTATGGCTCTCCAGGAAAATATCGACACCTAAATGTCACGAAAGGTCTTAATATTGACGAAGAAATGACCGAGTCTTAAAATTTGAAAATATCAATAACGACTATGATATATATAATCCAAACCAGTAAATAAATTATAATGTAAAACTTGCAAAACAAACAAACCACAACAGGGACTACACAATATAAAGACAAACCACAACAGGGACTACACAATATAAAGACAAACCACAACAGGGACTACACACTTAAAGACAAACCACAACAGGGACTACACAATATAAAGACAAACCACAACAGGGACTACACAATATAAAGACAAACCACAACAGGGACTACACAATATAAAGACAAACCACAACAGGGACTACACAATATAAAAACAAACCACAACAGGGACTACACAATATAAAGACAAACCACAACAGGGACTACACAATATAAAGACAAACCACAACAGGGACTACACAATATAAAGACCAAAGAACTTATCAAAATCGCTATGAGATATGAGGTTGCCAAGGTGACATATCCCAAGGAGCCCTTGAAAGAGTTGGCCACAAAGGAAGCAGGGAACAGCGAAGTTGGTGGTGGTGAGGGGACAGGAACGGCTATCAGAGGAGGCACAACCGCAGGGTTACCAAATCAATCAAGTCCGCTAGATCGTAAACAAATGCCGAAAATCGCTAGAATAATGCAACAGTGTCTACCCTATTGCTCTAAAATGTCCCAAATCTCCAGAATATCGCCAGAATTCATGTTGCTAGATGTAAATATTTGCCTCTAGGTCGAAGTAAATACCTCTAGATCTAGCGGGAAAATAGCTAAATTGGCAACACTGGCACAAGGGGACGGGAAGGTAAACGAGAGAGAGAGAGGGAAGAGGTGGGCGCTGAAGTGGAATTGGAAGAAAGGGGAAGATGATAATGAAGAACCGGGGAGGGGAAAATAACTCGCTTTATTTGGGAAGGGGCAGACAGGGGGAGTACACTGTGAAGGTAGTGGAGAGGAAAGTAAACGTTAACCCCTTCTGTACCAGCGACGTTTTTTAAATTATATGCTGGCTCTATTTAGACGATTGTGTGCAGTTTTAGAAGCATCTGTGGTAGTAAAGAGGGTTAAGCGAGATAGTTCGAGGCCTGTTCATTGCTAGCATGGACATTGGTGAAACGACTCAAACCAAGAGTGAGAGAGGTGGAAACGAGTTACTTGTGAAGTGCGTGCAGAGTTACCTGGAGGTATAGACAGATGATTGAGGAAGTGCGAGAGAGGTGTGGTGTGGATGTAGACATTGTGGAAAGTGTGAAAAGGAACACCTTGAGATGGTTCGGCCATGTGGAACGTATATGGGAAGCGAGAGAATGACTAAGAGAGTGTACGAGAGTGAATTGGAAGGAGAGAGAGAAGGAGAGGTAGACCGAGTGAGAGGTGGAAGGATGGAGTTAAAAAGTGTATGCGTGAAAGCAGTACTGGATGAGAGGAGGGGCGTCGACTGACTGGGGACAGAGGTGCATGGGGGCGTTTCGTTCGTGGCTACCCCTTCGGGGATCACAGCGTCCGGCAATAGATAGATAGATAATAGGGTCGAAAATGAACGTGACAAATTGTGTGGCAAGAAAGTTTAATTATTAAATTTATAGGTAAAATTAATAATAATGTTAAGAACACATTACAGGCAGAGGGAACAGTAAACCAGAGTAAATAATGACAAAATAAATCTGCAGAGAACCAATAAGCGAACAACACTGCCATTGAATTAATCTAGTCAACAGATCAAAGGGGAGAGGGGGGGGGGGGGGGGGGCAATTTGACTACAAAGGATAACCGTGATATAAGCTCACTATATTTTTAAAGACTTAAGCACATACTTCATTTCAGCACAACTTTACCACATGCAACCCTGCGTAATGACTACAGTACATACAATTTTCAGTGCAGAAAAATCGCACATAAATATTTAGCTTTACTTATATAAATACTGTTTCCTCAGTTATGCTTTACGAGAACTTGCAAATTCAACCCAATAAAAGAACTTTAACTCACTAATAAGTTCTTCGTAATTTGAACAAAATTATTTGGCGGAATGCTTACGTAATAAATAAAGGTCGTTATCGGATTGAAACCAGTTACGCTTTTGTATGCTTCATGAACTGACAATTGCACACAATCAGCGTGATGTGAGATGAGAGAACATTCAGTGTATAAAGACCAGACAACTGTCGACATTTATATCCGATTGAATGATAAATAATGAATTAATTTTAGGCAACTATGAGTAATAAGAAGTGAAGGTAACAAAATATAATATGAACTATACCAATTAGTTTCAGGCATCAAAATAGGACATTCTTTGAACTAAAGAGGATAAATGTGTTGGGAGGGAAATATATGACAAGGCTTAATTATGTATTTCTGTGTTTCTCTCCCACCTAATAAACGTATAATTGAGCTATGATTTTCTGTACACAAAATGGCATTTGGGTGAACAATTGTCCATCCATGGACTGTCTCAAATCAGTCCTGGGTGACTCAGACAGTGTGTTTCGTAATGACACGCGCCTGACAGCCCAACACGCGCCGGGGGGAAGACGACAACACGTGACAGGCAGGACAGACATCGTTCTCACCCCTGTCGGAGGTCATCAGCAAGCTTCAGTGCTGGTAACCTGATATTACGTACAGTCCAACTGAAAGCTGGGTATATACACAAGGGGTGGAAGCGGCCCGAGCGGGAGGTAGGGGTTGGTATTATCTATCAAAGCCTTTCCATTTGATATTGTGTCAAGTTGAACTGAAGGCTGAGTATATGCAAGGGGTAGGGGGGGGGGGGGGGGGGGGGATAGTTGAGGGGGGGGGGGGCGTTTGGGGTGGTGTGCGCTGTTTGATATTGTCTGTTGAAGTCATTTGATCTGCTATTACATAGAGCCAAACGGAAAATATTATATGAGGTATATGAAGGGTGGTGTCGAGAGAGTGTTTGTCTGTTACCCCTTATGTACCGGCGAGGTCATTTTAATTGCATTCTAGCTATATTTAAACGGTTTTGTGCAGTTCTAGAAGGAGGCTCCTGTGGTAGAATGAAGGGTTGAGCGAGAGAGCTCGAAGCCCCTTAACTACTAGAGTCCCTTTTGAAACTAAATATGATCGCCTAATTAGTAGCCAGAATAATGTAAACAAAGACGTACAGAAGGGGTTAAGGGGGGTTACCGGTTTATTTTTTGTATTTTTCTCTCCTTTTCTCTCTTTCCCTGGCTTGTATCCATTCTGCCCCATTCTGCCAACTGTTTTAAGACGTGTATCCCCATCCATGTGTCGATATATTCGTAGCGAGCGATAGCGGGCCAGCATTGTATGGAGAAATCCGGCTTCGCCGGAAAAATGTTTTCAGCCGAAAAATTTACAAATTTAGCTTGCTATCAAAACAAAAATAAATATTGACACCTGGATAGGGTAAACGTCTTAAAACAGTAGGCTGAATGGGGCCGAATGGATACAAGCCAAAGAGAGAGGGAGAGAACGAGAAAAAAGCAGGTGACCACTGACCCCACTTAAAAGCTTTTCGTTTGATACTCTTCTCCCATGTTCCCCTCTTGATATGCACCAGTAGCTTTTATCCATCAGGCAGTCTCACATTTCTTGCAACATTGACAGCTTTAGGATTTTCCATTCTCTGGTCTCGTTTTATACTAATCTAATTTTATTCCAAATTTGGGACATGTAAAAACACATTCAATCTTTCTATCTATCTAGCTATTTCTCGGTCTCTATCTATCTATCTATCTATCTATCTATCTATCTATCTATCTATCTCTCTCTCTCTCTCTCTCTATATATATATATATATATATATATATATATACCGGTATATATATACTGTATATATATAAAACGAAATTGTACACTACAGACTTACTTAATTGAGTTTTATTCAATTATTTATATATTTTATTCATGTTATATCTCTCCCTCATACTGGAAGTCCTATTTTTGGTCTCATCGAAATGTCAATGATATTATAAAATATGATTAAATTTCAAACATATTGCACAACACTATATAAACAATATTATACATATCCTTGAATCTATCTAGACACAGAACCACCTCCTTTCATTTCAAAATAGTATTCAATATTCAATACTTCTATACTATCGGTGAAAGTAGTGTTCTAATAGATTTCCCATTACTTTATATTCCTATGTATACAGTAAACCGTCTCTTTGAATCGCTCTTTTCCTGTCACTACCTTTCAAGCTTATATTAGTCTCCCCGTAGAATGCCTTTGCTTCTATTCTCCCAGAAATTTAAATATCCGTCATTACATATCTTCCTCTATATAATACTCCTATAATATTCTCACCCAGTTATAGAGTCTGTCTGCGTTCAAACACTCGCACAATATTGCTCTTCTCACACAGTTAAAAATATTTGACTTGCCATATCAACACGTATAATATTTCTCCTACGATTAAATCAAAGACGCATTTCCCTCCTCTCCCATCACAGCCTCTCGCACCTTCTTTGACATCCTTACTCCGATTTATTCCACTTTCATGTCAATACAATATTTTCCTTTCTATTCTCAAATAACTCATTCTCTCTCATAATAAGAATATATAACTTATATTCCATCGCAGATATTCACACATCTTCCCATTTCAACACCAGTAGACGGATTCCACTTTCATCCCAATGCAATCATGCCCCTTCCATATAGCCTACTCTCAGATTAATTATCTTTGTCTCCCCTAATAATAATAATAATAATAATAAGCTGCCAACCCCGCACTCAATCACTTATCTCCATCCCCTCCAGCATCTTTCCCCTCCTCTCCCCTCAAGGCACCTACCTACCCTCTCTTCCCTTGGTCGCCCTTCCATGGCTGACCCTACAGACGCTTTCCCTTGCCTCACCCACCCCTCAAAAAATCCCTCCCTTCCATTCGTTTTATCCAATCACTAATTTCCATTCCCTCGCTGCAACTCCCCCCTCCTCCCTTTTCTCCCCTAGTTACTCCCTCCCTTCCATCCCCCACCCTTCAGAATACCTCCTCCGTCACTCTCACAAAAAAACTCTCCCTTTCATTCCCTCATTCAGTCACTAATATCCCATCCCCTTCCAGCGTCCTTCCCCTCTTCCCCCCTTCCATCTCCCGACAGAACCCTTCCCTTGCCTCTCTCCTCTCAACCACCTTAACATGTGTAGGGAGGATCGTCACACACCGCACTCCTAGACACAGTAGAAAGAAAGGCATTTCGTATCATTAACTCCCGTCCACTCAACAACTCTCTGCACTCTCTCTCTCTCTCTCTCTCTCTCTTCGCCGAAATGTTGTATCTCTCTCGCTATTCTATCGCTACTACAATAATCAGTGTTCCTCTGAGCTCTCCCAGTGTATACCACCTCCTCTACGTAGGGTATGTGGTACCCGTCTTGCAACACAATCCTACCCCTACTCTGTGCAACTATCCAACCCAAGAGTGAAACGTTACTCTGTCTTTCTTCTATTCAACAGCTGAGCTCTGGAACTCTCTCCCAGAATAAGTCTTTCCCTCTTCCTATGATTGAAATTGCTTCAAACACCGTGTGTCCAGGCATTTTGGCTCGAACGTCCCTTGATTTTGACCCTGCCATTCTTTCAACTCTGGGGGAGGCACTCGCTACAGGCAGTTCTGCCTTTTGTCTCCCTCACTCACATAGAAAAACAAAATCATGACACATTTTAACAGTTTATTATGGCTCTCAATTGACGATTTTATACAGCTTAAGAATGATCTGTGGGAAGTAAAATGGTAAAGACTGTCTCCATGAGCCCTATGACTTCCATATACCCTGCCTCATCTGAATAAAATCGTCTAAGAACAGCAAGAATAAACTGCCAAAACGCGATATAATCCTCAAGGGGTTAACGTTGGAGACACATTAGTAATATTTGTATCGGAAATTTTACTCTGGTAGATTCCAGATTTAAGGGGAGATGGGTCGTTTTTCTGGTCCCCCTTTTTTCTCTTGCTTAGACCCTTTAGTTTTCAGATTTGAAGACGTTCGACCCATTAGTTTGGCGATTTTAAGACCTTTCGCCCATTTTCTCTGTTAATATTCAAACATTTCGTCATTTAGGTGTCGATTTTTTCCTGGCGAGCGAAAGCGAGCCTGTAATTTTAGGAGGAACTGGTCTTTGGCCTGAACAAAATAATGTGACACTCGAGTCACTTAAAATAATCTGCCTTTTGTCTACATGATGATACCAATCAGACATCCTCACATTATCCAACACTTTGCCCGAATAATTTATTGGTTTATTGCTAAATACGAAGCACTGGTACTCGATGGAGCTCTTCCAAACTGTTACCAAGAATATTGAATGGTATGATTTTTTTTTTTTTTTTTTTTTTTTTTTAAATAGCCACGATGATGATTTTATGTACCACGTCTACAACCAACCATAAGTAACAGGATTCGAACCCAATGTCCTCAAGTGGGAAGACTTGGAATGAAACCTTAAATGTTGCCAATAAAGTAATCAGCAAAAGTTGTGATTAGAAAGTTGTCCGAAAAATGGCCCCCTCATAACCCCCCCCCCCCCCCTAAGCCCCCAAACGACCTCCCCTCCAGCCAAGGATAATTAAGCTACCGGATTCACAAACAACACAGAAGCGAAGATAATGCGAGACATATTGATCGTAACCGGCTGCGTGTGTGTGTGTGTGAGAGAGAGAGAGAGAGAGAGAGAGAGAGAGAGAGAGAGAGAGAGAGAGAGAGAGAGAGAGAGAGAGAGAGAGAGAGAGAGAGAGAGAGAGAGAGAGAGAAATAAAAGAAAGAAAAAAAAGGAAAGAAAGAAAGAGAGAGTGAGAGTGAATGAGTTAGAGTTAGGGATTGAGTAAGCGAGCAAGCGTATGTGTGTTGGAATAATCTGGCATTGGTCTATTATTACATGTATCTATGCGTAATATCTGCGTGTGAGTATTATGCGTTCAAGCGTGCGTCCGTGCGTGTGTGCTCGGATAATCCTGATTGCGCCGGTCTATTAGTGTATAAATCTACGTGTGCGTAATTGTCCCTGTGTGTGTGTGTGTGTGTGTGTTGAGAGTGAGAGTGAATGAGTTAGAGATAGGGATTGAGTAAGCGAGCAAGCGTATGTGTGTTGGAATAATCTGGCATTGGTCTATTATTACATGTATCTATGCGTAATATCTGCATGTGAGTATTATGCGTTCAAGCGTGCGTCCGTGCGTGTGTGCTCGGATAATCCTGATTGCGCCGGTCTATTAGTGTATAAATCTACGTGTGCGTAATTGTCCCTGTGTGTGTGTGTGTGTGTGTGTGTGTGTGTGTGTGTGTGTGTGTGTGTGTGCGCGCGTAATTGTCCCTGTGTGTGTGTGTATGTGTATCCATGTGTGTGTGTGTGTGTGTGTGTGTAATTGTCCCTGTGTGTGTGTGCGTGGGAGTGTGGTGTGTGCGTGTGTGTGTGTGCGTAATTGCCCCTGTGTGTGTGTGTGTGCGTGTATCCGTGCGTGTGTGATGGTTTGAGAGGCCATGAGAGAGTAATGTTGCTCGTGACGGTTCCTTTGGTCAATACATCTCCCCCAATAGTGGTGTGCTGGAACCAAATCAATATACCGGTGGGGCTACAGCAAGATAGATAGGTCACAGCCCGTATTAGATACCATAATGCTTACATACCTTTTTAACAATATAATGACTAGTGAATTTATATAATAGGAAATCTATAAGATATTCCAAAATTTGTTTCGTCAAGTCTTGTCGAATAATAAGTATAGAGATGCTGAAATGCAAAGAGTGCTTATATATAAATTGCTACAATTATGGCATAAAATAAAAATTACCTAATGTATAAGAACACGGCCGATCGTTATAAACTCTTGATTAATTTCTTAGGAAATGTATAGAACCATGATTCATCTGCAGCCTTTTGGGTTGGCTTAAACCTTCAGTTATTATATAAAAACTTGCACAACAGAGTCGAACAGAAACTCAAAAATATAATAATAATACCCTGATTCATATTCAACCATTTGGAACTGCATCAAACTCATAATTTGTGTACATCCTTTGGAAATTGGATAATTCTATATTTTGACTACACTGACACTAAATTATATAATCATCGTACCTTGAAATTGGATTTTCCTCACTCTTTCAACTTTGTGTGTGTGTGGGGGGGGGGGAGACTTGTTACAGGCAGCTTCGAAATTTGTCTCCTTCATACACATAGGAACAATAATAATGATATCACGTTAACCACTATTAATTCTAATATAAAAAAAATCCTTTCAACTGATTTGGCCTAATAAGAATCGAATTTATATTACATTATCCAATTAAAAACTATACAGCTAACTCAAAGCATATATTTCTAAAGACGCGTGCACTTTTCAATAAATTGTTTTGTTTTAAACATTTCCGAGCTAAACGTGTCCAGCTCCGAGGAAACCATTTAGATGCCGAGTTATGAGTAACGTGGGACCGAGAGGATTTGTGGAAATACTCTATATAATTATTAGCCACATTGTGTCCCTTACTCGACTACCTGCATATCTCTCGCTCACGCTCTCTCTGGTTTAAATTAGATAGCTAAATATTTATTGATATATATATATAATTATATATAGTTTGAAATTGAATAAGGAAATCTAGATACTTGATTCATATTCTACATATGAAAGAACATAAGAACATAACATAAGAACATTATATATATTATATATATTGATTTAAATCATGATTAATAGTACAATTTTTTTCCCATAATACACTGGAGAAGATTATATATAAATTATTTAGTTACAGTAATTATAATGAACCTGCTGCAGCCATAAGGATATAGTTCTTACGCCAAATGATGTTAAAAAACGGCAACATTTGGAATATAAGTTGCATTTTCAGTCTCCAACCCTCATAAAAGATGTGCATCGGTTAGAAGTAGGGGTTGTATAATAATCATACATACTGTTCCTTAGAGTTACATTAATTAATTGTTTATGACTAATTGACTATGATCGACACATTATTGAAGTGTTTCTAGGGGAGAATCAATCTAGTTTGAAACACTTTCACGTGATTACAGGAAATGTATTATGTCAAAATTGAAAGCTTTAGAACTTTTGTTGTTGAAAATGTGAAGGTTGATGAGGCCAAGTAATTGAAGTATTAAAAATAATAATCGGCCTGACGAAGTGAACTTTCACAGGAAATATATTCCCAACAAGAAGTGTTAAAACTAAAGATACATGTGAACTCCTGTTCACATAATTGATGTGATCTACTTTGAACACACATCCTCAGGAGGTGGTAAAAAGTGCAATAGAGCAGTTAAAAACAAGGGTATATCGATTGTTTTGCACACATCACATTAAGTATACTACATTATGTAACATACTATTGCTTCTAGAGATATTCCTCGAGTTGGCCGCAATGTCATTGAGATACTACCTGTTCATTGTAACTCTCCATCTTCTTGTATCCCTCCCTCAGCCACCTGCTGTTGTCTACCTGGGTCATCCTGTTCTGTCTCTCTCATCCTCCACCTGCTTCCTCTCTCTACCTACACCCCTGCATCCGGTAACCCCCCCCCCCATCTCTCTCTCTCTCTCTCTCTGTCTTTCTCTCTCTCATTCACTCTTGATTACTCACTCACTCTCGCTTACTCACTCACTCTCGCATACTCACTCATCCTCGCTCACTCACTCACGCTTATTTACTCATTCTCACTCACTCACGCTTACTCACTCATTCTCGCTCACTCACTCACGCTTACTCACTCATTCTCGCTCACCCATTCTCTCTCTCTCTCTCTCTCTGTTTAGTATCAATATGAATACAGCACGCAGCACTGGCTAATAATAGACGATTTTATTCAGGTCAGGAAGGGTATGTGGAAGTCCGAGGGTTACTTGAGATAGTCTTTACCCTTATAATTTCTACAGAACCTTCCTAAACTATATAACATCGCCATTGGCTTAGGCCAATCGGCTTTCTGCAGACTCCCATTTTCTTATGTTCTTATGTCTAATGATAACCAGAATACGCTGTCAACATGCGTCATAATCTTTCAAGGGTTAAACAAATCCATCTCCTCCACTTCCTCCACTGTCATTCTGCCATTGTATACTATCCACATATATATTTTAGTATGGCATCTCTTTCGCTCCCTCCCTTCCACCCCCCACCCCGTATAGCAAATCCCTCTCCCTTTCTCCCATATATCTTCCACTCCCTCCCATCCACCCCAATAACCCCCTTCCTCCCATCCACCCCCCATAACAACCCCCTCCCCCTTCCTCCCATATATCTTCCACTCCACCCCCCCCCCATAACAATCCGCCCCCTTCCTCCCATATCTCTTCCACTCCCTCCCATCCACCCCAATAACCCCCCTTCCTCCCATATCTCCTCCATTCTCTCCCATCCACCCCCCATAACAACCCCTCCCCCTTCCTCCCATAATCTTCCACTCCACCCCCTCCCATAACCCCCCCCTTCCTCCCATATATCTTCCACTCCCTCCCCCCCCCTCTTATACCAAATCCCTCCTCCCTTCCCCCCCTCTTCCATTAATTACTCGTCCGTTCTTCCCTCGTCTTCATCCTCTCTCCCATATGGCTTACATCTCATTATCCATATTACCGAAATCCTCCCTCGTCCCTTCCTTAATCCCGCTTCCCTCCCTTCCCCTCTCTCCTCTACAGTTATCGTCTCTCCTTTCAGCTCCCCTTTCTCTGTATTTACATTAGTTCCCCTTTCTAAACAACTAACGTTATTCCCTCATTTCTCCATTCCCCTCTTCCCTCCCTTCCCCTCTTCTCCACAGCTATCGTCTCTCCTTTCAGCTCCCCTTTCTCTTTCTTTATATCAGTTCCCCTTTCTAAACAAATAATTGAATTCCTCTTCCCTCCCTTCCCCTCTCCACTACAGTTATCGTCTCTCCTTTCAGCTCCCCTTTCTCTGTATTTATATCAGTTCCCCTTTCTAAACAACCAATTTAATCCCCCCTTTTCGCCTCTCCCGTCTTTCATCTACAGCTATCGTCTCTCCTTTCAGCTCTTCTTTCTCTTCAATTCTTTCAGCTCCCCTCTCTAATCAACTCGTCTCTCTCTCTCTTTCTCTCTCGTCTCTTATTTCACTCTCCCTCCGCTCTCACTGCCGGCTATTGTCTGGCTCTTCACATTCCGAGCTCCTGTTTCCTCCTCTCTTTCACTGATTCTCCTTTTTTACACGCTAAACTCAAACATGGCATTCTTTTATCTTGTTCTCTTGTTCGTGTTTCTATTCTTCTCATGATCTGATACCTTCTCCCACAAGCCAGTAGCCGCCTCTGTGTGTACTACTTTTTATAGAATGCATTATATCCATATACGAAAGGGTAGACGTTTAACCTACCTCCTTCCCATATCAGAGGACAAACTACGGACAATATTCTACCCATGCAAACCTGTTGTGTTAAATTAACCCTACCCTACTGTTCCAAATATGATTAATCGTAAGTCCACAATCCTCCATTATTTGCTTGAAAAAAGAAGATT
>CM064529.1:16613842-16631342 GCA_032716605.1 Paralithodes platypus | reverse complement strand
GTTAAGGTGTTTAAAAACCTGTGTGTGATAACCCAGGTTCGAATCCCGGTGGATCACATATATGCTTTCATTAATTTCATTGGAGGTGTTTGGGGGTGTGGTGAAATTAATAAAAAATAGATGATATACCCTTATAGTTATGTGTGCATACAGTATATTATTATAAGGGTAAATAATATATGATATGTCGGTGGGTTTACGATGAACTATTGACATGAATACGAAGGAATCCGTAAACTATGACTCATTACTTCAACCCACGAACCAAAGACCAACTTCCTCAGCCAGCCAATTAGCCCACATACTCATCTCACCCTCATTACCAAATAATTTCCTAGACAATTGAGGAGGAAGGTTACGCGTCCCTTACCGAGTCACGTCGCTGAATCATACTTAAAGGGAGCCCACCTTGCTTTGTTCTCTCTTTCTCTCCCTCTCGCTTTGGCTTGTATCCATTCGGCCCCATTCAGCCTACTGTTTTAAGACATTTACCCCCATCCAGGTGTCAATATTTTCAATATGTCAAAGGGGGGTCACCGGCTTTTTTTATCTTTCTCTCCTTTTCTCTCTTTCCCTGGCTTGTATCCATTCGGCCCCATTCAGCCAACTGTTTTAAGACTTTTATCCCAATCCAGGTGTCGATTTCTTCCTGGCGAGCGATAGCGAGCCAGCATTGTATGGAGAAATCCGGCTTCGCTAGAGACATTTTTCGATCGAAAAATTTACTAATTTAACTGGCTGTCAAAACAAAAATATATACATGCTGGTTTAAAACAGTAGGCTGAATGGGACCGAATGGATACAAGCCAAAGAGAGAGAGGGAAATAAAGAGAAAAAAGCGAGGTGGGCTCCCTTAAAGTTGTAGAGAAAATTTAATGTCCCCACGTAAAACGCTATGTCACCAATCTAGTCGCCGATACTAATGCGAAATACCCGGAAATATTGCCAACATATTATTAAGGGGAGATATCCACTTGAGGGACTTTTTTCTTTATCCCCTTCTCCCTCATGTTTAGCCCCATTGCTTTTGAGATTTTAAGACGTTCGCCCCATTAGTTTGGTAATTTTAAGACCTTTCATCCAATTTTTGTCACTTTTAAGACCTTTCGTCCCATTTAGGTGTCAATTTTTTCCTGGCGAGCGATAGCGAGCCTGCAATTTAAGAGGAATCGGCCTTCGGCCGGGACATTTTTCTACCGAAAAATGTACACGTTTATCTTGAAAGGGGGTCAAGGGGGTGTAATTTCAAGCTTGATGGAAGTCTAGGAAACACACTAAAAACCTCCCCTTAAGTAACACCCCGTTCTTAACATTAATCATCAACTACAAAAACCCAATGCACTTGAATAAACTAATGAAAGCATATGGTCCTCCCGGGATTCGAACTCGGGACATCACACCCAGAACATAAGCATCTAAACCATAACGGATCAAAAAAACTGTCGGGAACATGCCTGGTGTGACTGTGCAGAAATTTGAGGTCACCCTGAAGAAACCGCAACCTCCAAGACCGAATAAAGGATCTTGTGCATTCATCTTGCCTTTGAAGTTAGGGGACCGACATAATTGAATGATTTGCTCAAATTTCGGAGCAAATATCGGTGACGGATTCCGACAGATGTGAATTATAGACAGAGCTCTAGCACACAGATATAGCTTCTTCGATAGATAATATGTAACAAGGCATATTATAAAGTACTCATTACCTCGATTATAAATACATTCCTTCATTAAAAAAATCAGTGTCTCATTTTTACAGGATTTTTTTTTGTCGTGAATAAAGTTAATAAATAATAAATAACTGCATTGAACCTGCAAGCTATATATACTATACACACGAGATAATATCAGCATTAGTCATAGCAATCATAAAGACAAGAACGATATACGTGAGAAGGACGTATACAGAGATTATAGACAGTACAATCGGGGGTATTAAGTGTTGTCATAGATTCCAGTGGTTTTCGCTCAAGAAGTGTTATTGGTATCTTTATAGTTCCTTGGAAAATTGCTTATCCCTCATAGCATTAGTCAGTGTCCGAAACTTTGTGAAATATCTGCCAACACTTATTAACCTCGACCGTACATTATGGATAAATTCATGTCTTGGTGACGGGAATGAAAGGATTTAAGATTATAAAAGCTAAAGGAGATTGCATTGAGTAAAGTACGGAAAGAGGTCGAAGGAGGGGAGGGGGGAGGGAGGGAGGGAGGAACTGGAAAAACAAAGCGTGATAAATGAGAAGTAGGAAAAGGAAAATTGAGGAAAGTAGGCAAAGGTGGTGGAAGGGAGGGGAAGGGGGGGGGGGGGGGGCAGGCAGGGAGACAAACACAAGTCTAAACAAGTGGGTGTGAAGAGAGTGGGACTATACCTTAAGGGAGCCCACCTCGCTTTTTTTTTTCTTTCTCTCCCTCTCTCTTTGGCTTTTATCCATTCGGCCCCATTCAGCCTACTGTTTTAAGACGTTTACCCCCATCCAGGTGTCAATATTTTCCTGGCAAGCGGTAGCGAGCCAGCATATATATATTTTTGTTTTGACAGCAAGCTAAATTTGTAAATTTTTCGATAGAAAAATTTCTCCGGCGAAGCCGGATTTCTTCATATAATGCTGGCTCGCTATCGCTCGCCACGAAGAAATCGACACCGGGATGGGAATAAACGTCTTAAACCAGTTGGCTGAATGGGGCCGAATGGATACAAGCCAGGGAAAGAGAGAAAAGGGGAGAGAGATAAACACAACCGGTGACCCCCCTTAAGGGTTATTTACGTAGATTCCGGTTCATTTGTTTACATTACACACCTTTCAGTACTTACCGTAAAGTAGCGAGTACTTGTTAAGGGGAGATTTCCACTTGAGGGATTTTGTTCTTGACCTCTTTCTCCCTCATGTTTAGCCCCATTGTGTTTTTAGATTTTAAGACGTTCGCCCCATTAGTTTGGCGATTTTAAGAACTTTCACCCCATTTATGTCAATGTTAAGACCTTTCGTGCCATTTACGTGTCGATTTTATCCTGGCGAGCGATAGCGAGCCTGTAATTTAAGAGGAATCAGCCTTCGGCCGGGAAATTTTTCTACCGAAAAAATTTGCAAATTTATCTCTTGGATGGGTGTTTTTTAAGCTTGATGAAGGTCTAGGGAGGAAACTAATAAAACAATAAATACGTCCATCTCTCCTGAAGGGTTATTACAAGGCCTAATTATACACCCAGATTTACTAGAGAACAAGCGGAAGAACTCAGTTACTTCTATAGTAAGTTTTGCAATCACTTAAGCCGTAAATATTTCGACTTTCCCACACTTATTAACCTAGTTCTAACGAGCTTGATCTAATCTAAAACTAAATGTATCCTACCTTATCCGACCCAACTATTCCAAATCAAGCCAAACCATAAGCAAGTATAATCTAACCTAATCTAATGAAAAAAAACAAAATATTGGAAAAGTGGGGATTGGGCCTGAGTAAATAGATAAAATAGAATCTAATAAAGCCAAACCTAAATTAACCTAACCAGAACGAGTATGGGCCAAAAGACTCTTAGACGAACGGATTAACCCCTTATGTACCGGCGGTCTTTAAAAAAAAAAAAAATCTAGCTATATTTAGACGATTTTATTTAGCTTAGGAAGGGTATGTGGTAGTTAAAAGGGTTGATTGAGATAGTTTGAAAGCCTATAATTACTAGAGATCCTTCCTAAACTGAATGGAAGGGGTTAATAGCTACAATAAGTGAATAGCAAGGAGGCAAAGCGCATATTTGATGAAACCCTCCGTGCATACAACTGTTAAGGGGTGATGGGTCGTTTTTCTGGTCCCCTTTCTTCCTCATGCTTATCCCCTTTAGTGTTGAGGTTTTAGGACGTGTATCCCATTAGTTTGTTGATTTTAAGACCTTCCGCCACATTTCTTTGTCAATATTAAGACCTTTCATACCCTTTAGGTGACGATTTTTTTTCCTGGCGAGCGATAGCAAGTCTGTAATTGTGGAGGAACCGACCTTCGGCCATTTGTCTACCGAAAAATGTACAAATCAATCTCAAAGGGGGATCTAATGATGTTTTTTAAAAGTTTGATGGAGGTCTAGGAAGGAAGCTTACAAATAAATTAATATATAAATAAATAAAGCCACAAAAATAACCACTGTCCCTTAAACTGTTGTTTACAACCACTACTGACCACCTGTCGCCGTGTTGTGGTGATGGGAGACAGGTGTACGAGGCAGACAGTCAGGCAGAAACATTATTAATATTATTATTATTATGATTAGTAGTAGTATTATCATCATTGTTATTATTAATATTATTGGTTTTTTATAATTCATATTATTATTATTAGTATTATTACTATTATTTGTTTTCTTCATGAATCCCGTTTCTGACCAGCAGTACAGACAAATACAATAAAATCTCGTGTAATTCTCATATTTTTGTATTACGCAAATAAATCTTATAGTATGAAATAAAAGTATTGCATACATTAGTACATATTTGTTCTTCAAGGACTTCATTTTCTCTATTGCTTACTCCGGATGGTTATACTGTCGATGTAATAATATATAACGTGGAATGTAGAGACCATACAGTAACAGAGATCGGCCAACCTCCGCCGTTTTGGTGTCATTAAGGGGAGATTTCCACTTGAGGGACGTTTTTCTTGACTCCTTTCTCCCTCATGTTTAGCCTCATTGTTTTTTCTAATTTTAAGACGTTTGCCCTATTATTTTGACGATTTTAAGAACTTTCAACCCATTTCTGTCAATTTTAAGACCTTTCGTGCCATTTAGGTGTCGATGTTATCCTGGCGAGCGATAGCGAGCCTGTAATTTAAGAGGAACCGGCTTTCAGCCGGGAAATTTTTCTACCGAAAAATGTACAAATTTATCTTGAGAAGGGGTCAAAGGGGTGAAATTTTAAGATTGCTGAAGGAGTAGGAAACAAACTAAAAACCTCCCCTTAACCTAAAATACACACTGTATATACCCATAATAACATTGGACAGTGCTGATACAGGATATACTGTATATAGTCTGGTCTTTGGCTCTAAGTTAGTGCTGATACAGGATAAACTGTATATAGTCTGGTCTTTGGCTCTAAGTTAGTGCTGATACAGGATATACTGTATATAGTCTGGTCTTTGGCTCTAAGTTAGTGCTGATACAGGATATACTGTATATAGTCTGGTCTTTGGCTCTAAGTTAGTGCTGATACAGGATATACTGTATATAGTCTGGTCTTTGGCTCTAAATTAGTGCTGATACAGGATATACTGTATATAGTCTGGTCTTTGGCTCTAAGTTAGTGCTGATACAGGATATACTGTATATAGTCTGGTCTTTGGCTCTAAGTAGTGGTGATACAGGATAAACTGTATATAGTCTGGTCTTTGGCTCTAAGTTAGTGCTGATACAGGATATACTGTATATAGTCTGGTCTTTGGCTCTAAGTTAGTGCTGATACAGGATATACTGTATATAGTCTGGTCTTTGGCTCTAAGTTAGTGCTGATACAGGATAAACTGTATATAGTCTGGTCTTTGGCTCTAAGTTAGTGCTGATACAGGATATACTGTATATAGTCTGGTCTTTGGATCTAAGTTAGTGCTGATACAGGATATACTGTATATAGTCTGGTCTTTGGCTCTAAGTTAGTGGTGATACAGGATAAACTGTATATAGTCTGGTCTTTGGCTCTAAGTTAGTGCTGATACAGGATATACTGTATATAGTCTGGTCTTTGGCTCTAAGTTAGTGCTGATACAGGATAAACTGTATATAGTCTGGTCTTTGGCTCTAAGTTAGTGCTGATACAGGATATACTGTATATAGTCTGGTCTTTGGCTCTAAGTTAGTGGTGATACAGGATAAACTGTATATAGTCTGGTCTTTGGCTCTAAGTTAGTGCTGATACAGGATATACTGTATATAGTCTGGTCTTTGGCTCTAAGTTAGTGCTGATACAGGATATACTGTATATAGTCTGGTCTTTGGCTCTAAGTTAGTGCTGATACAGGATAAACTGTATATAGTCTGGTCTTTGGCTCTAAGTTAGTGCTGATACAGGATATACTGTATATAGTCTGGTCTTTGGATCTAAGTTAGTGCTGATACAGGATATACTGTATATAGTCTGGTCTTTGGCTCTAAGTTAGTGCTGATACAGGATAAACTGTATATAGTCTGGTCTTTGGCTCTAAGTTAGTGCTGATACAGGATATACTGTATATAGTCTGGTCTTTGGATCTAAGTTAGTGCTGATACAGGATATACTGTATATAGTCTGGTCTTTGGCTCTAAGTTAGTGCTGATACAGGATAAACTGTATATAGTCTGGTCTTTGGCTCTAAGTTAGTGCTGATACAGGATATACTGTATATAGTCTGGTCTTTGGATCTAAGTTAGTGCTGATACAGGATATACTGTATATAGTCTGGTCTTTGGCTCTAAGTTAGTGCTGATACAGGATATACTGTATATAGTCTGGTCTTTGGCTCTAAGTTAGTGCTGATACAGGATATACTGTATATAGTCTGGTCTTTGGATCTAAGTTAGTGCTGATACAGGATATATATACTCTGGACTTTGGATTTAAATTTTACATAATAACAAATAATACATTACACCGTAGCTTGATATGGCACCAAAATGGCGTCCAAATTCAAATATATGTCCGATCTCTCTTCCGACAGGCTCTCTATCGGCGGCAGGAGTCAGTCAACCCTAACCTCCTGCTGTCTGTCTGGTCTGGGCTGGGGTGTGGCTGGGATATTGGGGGTGTGGTGGGGGTGGAGGGGGTTATTTGGGTATAGTGGGGAAGATGAAGGGGGTGGAGGTGGAGTATTGGAGTTGTGGAGGTGGGGTATTGGGGGTGTGGTGCGGAGAGGTGGGGGAAGGTAAAGGGGGTGTGTGGTGGGGAAGATGAAGGGGGTGGAGGTGGGGTATTGGGGGTGTGGTAGGGGGAAGGTGGGGTATTGGGGGTGTGGTCAGGGAAGAAGGGGTGGAGGTTGGGTATTGGGGTGTGGTGGGGGAAGGTGGAGGGGAGGGATGAGGTGGGGTATGGGGGGGGGAGGTGGAGTTTGGGTTTTTGGGGGTGTGGGGGGGAAGATGAAGGGGTGGAGGTGGGGTATTGGGGGTGTGGTGGGGAAGATGAAGGGGGTGGAGGTGTAGTATTGGGGGTGTGGTGTGGGAAGATGAAGGGGGTGGAAGTGGGGTATTGGGGGTGTGGTGGGGGAAGATGAAGGGGTGGAGGTGTAGTATTGGGGGTGTGGTGGGGGAAGATGAAGGGGGTGGAGGTGAGGTATTGGGGGTGTGGTGGCGAACGTGAAGGGAGTGGAGGTGGGGTATTGGGGGTGGAGGTGGGGTATTGGAGGTGTGGTGGGGGAAGGTGAAGCGGGTGGAGGTGGGGTATTGGAGGTGTGGTGGGGGAAGGTGAAGGAGGTGGAGGTGGGGTATTGGGGGGTGGGGGAAGATGAAAGGGGATGGAGGTGTGGCGAGTGAAGGTGATAGGGGTGGGGGAAAGTGGATGGTAGTGAAGTAATGGACAGAAAGAAAGTAAGAGGTTGGGAAGTAATATTAAGGAATGTTGTGGTAATATTAAGGAATGTTGTGGTAAGGAAATGATGCTGGGAAGGAAATTGAATGACGAGATAAACCAAGGATAAGAATGTGACTAATATCGATATAGCTACAATGTGACTAATATAGATATAGCTACAAAGTTGATCAAGAGGATATTGGTAACCCTGAGAGGATTAAGAACATTTCCGACTAGTAAGACAATCCTACCACCACATACTTTGACTCACTCAGATGTAACACTTATTCTATTAATGGCTATATATCGCTGGTATCGTATACAGTGTACAATATATATATATACAGTTTATATATATATAGCTACAAATGTTCAACTAATCGGGCTAGTATATATCTTTTAAAATCTACTATGGTGACGATAAATTAATCATACAATAATAGAAAGTGCAATACACCAAGGCATACACACTGCACAGAACAAGTAGTGTCAAAGAACTACAACATATATATATATACCGGTATGGGGTTTTTTCGGAAAAGAGAACATAAAAAATAGGTCTTACTCATTTTGAAGATTGAGTGCTGGCATAGTAGTGAACGAGTAAACGAGATTGAATGCTGGCATAGTAGTGAACGAGTAAACGAGATTGAGTGCTGGCATAGTAGTGAACGAGTACACGAGATTGAGTGCTGGCATAGTAGTGAACGAGTACACGAGATTGAGTGCTGGCATAGTAGTGAACGAGTAAACGAGATTGAGTGCTGGCATAGTAGTGAACGAGTAAACGAGATTGAGTGTTGGCATAGTAGTGAACGAGTAAACGAGATTGAGTGCTGGCATAGTAGTGAACGAGTAAACGAGATTGAGTGCTGGCATAGTAGTGAACGAGTACACGAGATTGAGTGCTGGCATAGTAGTGAACGAGGTACACGAGATTGAGTGCTGGCATAGTAGTGAACGAGTAAACGAGATTGAGTGCTGGCATAGTAGTGAACGAGTAAACGAGATTGAGTGCTGGCATAGTAGTGAACGAGTAAACGAGATTGAGTGCTGGCATAGTAGTGAACGAGTAAACGAGATTGAGTGCTGGCATAGTAGTGAACGAGTAAACGAGATTGAGTGCTGGCATAGTAGTGAACGAGTAAACGAGATTGAGTGCTGGCATAGTAGTGAACGTAAACGAGATTGAGTGCTGGCATAGTAGTGAACGAGTAAACGAGATTGAGTGCTGGCATAGTAGTGAACGAGTAAACGAGATTGAGTGCTGGCATAGTAGTGAACGAGTAAACGAGATTGAGTGCTGGCATAGTAGTGAACGAGTACACGAGATTGAGTGCTGGCATAGTAGTGAACGAGTAAACGAGATTGAGTGCTGGCATAGTAGTGAACGAGTACACGAGATTGAGTGCTGGCATAGTAGTGAACGAGTAAACGAGATTGAGTGCTGGCATAGTGAACGAGTAAACGAGATTGAGTGTTGGCATAGTAGTGAACGAGTAAACGAGATTGAGTGCTGGCATAGTAGTGAACGAGTAAACGAGATTGAGTGCTGGCATAGTAGTGAACGAGTACACGAGATTGAGTGCTGGCATAGTAGTGAACGAGTAAACGAGATTGAGTGCTGGCATAGTAGTGAACGAGTAAACGAGATTGAGTGCTGGCATAGTAGTGAACGAGTAAACGAGATTGAGTGCTGGCATAGTAGTGAACGAGTAAATGAGATTGAGTGCTGGCATAGTAGTGAACGAGTAAACGAGATTGAGTGCTGGCATAGTAGTGAACGAGTAAACGAGATTGAGTGCTGGCATAGTAGTGAACGAGTAAACGAGATTGAGTGCTGGCATAGTAGTGAACGTAAACGTAAACGAGATTGAGTGCTGGCATAGTAGTGAACGAGTAAACGAGATTGAGTGCTGGCATAGTAGTGAACGAGTAAACGAGATTGAGTGCTGGCATAGTAGTGAACGAGTAAACGAGATTGAGTGCTGGCATAGTAGTGAACGAGTACACGAGATTGAGTGCTGGCATAGTAGTGAACGAGTAAACGAGATTGAGTGCTGGCATAGTAGTGAACGAGTACACGAGATTGAGTGCTGGCATAGTAGTGAACGAGTACACGAGATTGAGTGCTGGCATAGTAGTGAACGAGTAAACGAGATTGAGTGCTGGCATAGTAGTGAACGAGTAAACGAGATTGAGTGCTGGCATAGTAGTGAACGAGTACACGAGATTGAGTGCTGGCATAGTAGTGAACGAGTAAACGAGATTGAGTGCTGGCATAGTAGTGAACGAGTAAACGAGATTGAGTGCTGGCATAGTAGTGAACGAGTAAACGAGATTGAGTGCTGGCATAGTAGTGCACGAGTACACGAGATTGAGTGCTGGCATAGTAGTGAACGAGTAAACGAGATTATAAATATTATAGATATTTTTTTTCCGTTTCGAGAGAAGTGAATCTAAATTTGTTAAAATACCGGATTCACTACTTCACTTATGACCTTTATAAGATACTGCGTACAATAGGACAAGAAATACAACCTTGAGTGTATTCAGTTGCGTTCAAGCATTCTTGACTAGTGTCATTAACTTCCATTTATAAAGTTATTAGGGATATGAACGCCACTTTTCAAGAGATATACTTGTAAGTGAACACTGAGCTTGAAATAATCTGAATTCGACTGTGCAAGCGAAATTTGAGTAAGAATGAAAGAACGACGCGGGGAATATAGTAGATGTTAGCAGAAGGCAATACATGGTAATTTTGAACACAGAGTACAAGACGTGGACAACTAGAACAGACGGGAAATGTTTGGTGGCAAATGGTAATATTGGAAGTGTTTGTGTAAGATAAGAGACTAAACAATAATTATCAGCACGTTGGAAAAAAGGAAATATCTACAGGAGGAATTGAATGGAGGAAGGAAGTGATGTCTGTAGAAGGAACACAGTATGTCTATTGCATTATGCGAATAAAGTATGAGTATCCGGTATATTACACGAGAAGAGTAGAACAATATTTGTAGAAGGACATAATTATACAATAACAGTGACTGAAGAAGGGAAGAAACAAACAAGGTCTTAGTAACTGGGAAGGTGTGTTGGGAAACTGTTTACAACACACACACACACACACACACACAGAGCAAGAGTGATATATATATATATATATATATATATATATATATATATATATATATATATATATATACTGTATATTATATATATATATACATAAGACGCTGCTACTAATTGTTATGTTGGTATCAGTGCAACCAGTGTAAGTGTATGTGGAATACCTTAAAAGCTATAGGTATGGTAGACAAAGACGTACGTTGAAGATTTGACTATTTTTGTATTTAACATAACTATCTTGTAAGTGTAGGACAAATCAGGAGTAATTGGTTATGAGGAGACTATGGTCTAAGCTTTGTATACTCAAACAGATACTATACATAGAATGCGTTCAATGAAAATAGTTTTGAAGTTGTTACTTTCGAGCATGACCCTATCAGCTCTTACATTTTTTGAAGTAGCTTCGAATTCAATGTGGCGAGGTCTACTATTGGTGACTTTACATTGAGAAAAAGAGAGAAGGAAGTTGTGTGATGGGTAGCGTGTGAGTGTGGGTTGGTTGCTGCCTCTGGTACCGTTAGTAGGGTGGTGGTGCGCGCGCTCGCTCTCTCTCTCTCTCTCTCTCTCTCTCTCTCTCTCTCTCTCTCTCTCTCTCTCTCTCTCTCTCTCTCTCTCTCTCTCTCTCTCTCTCTCTCTCTCTCTCTCTCTCTCTCTCTCTCTCTCTCTCTCTCTCTCTCTCTCTCTCTCTCTCTCTCTCTCTCTCTCTTCTCTCTCTCTCTCTCTCTCTCTCTCTCTCTCTCTCTCTCCTCTCTCTCCTCTCTCTCTCTCTCTCTCTCTCTCTCTCTCTCTCTCTCTCTCTCTCTCACAAAGACCAATCAGACAATGAGATGTATACCGGTAAATTACGAGATAAACGGTGAAAGCATAATACATTGCAAAGAGAAGCAAAGATAGAGTAATAAGAAAAATAAATATAGACAACCTGTATTTGATTTTGTTACCCCTTTATTCTGGCTATCATTAAACGACTTTATACAGTTTAGGAAGGATCTGTGGGAATTATATGGGTAAATACTATCTCAATTAACCCTCTGACTTCCATATATCCTTCCTAATCTGAATAAAACCTTCTAATAATAGCCAGAAAACAGAACAGAAGTGCAAAATCGGTTACCCTGGCGAAAGCTTTACCCAATTAACAGCTAATTTCTCCTTAATCAATGACAAATGAAAAACTGCTATATCACTGTATCATATTAATGCCAAGTTTTCACAATTATCACCGTATTTGGCTCTAAACATAATATAATAGCCGATTAATGAAGATGGGGATAAATCAATTTCTCGCTAGACGATATACGCAACAAAAATGCTAAAATAGGAATGGATGTTAACCCCCTCAGTACCGGTGCAGTCCTGTTTTCTGACTATTATTAGACAATTTTACTCAGATTAGGAAGGGTATCTGGAACTCAAAGGGTTAATTATTGAGATAGTCTTTACCCTTATAATTCCCACAGATCCTTCCTAAATTGTATAAAATCGTATAATGATAGCCTAAATATACTGACAAAATGCGTCATAATCTTTAACCCTTTGAGTACCAGCGACGTTTGTTATATTTTACTCTAGCTATATTTAAACGATATTATACAGCTTAAGAAGGATCAATGGTAGTATAAAAGGGTTGGTTGAGAAATTTGAAGCCTTATTATTGCTAGAGGTCCTTCCTATGCTGAATACAATCGTCTAATCATTGCCAGAATATAATGAAAAGGACGCCACCGGTACTGAACGGGTTAAAGGGACATGGGCCGTTTTTCTGGACCACTTTCTCCCTCATGTTTAGCCCCATTAGTTTTCAGATGTTTAGATGTTTGCCCCATTAGTTAGTCGATTTTAAGACCTTTCGCCCCATTTCTTCGTCAATATTTAGACCTTTCGTGCTATTTAGGTGTCGATTGTTTCCCTGGCGAACGATAGTGAGCCTGTAATGTTGGAAGAACCGGCCTTCGGCCGGGCCATTTTTCTACCGAAAAACATACAAATTAATCTAGAGGGGGGATCTAATGGATTTTTTTTTTTTTTTTAATTTGATGGAGGTCTAGGGAGGAAACTAGAAAAACAATGAATACATGCAAAAATCGCCCAAAAAGTTAACCATCTCCCCTTAAAGGGTTAGTATCTCCGACCTGTAGATATTCTGGAAGGACTGGTTGTTTGCAATTACCACAATGTAATGTTGTAGTCTTTCAATAACATAAGCAATTAAGCAAAATGTGATAAAAACACATGTATTTTACTTACATGTAGTGTATAAATTAGGTATACAGTATTTACTATTTTAATTAATCAAATGTATATGTTTATTAATTAATCATGTAATTATCTATTCTATTATTGGAGGAAGAGGAAATATGGTAATTAAAGGGAGTGTATTATGTGTAATTATATGGCAATTAATTCGATGTGGAGATAATTACATTTCGGTATATTGACAAGGAAATGGGGCGAGAGTTCTTAAAATCGCCAAACTAATGGAACATACGTCTTAAAATCTCAAAGCTAATATGACTAAACATGACGAAGAACAAACCTGACCAAGTTAAAAAGAAAAAAACAAATGCAAATATGACTACAAAACAAAAACAACGAGATTAGCATTGATGTGGTGCAAATAATATAGAGTAACAGCCATATCAATTTGTGTTTTGTTTTTGTGTGTGTTTGTGTTCGGGCTTTGTCTCAAGTCGGCCACGCCCAGCTAAAACAAAAAAGAAAAAAAGAAAAAAAGGGAGGTATATGCCTGAGTTTATAGATATATAGAACAGCCATGGAGAGTGTAAACCTGACCAAGTGAAGAAGGTATACCGTAGATGGAGGTATGAGAGGGCAAGGTAGCGGTATAAAGGGTCGAGGTGGTGGAGGTTGCTCGGAGCGGTAACCAGCCAGGATCGTGTATAGGGAACTTAACTCATAATGGTTTTACTTGCGCCATGATGCAGACCTGAGCTGTGTTCCGCCTACTACACTTCCTAACGTGATGAATTGTTGACTATAGTCCGTTCATTCTAGGTTGGGTAGAAATCGTAACCTCTGTAACTCAAAAAGGGCTAGAACAAATGAGCCGTCAATTTATACACATATTCCCTAGCCAAGTCTTCCTGTTTGGTAGAAATATTAGCTCGATTACTTTAGTCTTTTTTGAGTTATGAGAGGATAGGGGTTACGATTTCTGCCCAACCTAGAATGAACGGACTATAGTGATATCAATTTGATATTTGTGGCTTAATATGCTATCGATACATGGAGTGAGTGTAGAATAATCATGTATTCTCCCAATAGTACACGGCTATTACTGGCTACTACTGTGCGCACGCTTTCTTAAGGGAGTTCACCGTTTTTTTGTTTTTATCTTTCTCTCCTTTTCTCTCTTTCCCTGGCTTGTGTCCATTCGGTCCCCATTCAGCCAACTGTTTTAAGACGTTTATCCCCATCCAGGTGTCAATCTCTTCCTGGCGAGCGATTGCGACCCAGCATTGTATGGAGAAATCCGGCTTCGCCGGACACATTTTTCTATCGAAAAATGTACAAATTTAGCTTGCTGTCAAAACAAAATATATATATATATATGCTGGCTCGCTACTGCTCGCCAGGAAAATATTGACACCTGGATGGGGGTAAACGTCTTAAAACAGTAGGCTGAATGGGGCCGAATGGATACAAGTCAAAGAGAGAGGGAGAGAAAGAGAAAACAAAGCTAGGTGGGCTCCCTTAAGAACGACATACGACATAACCCCGCCTGCATATAAGACAGGAGTGTTGCGGCAGAGGAAACCTATCCGCCAGACTTCCATACCAGGACGTGGGGGTCACACGATTATACTAAGTTTACACAGATCCTCTAGCAATTAATAGGCATCGAACTATCTCTCTTAAGGGGAGGTTTTTAGTTAGTTCGTTAGACCTCCATCAAGCTTAACATTACACCCCCTAGATCCCCTTTCAAGATAAATTTGTAAATTTTTCGGTAGAAAAATTTCCCGGCCGAAGGCCGGTTCCTCTTAAATTACAGGGTCGCTATCGCTCGCCAGGAAAAAATCGACACCTTAATGGCATGAAAAGTATTAAAATTGACAGAAATGGGGTGAAAGTTCTTAAAATCGCCAAACTAATGGGGCGAACGTCTTAAAATATCAAAAGAAATGGGGCTAACCATGAGGGAGAAAGGGTCCCAGAAAAAAATCCCTCAAGTGGAAATCTTCCCTTAACCATTTTTACTACAGCAGATCCTTCTTAAAATGCACAAAACCATCTACCTATAGCTAGATTGAAAATAGAAAGACGTCGCTGGTACAGAAGGGGTTAATAGAAAGACGTCGCTGGTACAGAAGGGGTTAATAGAAAGACGTCGCTGGTACAGAAGGGGTTAATAGAAAGACGTCGCTGGTACAGAAGGGGTTAATAGAAAGACGTCGCTGGTACAGAAGGGGTTAATAGAAAGACGTCGCTGGTACAGAAGGGTTAATAGAAAGACGTCGCTGGTACAGAAGGGGTTAATAGAAAGACGTCGCTGGTACAGAAGGGGTTAATAGAAAGACGTCGCTGGTACAGAAGGGGTTAATAGAAAGACGTCGCTGGTACAGAAGGGGTTAATCAGTTGCGCTAACAAGTGATGTCTCGGCGGCACCCATTATGTTTTGATCAATATTTTGTATCAGCAATATTTACACATGATTTCTTCTTTTTGAGTGAGATATACATAAATGTTCCTACTTACCCACCCTATTCAACATCTGACAGACATTAATACAGCCCAGAGGGAGCCAAACGTAATGACAGCTGGGACATCACATATTAGGGCGACTGTATGTGTCTTTGAATATCAGTCAATAGGAACAATAACATCAGGTAAGTCTAGATACAGATATCCAGAGTAGGTTTGTGGGTGGTGGGGGTGGAGCAAAAATCCATGGCCATAACTATTGAAGGTAAGTTGGCGAGGCGTCATCGAATCTTAAGGGGAGGTATTTAGTTTGTTCCCTACTTTTTCATCAAGCTTAAAAATTACACCCCCTAGACCCCTTTCAAGATAAATTTGTACATTTTTCGGTAGAAAAATTTCCCGGCCGGAGGCCGGTTGCTCTTAAATTACAGGCTCGCTATCGCTCGCCAGGGAAAAATCGACACCTTAACAGCACGAAAGGTCTTAAAATTGACAGAAATGAGGCAAAATGTCTTAAAATATCCAAACTACTAGGGCGAAGGTCTTAAAATCTCAAAAGCAATGGGGCTAAACATGAGGGAGAAAGGGGTCCAGAAAAAAATCCCTCAAGTGGAAATCTCCCCTTAACCAAATGTTGTTAAATCATTTATATTTGGGTACCGAATAAAGGTAGCCTGCTTACCAATAATGGTAGCCTGCTTACCAATAAAGGTAGCCTGCTTACCAATAATGGTAGCCTGCTTACCAATAAAGGTACCCTGCTTACCAATAATGGTAGCCTGCTTACCAATAAAGGTAGCCTGCTTACCAATAATGGTAGCCTGCTTACCAATAAAGGTAGCCTGCTTACCAAGATAACTAATGGGTCGATATTAGTTACAATAACCTAATATGTTAGCATTCGACTGCGATTTTAAAAATACAAAACAATTCAAATTTGGTGACAGGAAAAATTCGCCGTCGGAATAGAATAGGTAACCTCTCTCTTACAAGCTCAGGTATGCAACATGGCCGCTACCTTAAGTCAATTGTCCCAACTCTACCAATGTACCCAGTAGGGGCTACTGGCCTTATACCGGACATACCAGGCACAAGGGGTTTGAATCCAACAGAGATGGGGCACTTAACATGGTACCACTGCATTAAGGGGAGATCTCCACTTGAGGGATTTTTTTCTTGACCCCTTTCTCTCTCATGTTTAGCCCCATTGCTTTTGATATTATAAAATGTTTGCCCCATTAGTTTAGCGATTTTAAGAACTTTCGTGCAATTCAGGTGTCGATTTTATCCTGGCGAGCGATAGCGAGCCTGTAATTTAAGAGGAACCGGCTTTCAGCCGGGAAATTTTTCTACCGAAAAATTTACAAATTTATCTTGAAAGGGGGTCTAGGGGGTGTAATTTTAAGATTGATGGAATTCTAGGGAACGAACTAAAAACCTCCCCTTAAATACCCCCCCCCCCCCCCCCCCCCCCCCCCCCCCCCCCCCCCCCCCCCCCCCCCACCTCCCCCCCCCCCCCACACCCACCCCCCACACACACACTCTCCCTACATCTCCAGCGCGTTATATTTTGCTCGATATGATACATTTACATCATAATGAAACAGTCTACAGTAGCTTAGACGACGCTTGGGTACGGTATTTAGAGCAGAGTTGTCTAATATCGGTGCTATCATACGTCCGACTGCTCCAAGTAAGGTGTGTCAAAACAAAGAGGACGCCCAGTCACCTTGGGGCCTGAGGTAGTCAAGGGCAGTTGTTCACACTCACCACAACAACGGGTAGCCTTGGCAACATTACTGATACTTTGGAATGTACTCTTAAAGAATGTTTGATAAAGCATCTACTAAAACATAACTTCTACCACTATTACTGCCACCTCTTAAGGGGAGGTTTTTAGTTGAGTCCCTAGACTTCCATCAAGCTTGAAATTACATCCCCTTGACCCCCTTTCAAGACAAATTTGTAAATTTTTCGGTAGAAAAATGTCCCGGCCGAGGGCCGATTCCTCTCAAATTGCAGGCTCGCTATCGCTCGCCAGGAAAAAATCGACACTTAAATGGGACGAAAGATCTTAAAAGTTACATACATTGGGTGAAAGTTCTTAAAATCGCCAAACTAATGGGGCGAACGTCTTAAAATCTCAAAAGCAATGGGGCTAAACATGAGG